>JASSRZ010000080.1:17917606-17938756 GCA_032164315.1 Malacoctenus gilli
TGCTGTTCACACAACAAATGGCATTTACACGAGATGAAACCACAGCAAAGGTTCAGCACTGATTTCTTGTCTTGGGATGGCGCACGAGGAAACAGATGGAGGTTTATTTCCTATTTCTGTAGCCAGTGATGGCGCCAACTCGAAAACAAAAAAATACACTTATTTTTGCTGTTGATTTTTGTATCACAACTCATATTTTAAAAAATGCTAAAAAGAAAGAAGTGATTTGTATGATGAAAATTGATAGTGGGGGAAAAATCCACCTCACAGTCTCCAGTTTATCATTTGCGCCGCGGAAACAACAGACCAAAATCCAAATCAATACTGTTTCCTCTATGGATTTGGAACAAGAATATTTAAATAAAAAGATGTTGTCTAATAAGTCAATTCTTGGAGATCTGGTCCAAGTTGATGTACAAACTGTTATCAGCTCTTCTATGTCGCTGTTACCAGCAAGAAGCTACTGAATCCTTTCCAGCGCGTCACCTGAATGAAGGAAAGTAAATGTGTTGAGCAATGTGATTATGGAGTCAATACATTTAGCATTAATCACTCGGTCTGATTGACAGTGCAATTGCCCGGCGTGATTATCATAGTGAACCACACACATACATACACGCGTGTGTTTGAACTGTAACGACTGTGTGACATTGATTGACTGTTGAACATACCATCCGACACGCCGGTGCGGCAGATACGAGCGCGACCTTGAAGTGCGGCGGCTGCCCTGTCGGTGCCTCTCGCTCGGCGAATTAGACTGATCAGACTGCTGCGCCGCGCATGTCAATAGCAATGCTGTCTGGCCCCTCTGATTGCACCCCTTGTCATAGTGACCTTCTTATCACTGGCATTGATTAGACGGCGCTGCCCCGTCTCACCTGTGTGCAGGTGGTTTACCGACTTCAGTGCTGCCTTTCCCCCTCGGTGCTGATTGTCAAGCGTCTCGTTTCCCTTCCCATCTAAGACGACCTTTTTCCCCTTTTGTGAAATATTAAAGAAATGCTGTGAGAGTCGAATTAAAATCTGCATAAAGCAGTTTTACAAACAACACCCTCGTCACGAGCAATAGCGCCTTTCAATGAATTACAGTGTGACCTCATTAAAAATCATGGCGCAGATGAGCAGCACGCACTGGACCTCATGTTATTAAACCCCAACTTGAACATTTTGCAATAGGGAGGATCATTAGGAGGTATAATTGTGAAGGAAACGATCAATGCTGCATGGTGGTGCTCTTAACACGTTTGTTTGGCCTTCATAGTAATTGCACAAGGGTAAACACTGCAATACTTCAAGTCGCCGTCTTCAACTTTTAAATTCGACTTTGAGAAGTTTATCCTGCAATGACCAGAACTAAATAGCTCAACGTTTTCATGGGGCTGATGAAAAAAATAACACAGCAGTGGGAATTTGACATTAATACTTCATTGTTTTTACTGCCAGCAAACATAAGGCTCCTTCCTCCACAGAAAATGTGGCATCTGGCACTAAAACTCAACACGCGATCTGAGAATATGTATTACCTCTGATGGTACATGAAACAAGATTAGACAGCACTGCCTACATGTTTATCCTGCAGCGTAGGTTCCAGGTGAGCCACGCTCTCTCTGTTACTCACTCATCGGAGCTAATATGATTGGCACAGTCACACGACACTAAACCAGCAGGTAGAACAGCGTGTTCTTCTTTGAACGTGACCCAGCGGGATGACGCACCGTCAGGTGTCTTGTTTCTCGCGCTGCATTCAGGGGACATTTACAGGTACAGTGTGGGTACGAGTGCAGCATCTGGATCCTGACGAGATCCGTCCATCTGTCGTTTTTCTGTCGTACGTCTCCAACTTGTGGCTGAGCCAAGTTTGACACAAAAGCACCAGTGCATCTCAGAGCAAACCAAGAAACAGACAATCACTTCGGACAATTAAGAGAATATGTATGTTCATCAACTGTGGGTGGGAACCAAAGAAGCCAGAGAACTGCACAGAAAGACCCCCATATGAGCTCGAACCCACAACCTTCATGCTGCTAACCACTATTGGCCAACTAATGAAATCAGTGTAATTAAAATGTATATTTTCAACTCAATTTCAGAAAGAAGGTGAATATATGTAGAAGTACACGAGGCTTCCTTCAACCTTCAAAGTCATGCGTGCACGAACACCTCTCACTGTGACAGCTTTACCTTTTGCAAATGTTATTTTTGGCAATTTATTACATTCAGGGGGTTTTAATGAGTCTCCTTTGCAGGAGGTGGACATCTACACAGTGAAACCAGAGGACCTGTCCTTCACTTCAGCCTTCTGTCTGCAAATCCAGAGGAACGACTACATCCATGCACTGGTCACCTACTTCAACATTGAGTTTACCAAATGCCACAAGAAGACAGGCTTTTCCACTGGTAAGATATGGTGAACATGAGTGGAACACATCTCAATGTCTGCATGGAGGTTCCTGTTGGTGCCATGATGTTTAACCAAGTTCTTTCTCTTCCAAAGGGAGTCGAGCCTCTGACTCCTTCTTAAACTACCTTTACTCCAGTGTTTGTTTTTATAAATGCAAATAAACCTAGTTAGTATGTAGTCGCATGGTGATTGGAACCACTGGGGAAACCTTTGTTTACATTAAGTGACACCTTAAAGCTCCCGAGAGCCCCAAACAAGTGTTTCTGCTGGAAGAATCACAACTGACATGCAGCATAACAGTAGTCGTTGCAACACGTCCTCTGTGTTGATACTTTTGATGCAACACTCTCAGCTGCTTATGTCATTATCACTGTGTATCAGAGTAGTTCAAATCCTGCTGATTTGGCTTGATGTAGTCAGGACTGGAGTGATTTAGGAGAGCTATCGCGTCAAAGCCTGTGCGTGACTGACCTCTAGCGGCAGTGCAGTGAATTGTTTTAAAAGCAGTTAATAAAAATAAGATGTAAAGTGGAATGAACTTCTCACTCCTGGCTCGACAATATTGCTCTTGGCTTTTCAGACTAAAATCAGTCGTGTGTACATGTTTTATTTATTGAGTGCCTCAGGACCTTGTATGTTTTTGACAAGGAGAAACCTTGTTTTGTTACAGCAACCTCCCCTCTGCCCCCATATCGATTTTCTGTTCGCTTGTCTGTCAAGTCAGTTTTCCAATGTGAGGCCTGAAGACCCGGCTGCCCCCAGAAAAAAGCCAAGATACAGATTTAAACTTACACACATCGAGCAGTGTGCCAAAATGTGGCACCGACTCCTCGTTTTGTTTTCAAACATAACCGTATCGGACAGTCACAGACTCTGGACCACAGCGAAAAAGCCAAAATGGAGGTCGCAGATTCCAATTCAAGCTGGCCCGCAGAAATGACATTTAATCAACGGCATTAGCATAAGAAACAGAGCCGGCTTGTCAGTCCCTCTTTTGAATGTTACCTGAGTAAAAAAAAAAACAAAAAAAAGGAAAGCCAGACCTGTGCAGAGGCCCTGCTTGACTGACGGGGCCTTTTATCTATGGACTCACAAAAGAGCTGGTGTGTGGAGCCGGAGCTAGCGAGCTGCCCCGGGACGACTGGCAGAAATTCGATTTAAGGGCGACTGACCTTCTGAATCCCAGTCAAGTGAACAGTGATGGTCGGAGCACTGGGAATTGCCCACATTTGTTTTGGGTTCTGGGGGTGTCAAGTTTTACCTGCCTTTTGTTGTCAGGTGCTTACACGCGCGCACTCACTCACTCACTCACAGATGGATGCACATAAGGCAGGCACAATGGATACAAAGTGGGACAGCGATGAAAGGAGACTAAGTCGAGCAGCTGTGCTGAGGTCAGGAATGCAGTCATGCATTATCTACCTTGTATTTGAAAGCTGTCATCCTAAAGTCAAGTGGAACTCCCCTTTTTTCCACCACTCCTGTTTATTCTCCACTTGACATTTATGTCAGGTAAACAGGAGGCTGTGAGTGGGTGTAACAGGGTCGCTGGTAGACTCGGGGAGGACTGACAGCATGCAGTGAATCCTTGAAAAGACACGAGTGTCTGGTAAACACTGAAAAGGTTTAACCGAACCGCTGCATTATTCACATGCTGTTTCTTTTTATTGGTGGGATTCAGACGGTGTCTCAGCCAAGTTTAAAAATGTTGGTGCAGCTTTTCGGAGCTTTGGGACTCAACGCAGCGGTGTGATCGATGAAGCGCTCTTACTTTTCAGTGAGAAGATCCCTGCTTCAGTTCCAGACTTGTGGGCTGTTCCGTGTGCAGTTTGCATGTTTTCCCTGCTTCCCTGGTGTCATCCTGCAATGAAGGATACAGTAAATTAGACTTAACATGGTATCTTTTTGATGGACGATATCTTAAACCCAAAAACTGTAAAAAATAATGACTGAAAACGCAGCTTGATCAAATTCTTCAGATTTGATCAATAATTATACAAGCACTCACTCAGAATGGAGTGAATTTCATTAAAATCAGTGGTCATTACTCATTTGCTATGTTAAAGAATATTTTCGATTAGGCAAAACTAATAACCACCGGTTTGGTCTGTTGGTGTGTGTTGCTTCCAGCTCCTGATGCGCCGTACACCCACTGGAAGCAGACAGTGTTTTACATGGAGGACTATTTGACTGTGCGAAGGGGAGAAGAGATTGTCGGAAGCATCGCGATGAAGCCCAACGAGAAAAATATTGTGAGTACGATGCTGTGAAATATTCAAATGTGGAGACACTGATATATATTGAGATCCTAAAAAGAATGAAATGTTTTGGCCAGAAAATGTCATTGTTGTGACAAAGTTTCTTAGAAATAAACTGTATATTGAAAAAGGCTGTTTATTTCTCTTGCATTTGTGGAATGAGCATCAAGCTCGTCTCCTATGTGAGTTTTCAGTACTTAGAAGACGCCTTACGCTAATGCCAGTTGGTGCCTCAGGAACTGGTGTTTCTAAATCTGACTGATATTTAAATCTGGTGCAAAAGGTCAGCTTCCAGCTGGTGTTACATTAAACCAAGATGCAGCAATAACTTGAAAGAAACCTTTGACCTTTTCCAAACTGAGGTAGAATTTTCCACGCTCTGATGTTTGAGCTTTTAGCACTCATACTACTAATTTCTCGAATTATTAACAATTCCGGTCACTGAAAACACCGAACAAAGCACGACAAAAATGTTATCCAACATCAAAGGACAGTCTGTGTTGTGCATGCAGGCAGAAGGTAAGAAAGGAGTCCCTCCCTGTGCTTCCTGAGTACAGCAGGGTGTTTCCTCTCAGTGTTGTCCTGCACACATGCAGGCAATAGCACTGCAGTGACTTTGACAAACAACAACAGATGCCACTGTTGACCTTGTCAGCGTCCTCTCCCTCTCTCTCTGTGGGATAGTGAAGTGGCGTTATCTGACACAAACACCCAGTGTTTATTTGACACCGTGTTTGGCCATCGGTTAAAAATTGAAAATCTGATCGCCATCTCTCTTCATGCCCCCCCATCCCATCGCTCTTTGCTGTGCATTTGAACTGTTGCCGCCTCCGGTCTCACTGAAAACCATCTTTTTGATCCTCCCCCTCTCTCTTCTCCCCACCACCTGCAGCGCGACTTGGACTTTACCTTTGAGCTCGATTTCAAAGGGCAGCTGTGTGAAGCGGCCATATCCCACGACTATAAGATGCGATAGGTTTGACTGACGGGACCTGAGCACCAGAGGGAGACAGAAGCACTCACATGACCACAGACGGACAGGTGGCGGGACGTGTCCAGAGTATAAACCAAGGCCAAAAACAGCAGGCAGACCTGGTCCCAGTGACGGCATCGTGACCGTCACTTTAAGCGATGGAAACTTGAGGCTACTAATGCTGACTGTTAAATTAATCTGAATGTAACACTGACAAAAAGGAGGTCAGGAACATTTTCTAGTCTTGATGAATGTTATTGATGTATGTTCATGTGAGATGGAGTGACGTACTCGTGTGTCGTGTTCGGTAGCTGTTTCCCAAGATGGACCTTACGAAGGGAAGAGATCGCGCCTGAGAACGGATGACGTTCTTCCAGACGACTCAATGTGTTTACATTTTTCTGTTGGTAGACAATGCAAGTGTAGATCCTGTCACATTATGTACTGTAGCATATGGATATCAGTTAAAGGATTTAATTTATAGCTGTATCAGTTGTAGGCTGAAAAAAAACTAGCAGCAATTGAACACCCGCAGCCAAGGACAAACAAATGTGTGTCATGTGAAAGGTGACGTGTTTGCAGTGTACGTGTACCAGTGGTTTTCTGTGAGTGTGTTATAGAGGGTGTCAGAGCTCCAGGTGTGCTGTGTTGTCCGTTCGAGCTGTGACCTTTGCCATGCCCGTCAAATCAACCGTCCCCGTCCTCAATGCCTTGACCAAGTGCCGAAGTGGACCTCGTTCCTGACCCGCACTGCTGCATTTAGCTTTCCGCTCTTGTTTCACACATGCCAGTCACTTTACTTCAACTGACATCGTTTTGGTTTAGGTTCAATATTATTTCTTAGGACTTTTCGAAGTGGGGGGGGGGGGCTAGACTCTCTTGAAGGAGGGTGGGGACAAACCCCTCTCAACATGACTGTCATATATTACACCTCCAAACTCAATCTTTCTGTATAACTGGCCATCAAGTACACAGTTTACATATTGTGTTTTTGCACAGAATTTGAATTGAAAGCTTCCTCACAATAATAACAAAAGAATGGAAACAGGAAAGAGAAAAAACATATGAACCTGATCAGCAAATTCCAGGTATGACTTTGGCTTGTGGGCTTGTGGACTATGTGGGAAACACAACTAGGATAAACGGGAGTAACAAACCCAACACACCTGAAACTGATCAATGTGTCCTCATGACTCTGATATTGAGCTGCTGATTACGATCAGCTATGTTGGAGCTGCCCCCCCCCACTGTGCCCTTAATATGGTCATTGCCAAGATACTCAACTATGTTTTTCGTTCAGTAAGTATATGTGTCTTTATCATCCAAGATGGTTTGCATTGCTTAAAACCTTACATTTGCTTTAAACACACAAAGGAAAACAAATATTCAATAACAAATCACTTTGCCGGAGTGTTCAATAATGTCGCAAAGAGGAAAAAAACAAGATTTTCAGGGCTTTAAAAAAAAAAAAAGATTTTCTGCTAATCAAACTGTAATCAAGATCTATAACAAGTGCAATATGGAGTAAAACAAATCATAAAAGCATGCAACCAAAGTGAGTAACAATCAACAGAACCTTGTAGTTTTAAGCGGTCAGTTGCCTCCTCAAAGCACAGCGGGAATTTATCGTTGATCTTGTGTGTTTCTGAGGAACAGCAGCTGGTACTAACAAGCAATACAGAGACTCAATAATGCATCCAATAAATTATCAATGACGGGTCATCTTGCTGAAGAAAAATATTGGTATGAGAAAATTTAAATATTCAAATAAAAAGTTACACATAATATATAAATATTTATCATAAGTTTAATAAATTGGCTTGCTAATTGCACATGTAATTCTTTTGTTTTTTGAATATTGAATATGTTGTTTCCTATATTGTCAAATAAAAAAAATGAATAAAGTGCAATGTTCAAATATGTCCATTGGGTGGTGTTGTGTCGCTAATTTGTCACTGTGAAAAAAGACAAACGTATTTTATGAGGCTTTCCACCTGATAGACACATCGTCTTTATTCTTATTTACATTTATATACAACAATGTGCAGGACGTTCACTGACAGAGACAGCAACAATCACGTCACCATCTTGGTACAGACAATTGGTCACAGCAATGAGTGAGATACTTGGTATCGAAGGAGATTCAGGTGATTCAGAAGATTTTTTATGCACTGTAAGTGTAAAGTGTCACAAGTTTTGCTTAAGTAGTTTGAAAATGCTACACGGATCAATCCATATCACAGCGAAGTGATCAAACTAACAAATGTACGATACTGCTCCAACTGAAAAAACACAGACTGCATAAACATTACAATATAAATACACTAAAGAAATACACATTTGATACAAACAAGATCGGATACGATAAATTCAAATAAACCTTAACACAGTTTGTTTGTTCAGTCTAAACACTTTGTGTTAGATTTTGTCCATCAGTTGAAGAAACAACATCCTGAAACGCCACGTAATGACAACATGAATGTAGTGTAGGCTGTAACCACAGCTCAAACATGTACATCTAACACTGATTTCATATACTCTATGAAGAAAAATAAACACATTTCAATGTTAAAGAGCATTTGAATAATAAGGGTTCAAAGTATCTGAGGTCACAGTCAAATTTAAAAGAAGTAAAATGAGGAGTTTGATTCAGGTTTAGTTCACTTTTGTTTCTAATTTTCCTTCATTCCTACACTCAGTCTTTGCAATAACATTAAATAGCTATTCTTTAAATTACAATTCAGTGAATAAATTATTCATATTTTGAGTAGTGCAGCGTGGATTCAGAGTGCTACAATATTAGCAGACTGGGTGAGAAATGGTGGTGCTGACACTCAGGATATTGTGTCCTACTGGCACATGTGGTAAACCCGTCACACTGTACATCTCAGTTCAGAGTAGCACTTCTGGACTGAGCGCTGGTTGTTCATCTGTTAGCAGCAGGATCTCTTCTTGTCTGAGGGGACACTGACCAGCTGGACCGTCTTCTCCTTCTCTCGGTCCTCTTGTTCTTTCAGAATCCTGACGGACATCACGAAACACGAGCGAATGAAACGATGCCGGCAGAGCACCTTGATGTTGATGACCTGGACTCCTTCACGGGGGCTTTACAGCTGTTATTGCTGCAGTATCTTCATCTAGTTATTCATTCACAGCCTTCCAATTTAGGGTTGTGCAGTGCTGACACTGAACCGAACATATTCACACATAAGAATGTGTCAGATTCCTGAAGTGATGATGTCTCATGTTTATAGATTGTAGGATTAAACTCGAGTAGACGTTTTTTTCTCCGGAGACTGCGTTTTCTGTTCTGCAGAACCTTTTGATGGATATCTCCTCTTGAAGTGAAAAAAGGGGCACACTATATGATTTCATTGATTTTTCACCTCATAAATTTTGAACTGTAAACAACCTCAAGTGTTTTCACAGTCGAGAGCTCTGAGAGCTTTCAGATGTGACCCGATAAGAAAAGGTCTTTGTACTTCCAAAAAAAAAAAAAAAAGCTTTAATCTCCACACAGCCGTTGATAGTCACTGCATGTTGTTGCAAACGAAGCAAACAAATGTTTTCTTCATTCAGTTTGCATCACCTGGCTCACATACATAATGACATTCGCTCACCTGGCTAAATGAAGCATGGAATCCACCACATTGTGTCCTGAGCATGCACTGCATTCATAGAAGTTCATCTGGCAGTCCTGAAGGAAAACACGAGCAAAAGGAGACAAACTGAGAAAACAAAACAACAAGAGACTCTAATGATCACAGGGAATGTGACATTTTTGACAATTGTCAGCCAAATAGTCCTGTTCTTTGTCATGTTACAGTGAGAGCTTTCATTATTTCGATTGTGTTTTTAACCACAGCACGTGTCAGTGGCTACAGTGGTAGTCGTTAAAACATGATTAAAAAAAGCAACAAAAAAAACAATGTCTGACTCATTCTGGATCAGTTTCAGTTTGGAAGTCTTTCAATTATGTTTTGTTCCGTATGTTGACAAGCTCGACACTCGTTTGCACCGAGCGTTGAACCGAAAGCAAACAGACAAGCAGACCTTGGCTAGTCTCTCTCCCAGTTCTCTCTCAACTCGTCTTTCAATCTCCTTGTCGGTTTTGTTCCCTAGTAGCATGACAGGGATGTCGTCCCCTGCGCCTTCCTGCAAAGGAAGAGAAGCAAACACAGTCAGTTGCAGGCAAAATCAAGTGACTCAATCCGTGAGATTTCTCAGGGAGACAAATTTTCACACAGCTAAGTAATGGAGACAGAGCGACAACAGCAGAGAAACACAAATGTTAAAGAGAAACATGTGCTTCGGAAATCATGTGTGCAGTAGAGACAGACTTGGCTTACTTTTACACTTGTCAGCCACTGTCTGACAGCCGTGAAACTCTGCTCAGTGGTGATATCATACATCACAACCACACCGTCAGCCTTACGAAAGAACTGCTTGGTGATGCTTCGGTACCTGCAGGAGGAAACAGACGAAAAAAACACAGCCTAACGTTTCTTTATACTTACAGCTGTCTTTCAAAATACTTTGTTTCACCGGCTCCTTCAGCTTTTGTAAGGATGTTGTTTTGAAACTTGCCAATTCATTACTACTAAACAACACTAATAGCACGTTTAACCCGTACAGAGTGACCACAAAAGAATACCCAACAGTAACCATGTTTAACTCATTGTGCTGAGAGCTCACCTCTCCTGTCCTGCTGTATCCCACAGTTGCAGCGCCACCTGGCTGTTGTCCACAAGTATTGTCTTCACACTGTAATCTATGCCTGCACATACAAGTACATTAACAATCCTCCTCAGCATGATTAAAAAAATAGAAAAAAAACATTTATTTCTCCTTTGATGTGACAATAAACTGTTTAAGAGCCATGCTGACAAACACACATCAGGCATGAGGTCAACCACAGTGGAGAGTTGCTGTCGTAGCTCACAGGACCTGATGAGTGGTGTTTGCTTGAACGATACGCACCCACAGTGGCAGATGTGCCAGGGTGGAAGGAGTCATCACAAAACCGTCGAAGTAAGGAGGTTTTTCCAACACTCGAGTTTCCAACCAGGACGATCTTGAAAAGACGGTCAGGTGCTGAAGGACCCCCTTCCTCCTGGAGTCACAGAAAGACTTTTCTAGCTGGATTTCCTTTGTGCTTGATCAGCCATACTGAGAAATGTCAAATTCCTATATCCACAACTTAACTTGAGGGGCCTTGTAAACAATTCATAGATAAAAAATGAGCAGATCTCTTTCGGTTATCACCACTCAAACAGGGACTTTATCGAGTGTTTTGATTGTCGACATGCTTACATTCATGCTGGTCTCCTTGCCCACAGGCTGACCTCTTGGAGATGTCGGAGTTTCTCTCTCCTCTGCTTGTTGCAGCCGAGGTGACGACGATCTCGGGTAAATGTCGTTCATTTCCAAGTCCACATTTTCCTCGCCGTCTAAGGCGTCTTCTCCTTCGTCACACTCTTGGAGGGGAGTTTGGGCCTGATGGTCCAGTAGCAGGTGAGGCAGGTGGTCTTCCTCGATAGAGATGATCCTCTGAAGGTGACCTCGTGCCTCTGAGGAGTACGATGGCTGGCCCAACCCGTTGGCCAAACTTTGCCTCACAAAGCTGGAAGCCAGCTCCTCCTCGTCCTCACTACAGACACAAAGTAGCATCACAAAAGCAAAAACACACAAGAACGGTACAGTACAGACCGTCATATGGTTTGACATCTGCATATGGTTTGACATCTTTACAATACCAATAACATTTCAATTAATGTGTCGGATTGTTTACCTTTTAAAGATACTACTGTTTGTGTGTTTCATGGCTCCAATCAAGGGCCTCTTCTTCAAACCAGGTGTTATTTTTGTTTTCTGTGCAGGCAGAACAGTCAGACACTTCTACTCATAATTTCAGATGAGATTTTATACATTTGTCACATTTTTGGCATGTTAGTGACGCTTCAGATAGAAAAAAGGAAGAAAAGTGCAGAAAATGTATCTCAAAACCAAGGTGGGAAGCTATTCCACTCATAAAAACACACCTGATAGCTCATATCCCTTTCATCCCGTAAATGTTTGTTCATTTCCCTGAAAACAACAGAAAAAACATGTCACAACTCCTTAACGCCAGAGAGTGTCACTGTTTATAGTATTGAGACACCCATTGTTTTATTATGGACCTACAGAAAAACAACCTTTTAGCTATATAGTCAGAAAAGGCATTGTTGTAACTAAAAACAAATAAGGATGTTTTTGAAAATAATTCTGAAATGACTGAAGAAAATTTTTTTTTTGTCCCTAAATATCTTTCTCGTAAATATACTTCCTTGTTTATACTAACAGACACACCGAGCATCAGATAAATTGTCTTCTGAAATGCTTATTCACGTTGTTGCCAAACTCTGCTATCTTTCACAAAGAAAGTCACCCTGAAAGTGAGAAGTAGCAGTGAACGAACTTTGTTCTTCAATCTTAGCAGCTCCTTTTCGTTTATGATGGCAGAAAGAAATAGCAACTGCACTCAAACATCTTGCTTCACTGACGACTTTCTAATCCATCGTGCAAACACAGCTTTGGAGTTGTTCATTCTGACCCGTACCTCAGCAGATCAAGCTGTTTGAGCAGGGTTGCTCGCTCGCGCTGCAGTCCTTCAGTCAGTCGGTATATTTCCCTGTGTTGAACAACAGTGCATCAATTCTTAGGAATACTTTAGAAGAAGGAAAAAGGAGCAGAACAAAAAAAGCCAAAGGGCCATTTTTCTTATCTGCTCTCATTCAAGATACTTTGTTAAAGCATATGAAATCCAAGCCATGTTCATGTTGATGAAGGAATGCAGAGCTGCTGCTTATATGAACAATTGTTGAAGGACTCAAGGGGGTAAAAGATACACAGAAATACTTGTGGGTAACAGCAGCTGTACTCAATTTGGTACTTTAACACAGCACTGCTGTGCAAGTTGTAAAAATCAATTGGAACTATATAAAATCTCATTAAGCTTTGCAGGATTTGGCAGACTGGCCCCACGAACTGTGTCTAAAGTATGGATAATACCAGAGGGTTTCACAACCTTTCCATTTGTCTTCAGCACTGGTTTGTTTTTTGCGTTCGAGTCACACTCACATCTCCTTGTCCTCATGGAGCCTTGTTGACTGCTCTTGCAGCAGACTGAGCTGCTCCTGTGCTAAAATCAGCTGCTGGCTGGTGTGATCCAGCTCCCGTGCCAACTCCTCATTTGTCTGTTTCAGCTTCACGTTCTCCACTTTGGTCACGTGTTGCTCACTGTGAAGTTCTTGGCACTGAAACTCCAGCTGACGGAAGGGTCAAATGAGAAATCAAGGAATTGGAAAACACCACAGAGATTACTACAAACGTTAGATTAGCCAGTCACTTTGAACAACTCGTGATAAAGGCAGCTTTTCAGAAAGTGTCTGCTTGAGCAACACCCAGTGGGAAATTTAGATCAATTCTAGGAGAGAGAAAACACACTTCTTTAAAATATGTTTGTTTCTTGC
Organism: Malacoctenus gilli; assembly: GCA_032164315.1. Classification (NCBI taxonomy): domain Eukaryota; kingdom Metazoa; phylum Chordata; class Actinopteri; order Blenniiformes; family Labrisomidae; genus Malacoctenus; species Malacoctenus gilli. Next base: position 17,930,750 of record JASSRZ010000080.1, read on the forward strand.
AGTGGATGTAACGACATCAGACAATTGTCTGCTTGCATCTTGAAGAAACTATAACGTTAAACATGGCTTTCTAATCCTGGTCCGGAATTGCTGGATGCTTCACACAACTGTCTCGGTATTCATCAACGCAATGTTTTTACATTTTTCACTGCTCTCTTTTACTGGCTGAATCCCACAGTTACTCCTGTGTTTATTTGCCATATCTATCGAGTGGACAGTGAAGTGCACCCAAGGGAAATCATGTCACCACCATAAACTCACTCTTTTCTGTTTCTGGAATAACTGCTCAAGCTCCTTCTGCTTACTAGACAGCTTCAGTTCCAAATCTTGACTACGGTTTAGAAACCGCTCATAATCCTTGGGAGCAGAAAAATCAGAAACAACAAAACGTGGGGTCAGTGAGGAAAACAAATGAAAAAGTGTAATTTAATCACATAAAAACAGGTACCTGCAGTACAATCCTGTCCTTTTCGTTTTTGATTTGCTGTTCCATCTCCTCATACAGGCGCTTGATCTCATCATCATGTGTTGCTGCTTTCCTGTGAAATTCGGATATCATATTATGATGTAAATGTAAAATAAAGTTTTGACTTTTCAGGCTGACTGAAAAAAACAAACAAGGAAATATTTGCTCCCACCTCTTAAGAGCACTTTCCATCTCATTCTTCTCCTGGTTGGCTTCTCTTATCTGGGATGTAACTCTGGCCAGAAAGTCCTCGAAATTGGATAAGAGGTGCGGTTCATCTCTGCGCAGCTGAGCCCAAAGACTGCGCACTTCAGCGGGACTTAAGAGATGGAAAAAATAACCTAGTTTGAATGAGGGCAGCATCATTCAATTAGTTTATTAATGCCTGCAGTCTAATCCATGAAGTTTATTGAGGAACTGCTAACTTCTGTTCAGAGGAAAGCACCAAGAATAAAACATGAACATGAGTGGAAATTCTAGCCCAGTGTGTCTTTGGCCGTGTATCATTTTTCCTCAAAGTCCAGCAGATGCTGTTGTAATTTAGCTTTGCACAAATTGATTTTATCCAAAATGTCATCCAAATGTCTCAAGCCTCAACTGAGACAGGAGGAACCGATAGAATGCCTGAATCTGGCTTCCACCTCCACTCCTGTTCCCTTCCACTGAGTTAGACTTGTTAAAGGTGAGCTCCCGTGCTTCGAAAGATCATTCTGTCTCACAAAGCAATTTTTAAACTGACCTGTTCAAAATTTATGAAAGGCCACATGAAAGAAACAGTGACTCAGATGAGTTAAGAAAGGTCCTCTTTTAAATGCGGCTGCTGCTGAACTTGACGTGGAACTCTGTATCTGAAATGGAATTTCATCTAAGGCTTGAATCTTCAGGCAGTCACACTTCACAGGAGTTGGTTTGGCTGCCAGTGGAAACTTCCAAACTCACATGGAGTTTGCACAGCTGATCATGGTCTCAGGCTAAGTCACTTTAAATACGTCATCGACTTAAAGAAGATGCTGACAATGTGTGAAAAGATATATATTAGACCCAACAACAAAGTCTGTAATCAGTGATACACAGGCATGCGGCGCTCACTCTTCAAAGACACTGTTGGCTCCGAGGCTCTCCATAAGCATGCAAAAGTGTTTCTCCTCGTCTTCCTCGTCTCCTTTATTGAGACTTTCCTCCCACTGGCTCTGGTAAAGGACCTCTGGCAGACTTTTACTGAGGCTTTTCTCTGCTGGGGCTTCTTCTGCTAAACTCTTCTGGCCAAACAAAAACTCGCCTGAAAAGAATTGATACAAAGAGTTAAAACAGTTTTACGACATGTTACCAGCTTCAATTTTGGAAACTTAATGGACGTAAAACATACTAAAGCCAGAGGAAAACTCTTCCAGGGTGAGGTATCCGTTGCCATCAGAATCCAGGGTATCAAATACGTTCTCCAACTCCTCCTCGCTCAGGGGAATCCCACCGTTCAGCCTCTGCTTAATAAAGAGAAAACCGACTACTTTCAGATATATAAACATCAATACAAGTAGTAATCACTTCCTTAATAAAGTAAAGCATTTTCAGTGACATCTTTCATGCATGAGTGGGAGATTATGTCTTTTGCTGCAGTTACTTCGTAGCGTGTTTCGACTTATTTTTGAATGTATGGTAATAAGTCGAAAATAAAACTGCATGGTGGGTTCATGGTGAGCACTCTTGGCTCAATGTGAGAAAGCCGTGGGTTTACGTCCATTCCTTGCAGGGTTTTTTTCCTCCATACTCTGTGTGCCTGTGTGGGTTCTATGTGTGATCTGGTTTCCTTTTCAACTCAGAAATATACATACAAGGTCAATAGGTGAGTCTAAACTGCCCATAGGTATGAATGTGTCAGTATGGTGTGAATATGGTCACCCTCCTTCACTCAATCTAAACTGGGTTTGGCTTGAACACTGTGTGAAGCAAAATAAGCAGTACGATTCATAGATTGGCAAAATTGGGCCACCTAAACATTTTCACCACGAATATTATCAAACACGCATCCTCTTCAGATTACAAACACATATCTTGTACCACTGTAACAAACATTTTTTTCCCTGTGTAGCTCCTCTCTTCAATAATTGAGAACAAGGCTGCTCAAACGAAAAAAAGTCAACTCAATACTTTTGGAGAGAGACATCTATTCCTCAGCTGTGAGGTTAATCCAAAGAAGCAAGAATGAACCCTCCCAAAAAGAACAGTACACTGCTGAACCATTTTTTTCCCCTTCAAGAAAGGACAACATAGCCACACCTCAGGAGCGGCCTGTTTTTTTAATGCAGTGTTTACATTGCTCCAAATGTTGACTGAAGCCACCCTTAAAATCCTGGGCAGGGACACGGAGAGGAGACCATCTGCGTAAGACTACCAGCTGTTCTTGTAAAGTGTGTTATCAGAGCAGAACATATCCCTGATGTCAGCAAACAGTCGGATTGTAAAGCCATCCTGTTTACATTTGTGGTGTGAAACCTACTTCAAGCTTTAAAAAAAAACATGCTGTGACAGTACATACTGCGTCAACAGCGAAACTACATTTAAGTTTCATCCCTTATTCATGATCACAATCCATGTCACATGTATGGAAAATATAAGACTAATGTAACAGGCTCAAGTGCTACTAATAAGCACTCTTCAGAGCAGATGGCCAGGTACTGTAGATAGTGTTGGGACGGACTGAACTGCCATTCTGTTTGCTCTCTAATTTTCCAAATAATTATCATAAACACCAGATCAAAGCCGATCCTGTATGTATTTATGCTCCTCAGAGCGAGAGCCTAACAGGGCTCCATCAAAGGGGTTTAGCAATGGCACTGATGAATGAATATCCGAGGGGCAAGTGAATCTGCACAATAATGTCAGTGGAGGAGTTGCTTGACAAAGCGCCCGCGTGGCCCTCTGTACTCGGTCTCTTTTATGCTGCTTTCAATATGGTGCATGTTGCATCTCCATTCTGTTCAGTGTTATTAATAAGAGCACAAAATATACCCTTATTTTCTGGCTTGAATAAAAAAGAATCCTATCAACTCGGAAAAACAAGGAAAACGTGATATTATACAATAAAGTAGTATACCAGTAAAACAAGCCAACAGTATTTCTATGCTCGTTATGTCTTCTAGTTAAGTCATGGCTGGCTCAAACTCTATGCCTCTCACATTATTATGACACTTTGTCTTTTGGTTGCAAATAAACCTTTAAGACTGAGCAAATCACTTCTTTTTAAGTAGCTCCTGATCTTTCATAATTGTAAGCTTTCTAACTTTCGACAGTTTTTCGAATAAAGACAAAAATCCCAACAAATTCAGTCAGTACAGTTCTCCCCACAACTTCTGACAGCAATTAAGAAACTAAAGCTAGTAAAAGAATGTATGCTTTGATGTTTTTTCACAGAAACATGACTGTAAATGCAACATATTCTAACATGAATCCGGACATTTGAAGTGCTTTAATCCTACACAATGACTACTTTGCATATTAGTTTAACAGTATAAAGAATTATTCGCTCAAAGAGGCAGCCTCACCTGCATGTCTCGTCGCGTGATGAAACCCTTGTTCTCGATGTCACACATCTGGAAGAATTCATGGGTTTTCTCCTGGATAGTGTTCTGTCCCAGCTTCTCATTCTCATCCTTCCTCTGTTCACTCTGCCCACCGTTTCTTTTCCTCTGCCACGCAGTGGGGGCCACAGCGCCGTTCGTGGTCTTGACGTCGGCACATGGACCAGTAGAAGCTTCCATGATATCTGTGCGAGTCTGGCGGCGTACGAGCGTGTCTCACGTCCCTCACATAAGCCAGGTCGAGGGCAGAGGTGTGGAGGCGAGAGATCCTGCGGAACTCCGGCTTCAGGCTGCTTTACATCTGAGGCTCTCTCCAATGTCACCCACTGTCATCTCTTAGCAACCACCTCTTCAATTAGTGGAGGAAACCTAAAAAGAGACAGAAGGATATTTCTTGGTAACAAGATTTTATTTTATTTGTTCTGTGATTGCTGTGAATAATAAATCAAAAAAATACCCCTAGGATGATTGGATTGGCAACTAGCTAAAAAAATACATAAAAGATTATTATTTCCCACAAAAATAGACAAGTGTATCACTGCAATGCCTCCGTTATCTCTACCTTCAGGGACCGAATCCCCAGCTGAGACTAATGCAATCTGACAACGACTGCCAAAACTGAAAATAAAGTTGTGGTATGACGAGGACAGTCCTGTTTACCTGGAACTATTGACTAAAACAACTCTGCTGTTGGTGGTTTCTCTGCAGACTGCAGCTCTATGTGCATTGGTTTGGAAGAATGCCTTCCAGTTGGGCACCAAGAGTTTGCTTAATCGATTCATGGACAAGAACATCGTAAGGTGCGTGCGATGACCCACGTTGTCATGAGGGACAGGTGTAAGACAGACGGAGGGGGGGGGACACTCATGAAGACAAACGGAATATGTAACATAGTCAGGTAAATAATATCACTGAAAATCTAAATAAAGCATTGAAAGTACCAAAAATGGAATATTAACATACACATAAAACTTTTTCCCCATCTCTGACTTGACTATCTAACGTTTCAAGCAAAAAAATGCACAGATTAGGACATTCTTGTCATCTGTTTTTTTCATGTGTGAATGTTAGTCAAAAAACTCTGCAACCTTTTGCAAGCATGACAAACCTCACGGGGAAAGTAAAAACCCACAATGAGCAAGAGAGCAGGCTTAAACACGAAGGAGGAAATAAGTAAAGGAACGATTGTGAACTGCTGTTTGGAAAGAGTGATGTGGTGTTGTGGGGGGGATTCTGTCCTCAAGTGGAGGGATCAAACAAAATATATTCAAATCTTAACAAAACAATTCTCAATTTGCCAAATGCCAGAGCAAGTTGAAGGACTCCTTTGTTGGAAACTTGTTAAGCCCGTTAAGGCAGTGGTTGGCAGTGAACTTGGACTGAAGTCTGATAATACCGTACAAAAATGAGACGTACTTTTGTCTTGATCTGTGATTTCACAACCATTAATTTGCCAATGAACACTTCGTTCTCAGCTCATAGGTGCGAAGTTATGATTTACGATTTACAATCCTAATCTAACTTTGCAACACTGAAATCTGGCATTCAAAGCATTACTTGACCTCACGCTCTTTTTTCTTTTATTTTTTTCTTCTTGGATTTAAGGTGCTGAAATTTGCTTTGCATTCATGCCTTATCTATTTTAGGACTTGGCTGGTAACAGCTGCTTGTGCTGCAGTAGTTATCAATGTGGTAAGCAAACAGACACATTGTGGTCAGAACCACAGTGAGAACATTAGTGTTTTTCCCTCAACAGTCATGAACATGACAGCAGGAAAACATACTTCTGTTGGTTTTGAACTCATGCTTGATCTAAGAAGCATATCGACACAGTTGTCTATATGTGTGTAGATTCTTCTTACAGGGAGATCTCAAAACATTTGCAATAATAATGATAAAATAATACATATAAAGTCATCTTGGGAACATTTTCCATTTCTTAGTCCTGTCTGGGTCTTTGGCAGCAAAGACTTAAGTGTTGTCAACAACAAATCAGTATGCCTCTTTTGCACAATTTATTATTAAAATGTTAACAAAATTGAGAAAATTTGGAAAAAAGTACGATTGGGGTTTCAAAGTATATCGCATGCTTCTCCATTTGCAGGCATCCTGTTAAAAGGTGTTTTAACTGTACAGCTCAAATATTCACAACACACGATTTCAACATTTAACCTTTGTAAAATCTACATCGAGATTAAGTATCGTCATTTTATCAGGTTGCAAATTCGGCAACTATTTGATATGTAACAAACTTGTAAGAAAGATGTGCGAGACTGCGTGTCTGACACGAACAGTTCGGATAATTTCAGGTATAAGAAGCCAAATGCCAGAAAAAAAATACTGGGTTTACTTCCTGGAGGTGACGCTGCCGTTACCACAAACCGCGTAGAAGCAAATAGTCATCTGCAGCCACAGGCTGAAACTTCCGAAGAGCTGCGATGTGCCAAGTGATTATAAGAACCACGTACACCTGGTCAATATCTAATTGTGAGCCAAACAGGGCACAAATTCTCACCAAAGTGATGCAGAATAAACATTGACGTGTGAGAAGCAAACCGAGTATGGCTCCAACTTCTTTCATCAAACACGTGTGTTACTAAGAAAGAAATCTTTACTTTAGGACTTCCCTTGACAACACAAGTAACAAAACAATATCACAGTTCTGTGTCATTAACTTTTTTTTGTTCTAAACTACCTACAGTCAGCTGAAACGAACTTCCTTGTTGTAAACCAGCATTTTTCTTGATACAAACTCAAAATAAGATGCCTGAAGGTGTAGTTAGCGGACTTTGGTGAAAAACAACGTTCATACCAGTGAATATAAAGTGGAAACTCACGCGTGGGAAGTTGACAGACCCGTTTTATCCGCTCCATGTGAAGTTCACTGTTTGCAAGTGTCGAGCGGCGGCTGCCGGGTGAGTGCAGGAATTTGAGTGAGAACTGACGGGGCAAACTCAGAGGGAGGGGCCAAAGTCATCGGTGGTAACCCATAGCAACGGCAACACGGAAGTTTCAAGTGCAGTGCAGCCGCGTCAGCTGCTGAGCGTTACTGCTGAAAATACAAGCGAACCTTTACGCCCTGCAACTTTGGCCCAGTGAAAAATTCAGGCGAAGCACACGGTACACTGAAGCGAGGAAGGCATATTTGTTGGTACATCAAGGGGTCCTGATTTTGGAAGTGCAGATTAATTAATTATTCATTGATTTACGGTGGACGTTGCTTCCAGACTACTCCTTAAAAAAGCTTCTCTATATTGTTTTCCAGGTTGTGTACCTTCTTTTTTTTGCTGTATAGTTTTTTAACCGTTTGGACTTCAAACTTTTGAACCTTTCGATTTAATGCACTGAACGCTTTTATGTGACACCATTGTTCATTATCGTTTCATACCATTGACTAAACCACAAACAGATAGTATTGTACCACTGGCAGGCTCACGACAACGAATCCTACCTGTATTCCCGCCTTCTGCTTTGAGCTCGCGACACCAAAGCTGAAAGCCGTCAACTGAGTACTTCACTGTCTTTTTCTCAGCTCTTGTAAAGGTCTGTCTTTCTTTGTGGTGGCTTTTTTTCCGGGAACTACCCCAAAAAGGCATCTTTGGGTATCAGTATTAACTTTCATGCGATAGACAGAAGTTTAAATCTTCCTTTGATGGACATCTACCAGGAGTTTCGTGTCCTCTTGTAGTTTGGAACACGACGACAGAGGAGCCGGCCAGGAGACTGGTGTGTAGCAAGATTGGCTGATTTAGCTCCCGCCTGTTTCCAAGGCCACCGAAATGCGACGCCGAGAGAACTGTCCAGGTTGAATAGCTTCACAAAGTTCGTCAAAACAGGTATGAGTAACTTTACCACCATACACATGGTCGCCTACCTATAATTAAATGTGCACAAATGTGGTATGGGTAATTCTAATTCATTTGTTGCTAAACGGAGCAAACACTTGACTTGAATAATGTGTTTTAT
>JASSRZ010000080.1:17938856-17951327 GCA_032164315.1 Malacoctenus gilli
GACTGTCGGAAGGTCCCATGCACTTGTACTACCAAAAAGTCACAGATGAGGGCAGTGCAGGATCTCTCTCTTTGTTTTTAACTGATGCTGCATAAACATCATGTCATGTCAGATTTCCTCCCATGAAAACCTCGTATTTAATCAGCTGTTCTTTGGACATAGTTGTAATTCTTACTGACCTCTCAACATTATGTGGCATGTTTGAGTCTCTCCATCTGGAATGTTATAGTTAAATAAACGGTACATATGAGATTGGACATACTCTCTTAACTACTGGGCTTCATCTGCACGGGAAAGTACCATGAAAATGTGTCTGCATTGCAGGCAAGCAGGTGTAAAAACACTCTCAGAGGCCACGTTTGTCACAGTTTCCCATTTCATGAAGTGAAACTTGCATGGATGTTACACATGTGTGATAGTGATGAGAGCCATTGAGCTCTGACTGTCTCCTCTGCAAGTTCCTTTGAGTGGCTGATTTGCAGCTCACAGATGTAGGTGAGGCGATGCTCCACTTGAGATTTCTGAGCCATCTGTGTTTACACTGGGGGACACTGAGTAATGATCATTAACGTTGCATACATTTCTTGCATGAGTGACGCAGACCACACAATAAAGTAGAAGCCGTGTTCCATTTTTGGCGTTTGTCTCTCTTGCTGTGGATGTGAAAACCTTGTCAATTGCTGGATATGATCCACTATGTTAGGGGATACTGTTCTTCATTTCCCTGCCATTCATGATGGAGCCCACTGGGGTTAGAAAACTACAGCCGGCCTCTGAAGTCGAGCAAAGATCCTCTTGTACAGGACCCCTGGGAGTCATTTCCACCAGTGGAGAGGAGAACCAGAGTGGAGTGGCAAAGTGAGAGGAAAGCATATGCAGCCAGTGTCACCGCACTTCCCTCTTTTAAGGCCTTGGAAGAAGTGACATCAGACTTGGAGAGTTTCATTCTGCTCTGCATCCCAAAGTAAGAGGGTAAAGAGTGCACGGTTAAAGGCCTGGAGTCATCCATGGCACAGCTTCACTGGTGCTTTTAAGTGTCTCTTGGATTACACTTCACGTGGACAGCAAGGATATAGGTTGTGGACATAGACTGCCATTCTATTTGAAGAAATGACCTTTGCACCTTCTTTGCAGCTGTGGCTTCAGGGTTTCATTTCTTGATGTGCTCTTTGTGGATCTTGCATTTTCAACCTGAGTAGAGCCTCAGTATTTTTGGGTACAGATATATGTAAATTGTCTTTGAAAAGAGTTGTACTTTTCTATACACTTTCCACCTCTGTGAGTTCTTCATCATCATTTCACCTTTGCAGTCTGTGTAAACAATTGAAGCATCTCATGTAGGTCAGACCTACTTAAGAGTTGTTGTCACCTACAAGGAAGCCCGATTTAGACTATATCTGACAGCTATGATACAGTGTGTTTGCTCTTATTTAGTTTCCCTGTGGCACTCAGCGTTCATTTGCTTCTGTGTCCCCTTTTTCAAGATTCACAATGGCTGTTTTTTACCTTTGAGTTCAGTCGTTATGCCTTCTTATTTCACACTTTGAAAGGCAATATTAGTAAAATAATTACTGCAAACTTTTCTTTTGAATAATTAGGTTTTATTGAACACTTGCCAAGACTGCAGTTTCACTGTCTTAGTAAAACCTCTAGATGGCACTCTTTAGAATGTTAACGTGATGAAAGATCAGCACCTGTGGAGTGAATTTCCAGTCAAACATCTCTCTCTAATGTCTCTAATTACGGAGATACAATGAGATGGGTATTTTATTACAGCCAGATGGAAGAAATAATTTCATGAACAGTTGATCTTTGCACCTCTATTCTATCACTGACAAAAATTCAATCTTTTTACTCATTCCTGATAGGCTGTTTAAAGATCATCTTGATGGCAAATCATGATTGCTATGTGTCGTGACAACAAACATAATGTGGAAATTTGTTGTCAGGGAGCTATGCTTGAGTCCTTGCCACAATGAAATAGCCTGTTGGAATATTTCTGTCACAAACAACTCTATCCTTCAATGTTCTCCTTCTGTATTCAGCTTTTCTGTGTTTTCACATCGCTGTGCTGAAAGGTCTGACCAATTTGAGTTATTTTCCATGGATGTGGTGATTGTCTGGCGAGCTGTCATGTGGCAACCTGGCCACGCTGACTCCTGCCAAGCTGGAACCACAGCCGCCTGCATGCAGAGCGAGCACACTGCTGGTATCGCCTCTTATCACGCGGAGTCTTATTTTGCAAGACAAGCGATGACCAGCTCCGTTTTGCAACATGGCTGCTGATACAATCAGACACAGATTGTTCGCTCTAATGTGTACCATAACAGAAAGCTTGCACAGCTGCCATTTTTCTGTAAGTCAGTGGCACTGCAGTCTTCACACACTGCAGGAGAGATGTGTTCACCTGAGATTACTGAGCCTCCTATAGACACCAGTCGTTGGGATTTGGCATTTGACCTTACTGTAAGTTTTCATCAGGGATTTCCACTCCGTCTTCACACTGGATTCGTGCCATTAGACATGATTACATTTAAGTACCACTTGCTATAGGCCTCTCCCCAGGGGAACGTGGAAACATGTGTTTCCTATTGTTTAATTGGTTTCTTCACATGTTCGCGCTGACCAACACTGATTTTCCCATTATCTCACTGAGCTTATGTATCTGCTCAGCCTCTCACTCTGTTTTTGTGTTCAACTTAGAATGACATCACCTATAAAGGACAGCAGTACTTAATCTAATCACTTCACGAGTGTTTAAGTAATCATATAAAAGTGCTTTTTTTAGTGTTGGACATTTTTTGAAATGCTGTTTTTGCAGGATTTTGATGAGGATGATATCAGACTGCATAACATGAAAAGTGGGACAGAGGAATCACAAGCATTCTTTAGTTTTTGCATACATTTAACAGTCACTGGAAGTTCAGAGCTAAATTTCATCATGAAAAGTAGTGTGGTGATTTGTGATTGTGCGTCACAGCCTTACGATCCCACGTTAAAAGCCTAATGAAGCCTGTCCGTGCAGTGTTAGCATGGTCCACCTGTGCACCTATGTGTTTCTAGGACATATTTCCCCCCAATGGCTCCAGTACTGTGCGGTGCTCTTTTACAAAAAGCAGTAGAAAGATAAATGCATGGATATAAATGTGGTGGAAATCTCGTTTAACTCTAACTCAGCAAAGAATTACTTTTACACCCAGTCGTCATTGCATTTCTTTTACTTTCACTGATAATATATCTTATCCTACAGAGCTGATTCCAACATGATGAACTGTAATCCGATGAATCAAACTGACATTAGATCTATGATAAAGTGTTTTATCTAATAAAAGAAATCCTGAGCTTTGCAGAATCATTTTTATTTGCTTACCAAATGTGGTGTTTGAAACATGTCCCAGCTGCTTTTACCTTTCAGCCACTTTCCTAACCTGTACATGTGAAAACAGTATCGTTTTTTTCTATCTTTTATTTGGCTCAGGCTTTCACAAGTCCTGTTTTACAACCCACAGGAGTCGAATTCTTTTACCCAAAGGAAGAAAAAGGCCAATTTTCTTGGCCTACACAACTCGAAGATAAATGCTACTTGCAGAAATGAACTGCAGGTGTTATTTCAATCACACTTACAGACCTGTTTCACGATAAAGTGTCTGGGATTTTTGCAAAAGTGAACTGAACAAAAGTATTTTTGCTGTCCACCTAAGAAAAGTCAGAAATATAACTCTCGCTTTTCCTATGATGTAAAAGATCATTAACACTTAAACTTGTTATCACAATTACATTCCCACTGGGCAATGAACAATTTAATACATTTGACTGAGTAAAACCTTAAGAAATTAAAGTGTTTGTCACATAGAAATATTCTCCTAAATTTGTTCAACAGAGCTTAGATATGCACATTGGTGATTATGTATTTTACCTTGTCAACTAAATCTGACATCATTAAATGACATTTGTCCATTAATTTTCATATGAACAAGCCAAATGAGGTGATCAATCTGTTTCAGTGTCGCATCCAAAGCTTCCCTCCCATTACTTTATTTTTTTTTCCTTTCAACCTATTATCCCAATTTTTACTGAAAAGTAACAAAGCCCATCAGAACAGAAAAGCAGCTCGAGGAGGAGAACATGAAGTAAGGTACAGTTTGTGTTAATATAGTGAGTAGAATATTTAACAGACTGCTGTGCACATGTTGAAATTGTTGGGAAATTCCCCTTAAGTCAGCAGTATGTCAAATTTGTCTGCGTGCTGCAGCAGCACATTTGGTCAACCAACCCAGGATGTGACGGCCTTTTCTATGACACTCGCTGAGGTATGGTTATCATCTGATGCTGCAGCAGTAATCCGCAAAATTGTGAACTTAATCTTATATAGTTTAGGTTCTTTGCTGAGATGAGCAAGTCTACTCTAAACCATGGTTCTCTACTAACATTAAATAATTCACTCTAATCAAAACCAAACTTTATTTGAACACTGAAACAAGAGAACAATAAATGCACAACAGCTGTAAAAAATGATTTAAAAAGCTGAACTGAGCATAGATGTGTGACAGAAGAGAAATGAATCGATAACCTAGATTGTTTTAAAAAAATATAAAAAGTTTCGAGAGTGCCTGTGGGTGTTAGGGATTGCATATTTGTCGCCAGGATTTTAACAATCAGCTTTCAAAATATTATCGTTGGTAAGGGAGTGAGTGTGCTGCTTCCCTTCAAACCAGTGAAGTTTCAGCAAAATGTATCGTCTCCTCTTGGGACTTCTTCAGTACACATTCATGCAAATTACATTATACACATTCAGGCAGCTTACTTCATACATTACATCATGTCATGTTTTATGTTTCATGGGTTAATTTGATTTATGTTTTATTTACGGTTTATACATGACAGTGGAAAACCCTTTTCTCATACCGTGTAGTTGATGCCAGAATGAAACTGGTTTCAAAGCACTTTCAATGAATTTAATATCACCCTGAAGCTCAACAGGATAACGGTGTGGTGAGAACAGCTTCTTCCTCAAGGGATCAAGAGCTTCGCCTTCAGAGCAGCAACTCCATCTTTTCAGACAGGCTCCAGCTGGTTCTTTCCACCCTGAGCCCTCTGACAGGGATCCTGCATGCAATCATGTTCACACAGTGAAAGTCACTCAAAAGGAAAGCACAGCATACAGAGCTCAGCAAATGTAGAAGTAGTAGCTGCAGAAGAGAACTAAGGCGATGTACACAGTGATATATATGTGCAGAAGTAGGAGTACTTGGATACGTCTGAACTTAACCATTTTTTTCAGTGGACTTTCACTTTTTAACAGTTTGCAAAGAAAAGAAATTCTTCTCGAAATAACTGTCATAAACTGCAAAAACGTGACCTTTGGCATTGCTTGCACTTCCTTTAATAGCTACTTTACAAAAGAAAACAACAAAGTTCTGTTGATAATCCAACTATTTTAGGACTTGAATCAAGTCATAATTTATTATGTTATTTAAATTTTTGCCACTCTCTACAAAACTGGATTAAATTGGGTTATAGCTAAATCTGACAGACTCAGTGGCGCTATATATGAAAATAATCAGACACATGAGGATTTTATCTGGAGACTCTGTCAGATAAGGCCGGAATGAGAGCGTCAGTCAGTCAGTCAGTCAGACGGAGAAGGACAGACTGGACCTCCCACTGATAATCACCGTGCTGAAGGGGCACTGCCTTCTCACTGGGTGGCACATCTTGTAAATGTCTGCTCCGACCAGAAGGCAAATACCACAGCAGTACCAGCCACGTGTTTGGCTCGGCTCTCTGAAGGCCGTGGCATCAGTCAGGCTGGGGGAGGCAGGCCGAAGAAGAAGAAAGCTCTCACAACCTCACTCGAGGCTGAGCAGCGCCGGCTGACGCACAGCAGGTTGTTATTATAAAAGTCCTGTGGGAGGATTGAATACTCGGGTGCGGAACGACTCTCACTGCTCTGTCAAATTTGGATTAGTGCACACGTTTTGCACTATCGCAAAATAAATGTTGCTCCAGAGTCGATGAAAGTTCCTCCAAATGTTAATACACGGATGTCATTCTAACTGGGGCTGAACTTTATTCAACTTCATCCATTATGTGTCTCATTCCTGCTGCACAGATTTGATAGATATCCCTCACCTAAATCATAATAGATGGCAATACGGCATTCAATGAAGTCAGCTGTTTTTCCAGGCAGCTCCTTTACATCAGAAACCTGTTATTCCTGCAAGCAATATTTAGGATCGTGCCTCTCTGGCCAACCAACAGTCGAAAGCATAATTTAAAACAATTGGATATATTGACTTCTGGCATGAGGCATGAATCAGAGAGCCTTTCTGGATGAGGATATGTGTCGTATTTCAGAGACGAGTCATTTTAGAAGTGTTTCCATAAATCCTGGGTTGGTGTGTTTTGTTGCTATATTGAAACAAAAGGTCTTGTTTGTGTCCTGTTGAGTCACTAGTGAGTCTGCCAACTCAACAAAATGTTACCAAGAAGCTTCGGGGCTGGCAGATGGTGGCATAGTTTTAACCCATCAGTTGTGGGTCACTGAGTGGGCTGAAAATAGGATTGAAGGACCATTATGTTTCATATTTTTAGAACCGTAAATTTAAGTAATTGTAATGATGAGTAACTCAACCATCATCAAGCCAGTAAGGGAATTACTTTGGGAAAAAGTAAGCAGAAATACTGTTTTATCCCATGTTGTAAACACGACTCCATACTTGCCACTTTCCTAAAACAAAATGTCTAACTGTTTGTGGTGACTGGAGCTCAGCTGATTCAACAGGTTTGACTTCGATCCGAAGGTTGGAGGTTCAAACCCGCAGCTCACCCTTTCGAAATGTCCTTGAGCAAGTGACTTCTTGTATATGGAAAGCAGTGTGCTTGTTCAATGAAACCAAACCAGAACCACACCGGCTCTCTCACTTGTCTATTGTTATGGGGCAGAATAGCTTGTTATCATTGGCGGAAAGTGTGGAGAACTAAATATTCACAACATTAAATGTCTACATTAATTTACATTATTCACAAAAGAAAAACAAATGGTTGCAGAGAAGGAACTTTGTGCTCTAAGTGGCTTGCTTGCTTAAATTACAGCAATTCTTGACAACATTGCAGTTCTCGTTTGACCTTGTAGCCCCAGGAGGTTCGTGCTGTCTTAATGTATCAGGTTCAAAAGAATTATATCGTAAACGACTTCCATTGTGATCAAGTCTGCACAGTAAATGCTGAGCCCGACGAACGCTGAATGTTTGATATGTTTCACGTCTATCAGAGTGTGATGTGAAATGGGAGCTGTCACTTCTCGTCACCCAAGTGACACTCAGCCGCAATTCACTCCTGTAATAAATCTGTCCATAGGGCCTTTTTTGGAGCCCACATCATGGAGCTGACGCAAATGTTCCCATGAACGGACAAACGATTTTTGTGTACTCATTGTGGAATATCTTCAATACTGCCATGTTGATGTCAGCGATGGTTGACAGCGATGCAAGTTTTCATGCAATTTTTTCATGTTTTTCTCGGCTTGCTTATGAGAATGTCAAAATGAAAAGGTGCTGCGTGACTTGTGGTTTACAGAGAAACACCAGAAAACAAGACAATCCTGCTCAAATCTTGAGCCATTTTCAAACTCCTCACTGTGAAATAGGGCAGCCAGAGTACCAGCCGCTGCACCACCATGCAGCCTGATGTCATAAAAACAAGGCTTGTTTATTGTTCATCTTACTCATCAGTGTAAGGCTTGTTATGTACAAATTCTTTTCCTGGACAAGCAAAAGGCAGGTTTATAAACCCTCCATGCCTCCGTGTCAGAGGGGGGATTCATATGAGTTCTTTACGTGTTGGTTACATAGCAACACAAATTATGTGTGTGTTAACTTGTGTTTTATAAAATGAGGTTTGAATGTTTATCCAACATCTAAATGTGTTGCTTTCATTTAAGGTTCTGCATTAGTTTCGCTTTCCAGTTTTAGAGTTTAGGGGTACTTTTAATTGTTTGGTGTTTCTTGTACAAACGTATGTTCATCTCAGTGCTTCCCTGCTTGATGGATGCTAATTTATTCCTCTTGGTTGCAGTTTTTGCTCTACATGTTCTTATTTCTTTGACTTAAATGCCATGTTTCTATTTGTAAAATGATCATTATGTTTCTGGGCTTAACACAACATCAGGATTTCCGAACGTCCAACGAGCAGTTTGAATCTGGGTACAGAAATTGGACATCAGTCTGGTTTTCATGAAGTACGAAGAGTATTCCTGTTCATTTTACAGCCCTGCTGCTCAAGTATGTCCAAAAAACTGTGAGACAACATTAAACGAATCAAGTTGATGTATAACTGTGGAACAAAATTCCCCTTTTTTGCTAATCTAAGATTCATTACTTCCATGCTTCGGTTTCACCTTCACAAAGCCGCCAAATTCCTTTATTCAGTTTTTCTCATCGTTCCAACAAAGTAACACAGGACGCACTCTAAACATGCCTTACATTGCTCGTTAAAACAAAACAAAGTGAAATGAGTGTAATAAATGGCTGTGTGGTAGAAATATGTGCAGCTATGCAAAGAGTGCAGCGTCCTTTCAAGCAATCATCCAGGATGAAGTCATTTTTTTAAATGTATGATGGATGACATGTTCTTGACTTCCAATTTCTGCAGCCTCAGTTTTGGTGATGGCAGCGCTGTGCAGGCCCCTCGCAGCATATTAATCACTGCTTAGTGTTCCTCCTACCAGCCACACTCACTGCTGAGTGTGGCTGGTATGAGAAAAGCCTTCAACTTGCCTGAAGAAGTCCAAAGAGTGAGAACTGTAGGGAATGATAATCCGGCAGTGGCTCAAAAACTAACTGATCTGGCATCAGTCAACATGAGTGTCTCCTTTCAACAGAAATCGAGTCTTTGGGGGAAACCATCTTACAGGATTTCGACTTTCTACCTGAAATCTTTCTTTTCCAGGAGATTTCAGCTTTACAGTGATAACACAATTTTTTATCATGGCAAATCCCATTTTGTGCACATGTTTGTTTTGAATTCCCAAAGTTGCTTAATTATTTATTTGAGGTAACAATTATGTTCTGCTCCATATATTTATAGCATATTATATTATTGAATGCCCTCATTCTACACTGTGTGACCTTGATGGGATCCTATGATTTATATATCGAATACTAAGTAAAACACATTTGAAGTGTCTTTGTAACTGATCATGGAAGCACAGTGGGTTGCTTTGGGCTTCTTCCATATGCCATGTGTTTCCAGTTTTTATTGTTTTGGTTTTGAAGAGCAGAGAACGCTCTCAGGAAAGATAAGAGCTTTCAAGCTGAGAAAGAAACCATGAATCAAAAGTCCTGTTCTCCAGGTTATGATGAACTTTTCTTTGAATCTGCACACCACATGGACGATAAATTCTCCTGGACTGTACCTGGATGGAGAATCAGCTGTATGAGGCATGCAATCCCTGTTTTTTTGGCTAAATAGAAAGAGAGCTGTGAGATGAGGCTTAGGATTTGTTGTACAAATAAGTATCATGCCAACGACAAAGAGGAGCTATATTCAATGCTTAACTTCTGTTGTGCTGAACAAATTTGTGTTATTTATCCCAGACTCATTGTTATTTTATGAGCCTAAAACGTCCTCTGGATTGCATTTTTTGGAAGATATGATGAGTCGCCCACATGGGTTTCAGTTAGGAACAATAACATCAGCAATCAAACATGTAGAACAATGTTTCCCTCAGGATTTTTACATTGTTAGAGCTTTTTTTTTCAGCTCTGTGAAAAGCCAGAGTGTGGTGCCATGATTAGGATGATTGGCTTTGGAGTCTCACAGGACTTGGTTCAATCCCAACCCAAACCAAAGTCCTTTGTTTTGACCTGGAGCTCTTCAACTCTGAACAAATGAAAATAATAAATAAAGAAATAAATAAAAGTGCTTAAAAGTGCGCTAATACCATGCCACATAGTGGTTCAAACAACAGATTCTGGTACAGTGTGAGCTATGAAGAACTATGGGTTCAAATCCCACAACCAGACCTGTTTAATTTGGCCAAAGTAACAAAAGCCATGAAAAGAGTTTGTTGGCAGCAAGTGTTCAATCACCAATCAAGGTCTCTCGGACAAAAAAACATTGAATGTTGAAATTGCGTGTACATGGCTATGAGGTGAAAGAAAATACTGAGTAGTACCGGCAACAGGGCTTCAATAAAATTGAGCTCAAATTAATCTTCCTCCTTGCTGTCTTTGCTGCAGATGAATAAAGGTCAAACCTTGGGCAGCAAAAGAAGTGAGGAGGTTAAGATCAGCAAATGTTCCTGTATTCCTGCATGCGAATTATTCTTTACCAATCTGGTATATTGTGCTGCAGTTCTCATGTGCGAGCTGATAGAGGAAAAAAATGTGGCGGCTTTTAAGATGTCAGTCACTGAAAGTAAATCCTCTGTCTGTTAGAAGTGAATGAATTTCAGATGGTAGCGCTAAGACGTTGCGGCTTTTTCATGAAGAAGGGAATGTTTTGGCTGGCCGAGACGCTCGTGTGGGCTCACCATATGTATAACAAGCAGTTGTTGTCTTACTCAAGCCCATCATTACCATCTGAGTAGATCATTTAAATATGAACGTGCTTTGTTATGACATATGGTAGATGTGTCAGTGTGCAATGATCCGTGCTGTAGACATGGATACGAGGAAGAGTTTTTTTCATGAGAAATATTAATGTTACAGACATCCATTTGCCATCCATCTATCGTCTATATAGTGTCGACCCACTTACAGTTGCAAAAGCTGGAGTTGATGCAAACTGTCATCCTGGACAGTTCGCCTTTCAATCACAGAGATGACCAACATTCACACTCGTGGCCAATCAGTTGCAAACTACCACATTGTTTGGACTGTGGGAGAATGTGCAAACTTCAGACAAGAAAGCCCCCAGGCCCTGACTCAAACTTGGGGGTCTCCTTGCTGTGAGGCAAGAAAGCAAAATTGCACAGTTTGACAATCTACTTTAATTTTCTGTGTTCGTGTCCATGTCCATCTGAACAGTGGTGAGACTGGAATGCACCAGTATCGAGAGAAAAGAGGAATATGTGGGCTCTTTCAAGTTTACGTTGCCTGTCATCACATCATAACTCAAAGACAAAGTCCAATGGAAAAATAGATCACACGTGAATGTTTTCTTTATATTTTATGGCCAAAGTTTATGATAAGCGGGCCGTGATGTGTAAACACCAAGATAAATGATGAGAGTGGCTGATATCTGTTACATCTGGGTGTGCAGTAAAATAAAAGTTGGCTCAGAGAGCCTCAGCTGTTGAACCCTCAGAAAAAAACTGGTGCAAGGTGAAAAGATACCCAGCACAGTCTGGTACTCTGTCCTGTATGAAATAACAAAAAGAAGATTTTTTTTTATATACATTGGATGATTACTACAAAAGCAGCCCTCCAAGTGGGGAGGATTTTCTTTGCCCTTAAGCTAACCATTGTTTACACGTGTACTCCGACTGTGAGACTCTCTAGGAAAACAAAGACACATTAAAGCAAAACTGAACATGATAAACCCCAGAGGCTGTTTGGTGCGAAGGTTGAGCAGTACAATGACTTCTCTTTAACACGGGAAATTACACCATTTGGGTAAAATTAGAAATGTACACACACAAGTGTACTCGTGGTTGTGTTGTACCTAACAGCTTAGAAGCAAAGGAGCTACTGATTATGAGTCATTGCTCTCTTTCTGCATGTGTAATCATCTGAGCGGGGATCTGTTTATCTCACACAGAGCGCCCACCGACTAACAGATTATTGCTGTTGTACCAAATAGACAGACTGCACAGAAAGCACCCCGCACGGCTACATCAGCAGAAAAGCGTCAAGGAGCTTTTTCTTCGCCAAGATGAATGTGTTAAAAATAGTTTCACACATTCATCTGTAACTTGTGTGTTAGCCTGCTTTGCATTAATGCATTGCTATTGAGCTTGCAGCATGAAGGTATAAACCATTTGATTAAAGTTATGTAAGCAGCAATTTAGGATCCCTATGCAGTAGCTATAAAAGTGCATTTTAAGCAGAACCTTTTACCAACTTTTAGATGATAAAGAGGCCTCAAAGTTCATGACAACAATCATAAGCTTGATATTTGCATCTTTCTAAACCTTTTGTAGAACATCAACCACACATCTGCACCACTATACTATTGCTTTCTGGTTTCTTTTGGCCAGAGGTGAAAAAATAACTAAACAGAAGTGCTCCCTCTCTTCACTGTTCTTAGGGGATTCAGTATCTATTGCTTTTTTCTTTTAAATATGTTTTTTCTAAAACTAGTTTGTCACACAAATAATCAGAAATAGTAGAAAAAAAAATACTGAACACCATTTTTTTCCCCTCAAGAAGTCTGCTAAACATCAAAGTCGTTGTATGACCCTTTTCTGTGTTTATTTATCCCTGCAAATGGCACACATGTCTTCTTGTTAAAGTGTAAGATGAATCG
>JASSRZ010000080.1:17951427-17992381 GCA_032164315.1 Malacoctenus gilli
TTGTATGACCCTTTTCTGTGTTTATTTATCCCTGCAAATGGCACACATGTCTTCTTGTTAAAGTGTAAGATGAATCGGAAAAGTGTCAGAGATTTTATTGAAATAAATGTTTATATTCACAAGTTTTGCTTTTATAACACATATGTGCCGCACATGCAGAAACCCTGCGAAGAGAACATGTCCACAGGCTCTGTTGTATTAAAAAAAGCAGCATCCTGGAAGCCATAGCTTAAATCCAATCAGTGCTCAGTGAGTGTGTGAACCATGTGTGTTTATGTGTGTCATGAAAAAAGTCATCTGTCCTGAATAGCACTTCAGCTTGGAGATGTACACAAACCTCAGGCCATTGTTTGTCTTGCTGATGATCACAATATTAATGTGGGATGTTGGTTTTTGGGGGGTTTAGCATTCAAAACAATGCAAACGGAGTCTTACACAAAAAGAAAGATCATTTTAGGTGAATCTTCCTCGAGCTGAAGTTGATTAGTGGAAGCCATGACTGAAGCAGGCCCTTTTTAAATCATGATACTACTTCTCACCCTTTTTTGCAGCCACTTGCATTTTTGTGGGTGTTGACTTCTCTTTATGTGGTCTGAGGCTTTATACTCACCTTGCATCATCTGTCAGATCTCTTTTGTTTTGTCATTTTCTGAGACATCTTTTATCAGTTTCAGTGTGCTTCAAAATGGCCATAAGGGACAATGGCAATACGGAGTCACCTTGAAGTAAAGAGGGTTGAATAGTAATGGCAGTGAGTATTCTTTGAAAAGCTTTTAACACGACAGGAGATTAATTAGACTGACATATTGGTGATTTCCATGACACAAACAGTATTAACTGCAAAGTAGCTTCTCCTTCTTCCCCCTTAACGGAAAAGCCATTTTTACTGCAGATTTTGAGACAAACTGACTTCACTCACTTCAGATCAGAAACACACGGCCTCCAGATTGTAGATGATTTTGTGTAATTTCACTTGTTTAGCTGAGGATGCTGAGGGGCCTCCTGTAGGACTCTACCAGATGTTGCTCTTTGATTCCATGAAGTGATTATTAAAACATATTTTTCCACCCCGATTTGGTGGATGCTGTCAGAAGTGTGACTAATGAAACTGGAGCTCTGGCTTCTGTTACTCTTGTCACAAGGTTTTGGCCCCCCACAGAGAATTTAGGGCTGCTCGGACAATCCAGTGTAGTAGGTGATGTTTATAATGTGTAATATTTAGACTATTCGTTCCTAATTAAGTGGGCACAGTCTTTATGAAATGTAGAATCACATCCTAGACTCAAGAGGAAATCGCCCTTCTTTACCACTTTTCTAACTCAATTCTTAATCTTGGCCGATGTCTGGGGACTGCTCACCAATCCCCCACTGTGTGAACACATGTTGTGACACATAATCAGACCCAAGCACACACGGTGAGAACATTCAAACTCTGAACTTGCTAATTCGCAAGTGTTAGCATCGTTTTCATCTGTAAAATCAGAAAAACAACAACCACCAGAAAACACAATTCTTTCACTTCAACAAAATAAACTGAAGAATATGAGAAAGCCAGTGTGCAGCATGCACACAGACTAATGAAATAGCTTCATGAATTTGGCTCATTTAAACAGAAATAGATGAACAAAACTGTTTATTTTTCTGAAGAAACAACCTCACGCCTTCTCTTGCAGAATGAATCTGTTTACTGTGACATTGGAAAACACACATTCATTATCCTTGGGAACCTTGATCAGTCATTGTGGATGCATAAACAGCCAGAGATTTATGTAATTTAAACAGCTGTGTGGGGGACAGCGCTGCACAGAGTGCACCAGAGGGGAAAATAAATGAGGTAATAAATGAATTAAAGGCTGACTTGGAGTCAGAATGAACTTAAATGTTCGATAAAGTGTATCGGTTCTGCGTTATGGTGCTCCACAGCTCAACAAAACACTCAGCCTGTTGCTCTGTGCTGGTTTAAAACGATTCACATGTGAATAAACATAAAGACTCTTTGTAGCAGGACCTCCGATCTTCAGGTCAGGTGCTTTTTCCCCATTTTTTCTTGACTGCGAGCAACCATCCTTCATTTTTACTGCACATGGTATCATGGATTTCATGTGTGGAATTTCCTGTAATTCGGTAAAGATGGCCGAGCTGCAACAAATCTTCTCCGCAGCTTTAAATTTGGTACCGGGGTTTTATATTACAGAAGGTGTTCGGACCGAATCACGATGCACCAATTAGGGTTCTCACTTTCCTCCGCCCGAGGGCAGAATCAGTGGAGGACAGCAAACATCCCGAGCAGCCTATTACTGTTCAAATTGCTTTGGAGGCCTGTCGAACAGGCGGTGCCTCTTGTGCAAAGGGAATTGTCTTTGTCAAATAATTGCTACATAAACACTCACACCTGGGCCCCAGTGCTTGCAGACCTGGTGGGAGAAATGCTCAACCT
This sequence comes from Malacoctenus gilli, assembly GCA_032164315.1. NCBI lineage: Eukaryota > Metazoa > Chordata > Actinopteri > Blenniiformes > Labrisomidae > Malacoctenus > Malacoctenus gilli. Next base: position 17,953,865 of record JASSRZ010000080.1, read on the forward strand.
CCTCCTGTGTATCCATGAAGATCACAAATTATCACATGCTCCACAAGCCAGTCGATTTCTGTGGGAGTGTATGAGAGATGAGTTACTGGCATGATGCAATCCCATGTAGAGTTGATGGCTCCCACATGGCCGATGATTTAAAGCCCCTCCCAGTGTCCTGCATTGTTTGCATGTCGGATAATGCTCTTATTCGACACCGCAGCGCTTGCAGGGCCATGAGGAATGTGGCTGCTTCAGGTGAAAATATGGACGTCAACTGTCTGTTGACATGTTTCAATTTTGTCCCTGTAAGACTTGAATCCCACATGAATGAACTCTAGAGTTCACAGCATCGCAGTTATTTATCCACTCAGATTTCTCTGTATGTTTGTTCGTCTTCTGGTTCTTTGTCTTTTGAATTTTTTCTCTGTTTTTCTCTCCGTCTTTCTGTTTTTTAATGTCTCTGTCTGCCTGCTTCCAATTCTGTCCGTCAGTTTTTGTCCTGCTCTTTGTCCTTCTGTCTGTCAGTCTGCCTTTCCTTGTCTTCAGATTTTTTTGTAAATACACTTAAATACAAGCATGTAAAAGCTTTTGGTACAATGTGAGGTGTTTCCCTGATTCAGAAAAAGAACCAAATTCATTGAATTTCCGTTGGTTATTATTTACATTCCTTTTCTAAACTGGCTGATTTTCATTGTTGCAATATGTTTCTATCGTCCCATGGGCATAAAAAGTCCCAGGTTCACCAGCACCCATCTCTCACACCACCTCAGATAAAGAAAGAGCCACAATAAACAACTTGTACTCAATTTATTTGGATTCCTTTCACAGAGATTTGTGGCGCTTTGCCTCCTTCCAACAATTGCCTGGCGCCAGTTGGAAAACATCCCCACCCAACCACATAAACACACACACGTAGACAAACAGAGATAATGGAGAGGTAACACATCTATCGATATAACATTTAGAGTAATTGCAGGACCCATTGTAGCAGCTTAATTACTACAGAGGAGACATTCAGTTTTGCACAGTGCCGAAATGTCAGCAAGCCTGTTGTGTCGGTGCGTTCGTACCTTAGCTGCTGCTTCCTGAACAGATAGGTCAGTTCACCTGAGGGATGTATTACATTACCATTCATTTGCATGCATTTACACCAGTGTTTGCTCATCACTGACTGGGCATTTGCTTATCTACAGCATATAAAGAAGACTCACCTGACAGATTGGAGACGTGAATGTCACCTGCTTTCTTAGGCACATTTATAAAAGGGTGTTTTTCCATAACATAGTTTCATTTCAGTGCATCTTTCAATTTTTTTCAGAAAAAAAAATCAGTTTAACAACTTTACAGGACATATTTTTTGTGCGTTAAAGAAAGCTTTAAATTGTAGGGGTGAATGTAAATATTTCAGTATGTTTTGATTTCTCTTTATTCAAGTACTTTCAAATCGGACTGTTACCATGTAAAAAAGAAATTTTCTCTTTTATCTCCTTTATTTTGAAGGAAATATTTCTCATTTTAGCCTGTTTTTTACCATGGAGACTTGCAATGTTTACCCTTTGATACTACTGAAAAGGGGGCTGAAGGAAGATAGCACCGAATGTTTTGCACATAACGAAACCGCTTCTCCCTTTATATCAACATCCATTTGCACCCATTTGAGCATCTTTTGGCATTTATCTACTGATGCAGCTCCTGCTTTTACTGAGTATAATTGTCTTTGTGATAAGACAGATGCTTATTTTGGAGCAAAAACCTCTCACTTTGCAGGAGTGTTTTTTGTTTAGGTGCCAGTTTTTGGTATCTTGAAATAAAAATGTCAAAGTAAGATGATAGGAGCAGGTCAAAAGATGCCGAAAACACTCAGAGTTTATGAGCTTCCTCCTCCAAACTCTCTGGTCAGCGTCCTTAAGGCAGCAATGAGGCCACTTTCCAGCAGTAAGCCTCTGCTGCTTTGCCTCCTCTGCCTTTCCTCTTCACCGATCACTGCATAGCACAGCTGGAGCCATCTCAGCTAACCAGTGATTGGCAGAAGCCATATTGACAGTCTGAATGTCCTGATTGTGGCGTTATCACACTGTGTCCTCAGTTAATAACCACCAAATAGAATCAGCATAATTTAGTCGGCTCCGGCATGTTATCAACAGATATATGTGTTGAGAAGTGGCTTTTCGATTGGGGGGGTTCATCTGGGAAGTGATATCGTCTGCCATTAGAGAGCATCTGGCCTCAGACTGCATTGCCCATCAGTAGCTACTGTCCAAGTCATTTACTGTTTTGCCGAAAGGCGTTTCCAATCAAAGGGGAAGCTGGCGATGCTCACGGCAGCTTGGGTGTGGTTGGGGAAGCCAAGTCTACAGCCAGGTCTCTTTGCCTTCCAGGATGGAGACCAGTTGTGTCAAACTCATTTTAGTTGAAAGGCCATGTCATAAAATTTGATTTCAAGTGGGCCAGTAAAATCACACCGTTTTTGGCATAAAGTGGCAGCAACAAGATTAATCCTTTGATTTATAATGAGCAGTAAGAAAGCTAACTGTAACTACTGTTTCACTTGCTGCTTTTTTTTCTGCAATCTGCCTTTCTGATTCACATGAAAGTGTCCTGACCTTAACTTTGAAATTGATATCATCACTGTACAAATTAGCAACAGAAGTTCAATGCACTTATGATATTACACTGTTTTAAGATAATTTTTTGTGCTGCATTAAACAGAAGCTCGCTCTCTCTTGTGCACCTCAGAGAACTTTTTACTGTTAAAACCTTAGAGTTGTTTGGATTTGTTCACTTTACTGGTTACACTTTTTCCTCACTTTAAATGATTTTCTAAAAATATTTCGCCAAAAACTTGAGAAAAATTACTCTGTTCTAATCCTATTGTTGTGTGTGATCGTACATATTGTGAACATCTTTAAAGAGAAAAGCCAAACTGGAGTTTCACCAAAGGAATATAAGGGCTGGAAAGTACCGTCGAAAGGCAGAAATAGCGTAGAACCACCTTAAACCTGATTCCCCTGCGGTCTTTGTCCTTATTCACTGAAAGACGTCACTCCTTTTTTTTTGCCCCCATCATCATTACAACACGCACGAAAGTTTAGGATAGCTCCAGTTGTTTAAAACTGCTTGTACGGTTTGTTTTATGTCTGGTGCACAGATGAGTTTATAAAAATGAGATAAAATGGATTGATATCACTGGTTGGACTGAGGTCAGTGCCCGTGAGACGGGTTCGTGTGAAGATGGTCCGCAGATGGTCGGATGGTGAAGATTTATGAATAAACAGTGGCTCCATAACGTGAGCACGTGGGACGGGATGGAGGCCTCTGATCTCAGCGCTCGCTGCCGCCGCAGCACCGAGACTCTCCGAGACTCTGCCACCATTTCAAAGGTTTGCTCAGCGTGAGACTTCCTCTGATTGCAGATTCCCGATCTCCTCTCTGGCCCACTGGGGGAGAAACACTTCTGGCAGTGATTATGACTGAAGTGGGAGATAAACCATGCACATTGTGAAGGCCTTAATCAGTTTTTTTGATGTGAATTTTGCGGTGTGACTTTCCTTTTTTCCTCCTCCTGCCATCCTGACTCTTGTTTAGTGGATGTTTTTCTTCAGCATTTTGCAATTACTCAAGATGTATTTCTGACCAAATTTCCGCTAGTTTTTGGTCAAATTATACACTTACTTTTTTTTGTTGATGCAGGATCAGCTTCCCAACAAGAGTTACTCTCACAAGTGATGCTCCTACGTTTTCATACATGAGGTGATCGCAGAAAAGAGTTTTTGAGAGAAGCGCAAAGGAGTCAAACTGGCTTCATTCTGTGCAATAAAGATCAAACTTCAAAGAAGAGTAGCCACAACTCATATTTTTTATTAAAAAAAGATCTCCTCTGCGGCATCCCTGCTCTCTGGATAAACTACTAAACCCCATTATCAAACAATTTTGCCGTGGGGGTGGGATGATGGGTTTTTTTTCCCACATTCGCCAGTCCACACACTTGCAGCGATGCTGCACATGGCTGGAGTGTGTTTGGCTCAAAACGCCTGCAACTTCTGAAAGAGCGAGGTGACATGAGGAGAAGGAAACAAAGCCTTGATGTGATTAAGTGCTTCAAGATGTTCACGTTAGTTTAAGACTGAGGTCGAAATACGAAAAAGTGCCACTCTGGGGTTTTGCATTGTCACAACCTGTTGTTTCTGACATTGTATTCTTTCTTCCTTCTTGGTTTGCCTGATACGCACAAAAAGCCTGCAGCGATGCAGTGTCACCACGCGTGTCTCAGTAACTAAAGCCTACTGCTGTGAACAGTGACAGAACAGAAAGTAGCGGGATATGCATTGGAACCTTTGTGAATCCTAAATGAAACCAAAAATCATCACAGGGAGAGGAAGGGAATTGTTGAACAAAATAAAAGAGAAAATGACTTGGACTCTGCTGGTATCCTAAACTCAAAACCAGCCCCAAAGCCACCAAAGTTTCCCAATCCTCCCACATGTTACTTTCACATTCCCTTATTGGTTTCAAAGCTAAAAAGCTGTGGTGGAAAATCTGACGAGTTTTCTCATTTCAGGCATGCAGAACGCAGCTCTCAAGTCTTTTTAATGTTAGACATTGAATGAAATTTTCTTTGCACAAGGCAACACGTCCCTACAGGACTTTTTCTTGTGGTGTATTTGAATGTGTCTTTCCGTAGCGTAAAATATCTTATCAGTCATATTGGTTGTTTCTGTCTGATTGTTTCACTCACTCACACAACTTTTATGCCAGTGGTTGTCAAACTTTTCACACCAAGTACTACCTCAGATAGTATTTAGGTCTCCAACTATCACCATACCTGTGTATTGCTTTGAGTGTATTATATTGTATGTTTTACATAGAATGGCTACAATAGAGAAGAGCACATTCTACTCTAACTGATAGTAAGATCTACATTTTGATGATTGTGATCAGGATTATCATCAACTACACACAGAATCCATACAAAGCTGGAATTTAAAATTTGCCATGAGGATTAAATGCTGATTAATCAGCTCCAATCGGATGTTTGCATTTGCTGCTATTAGTAATTTCTTAGGGGACCACTTCCACTGAATAAGAACTATGTCCCAGTTATTTGGACACACAGGAGAGACCCTGGCTGGTGGCCAAACTCAGACAACACATTTATTTTGTAGGGATGCTGAAGCACTTCAGCTTTGCACGTGCAGAACTGTGGGACTCGCGAGAGACCAATTTTAAAAGAAACGGTGAAATACAGATCAATAAATCAATAGTGTTTCTCACTGGGCCCCCCTGTGACATCACTAAGGCTAATTTATCAAGCTTTGACTCTCATTAAAACCACAAAAGACATTACTCGGCGATTATATCTGTTACACTCTGATGAAGAGGAATAAGAGATTGATCTGCACTGTAACTTTGCCTGTTAAAAATTCCTGGACACGAGGAGAAAAAAAAAGTGTTTTATGGGAATGTAATTGTCAGTACATACAATTTCAGAGGACAAAATGCCTCCACGTGCAACAGGGAAACTCCCAGCTGGAAAATCCCTGATTTATCCTCCAAAGTCACAACAATGCATGACATTAGGATGCACAATAACATTGGTTTAATAGCACAAAGCCCTTAAAACACAGCTGTGTGCTATTTTGCTCTGCTAGAATTGTTGAGGAATGATCAGAACAAAAAAATAAAAGCATATACAGTGGGAAAAGAAAGACAAAAATACTCACTATGGATACCTCCAACATTCACAGTGGATCTGAGTACACAAGAAAGAAGAAATTCTTCATTGAATCACCTCCAGATGTCCAAAACAGAAACCAGCTCAAATAAACAGGCAGACCTGCACAACACAATCATCCTCAAAATTGAAATGTTGCAGAAAAATGTCCAAACATTATCAAGACGCTGTTTATGGACAGTCAAAATATTTTGCCCGACGTCCTCCACATCTGTCCCCACCCGTGTCTGCCGCGCCCGGCTGCCGTGTTGAAAGGACGCGCAGATTAAAGGGCCCATTAGAGCCTCAGTGACATAGGATCCTGTATCACAGGCGAGTGTGGTGCAACTGCAGAGCAGAGGGTCCGTGTAATCGAAGCTGATGATATAAACAGTTTGAAGTATGGCTGCAAAGGACAAAAGATATCATTATGCTTGAGGAGGAATTCCACGCATGGTCATTATTTGTGAAATGAGGCTACTGGGCGAGCGCTATCTGAGCACTCCCTGTAATTTCTGATGGGAGTTGGATCCATTTTTCTCCTTTTATTATCCTCCAGGCTTTGAAGAAGTCTGTTCACGCAGTGTACACCAGATATGAATGTGCATGTCACTTTTTTGGCCCTGATTGATAATAATGGCTGGCTGCATTTGTCACATTGGTATGCTGGATGCACGTACACACACGGTCTAATGTCTGCTCTTGAGTCACTTATTTAAATGACTTTCATTTTTCAACCTGTAGATTAAACTCTAGCTTCTGGTTAGTTTCAGAAAGTGAGAAAAGCGGTAATCAGTGTCAAACAACTTTGACATTTTCTTCACTGGAAATCAGCCCAGTTTTGTATCGCTGATATGCGAAAACAGCATGAGGCTGCACGGAAAAAATTCACACTTCACTCACTATAAAGTACATTTCACTCGTTTATTTACTGACCACTCAAAATAAATTGCTTCACAGTTGGAATCGGCACAGGACGGGCCAAACAGATGTTCTTGTGTACATGCGACATTAAATCCGATTTCATTACATTTGATGGAAAATATGCTGAAGTTGCTTGTGGTTTTGTGGCATTTTGAGCAGTCAGCTCGTGTTTAGTAACTGTCATCCTTTGGCCTCTCCTTGCGTGAGTTGGCAGAGACAACTGCAGTGAGAGCCAGCGAGCTGTTGTCCTCTTCTTGTTTTAGAAAAAAAACCCGGAGACTCTGATCAGTCGTTCTACAAAAATGCATGTGACACTATAGACGATTCGTACATCATTGCAGTCTCTGGTCATCTGTATCTACATAAATCAAGAACAAATTGAGACTTCAGTCCTCAAGTCAAAGGCTTCGAATTATTGTTGGGGTTATTTTGTATAGTGTGCATCTGATAGGTGGCATTAAGAAAGCTTTTTGGTTTTGCAGATGTGAAAATTCATTTGATCTCTGGTTCAGACTAAAGAAATGAATTTGTCGTCCTACTCATAGTCTCCACAACTGACTTGCTTATCAATGCCAGGAACCTGAATGAAGCCGAGTTGTTATCCCAGAATCTACCCAGAACTGAAGGTCTTCTCTTGTGTGCCAAATTTCATTTCTAAGGTGCTCTGTCACCCAGGAGGAGCTCAGAGTAGAGTTGCTGGGAAGCAAGGTGGCTTTACGGTCTCAGGTACCCCCTTGATGCTTCACACGGGGTGTGTTCTGGGCTATAATGGCCCAGGACACATTGGAAGAATAAAGTCCCCTCGGTGGCTAAGGTACTCTTTGGTGTCCTCCCAGGAGTCCTCTGGATAAAGTGTCCAGGGAAAAAAGGAAGTCTGGGTGTCTCGTCTGAGATCGCTCACTCTTCCAGCAAACTGGTCCTGAAAAGGCAACGCAAAATAGATGGATGGACACAGAGAGAACAAGTACTTTGAGAAAACTGGTGATTCAAATTAACTCCATATTTTGATGAGCCTTGTGACAGACACTGCCCAGCAAACAAACACTTTAAACAGAAGCATATGTCTGTTTGTGTGTGAATGTTGTGTAGCCGTTTAGCTCCACAGTTTCTTGGATCACGTTGCCTGAAAGCAGAGGGCAGCTGTGGAGGGACGCCCTGCATGTCCTCTTATGTCTTTAGTTGAAACTGACACTGCTGTGATCTGCAACCTCTGAACAGCAAATCCAAATGTAGAATGTCTTGTTTAATCAGACCGCTGGATAATGTACATTACATTACAGGCGTTAGTAGTACTCTGCATTAATGCCAACATGAAAAGGACAAGATTAGTGTCGAGTGTCACAGAAACACTCGAGTTACAGCTGTGACATGTGCAACTTCTTAGATATTTTGTTCATGTTTCATAAACAGCAGAACTTTTCAACATTTTTCAAGCTTTTAATCCCACCGATTTGTCCCTGACTGCATTTGTCTTTGTTCTGTCATACGTGTAATGACATTATTACCAGAAAAGGAGACGTTGGTTTTCTCTGAAGTATAATGACACATAATCGCCTGAACCACATTATATGGACAAATTACAACCCAAGTGCACTTCTTTGAGCCTGAAACAGAGGTTGCTGTTTGTGCCCCTCCATATCAATCCAGCCTGATGTCCTAGTGTGTGGCTCCACTTAGGAGCTGAAGCACCATGTGAAATTTTGGCTCCGGACGCTGCTGAAGTTTTGGAGTTGGGGGGGGCAGTATGAAGGAGGACAAAGAAACTGGAGGAATTGGAGCCACTTGGCTTTCCGGGTTAGCGTGTTGTCTTCGCCGCCGAAAGTATTCTACTGAGTTGAAAGCACGAGTGTGGCTGAACAATTTGTCAACTGCATGTTGTCTCCAGAGAGGGAGCGGAAAAGTAAGCCGGAGCGACAGCGGGAGCAGCACAGTGGGCGCACAAGGGGGAGTCTAGAGGAGGAAAGAAAAATAGTGCGAGAAGTGTGCTGGCACAGAAGAAAGAGGGAAGACATTTGTATGCGAGGCTCAACTGTGGCTCATTAGTATTCAGTGACGAGTCATTCTCCACTATGTGCTCGCTCCACTCTAAATCAAACAGCATGTTTACAGCACAGAAGTGCCGAGATGGAAGGATTTCAGCTGATGCAAAGCGCATCGCAAGGCAGTGCTTGCACGCTTCACATTTGACTTTGATTTTAGGGGCCAATCCCGCACTCCAAGTCACTAATGACCTTCTTGATCAAATTGACACGAGTGATAACCGACATCCGACAGACAAGACGATCTCTTTGTCTGCAAAAATTGATTTAACAGTGAAAGGTTGAGCACAATCCCACTGACCACGTCTGAGACGCTGCTGCGCTCATTCATCAGGGTTCAATTTGGCTTCATATATAAAGGGTGATACGTCTGATTGATCGACGTCTCCAGCTGAAATTTACGAGGCACTCGCAGAGATTCAGCAGTCAGCACCCCACCCACGAGTGATATAAAGATGATGGCAACAACGAAGCAGGCGTTCAGTGGGGAGAAAGCCTCCCACAGATCATCTAAAACACAATCCTCAAGCCCTGAACACAAAACTCAGCGAGTGTCACCAGATTAATGCCCCAACGCCAGATGATCTTCATTTCTGTCCATGGAACATGCTTTCATGTGTTCAGAACTTTCTGCTGTAACTTGAAAGTTAGCAAAAGTCACCAGTGAGGAAACTCCCACTTCTGATTTAGGAATGTTCACATGAATAAAAATAGGTAGTGAATGGATTCCACTAAAATACTCAGGTGTACCAAATGGGCGACAGTGAAGCGTTGTAGAGTAGACTGGAGTTGCAGGTCATTATCATAAGGGTTACTTTTACATTCTGACTGGCTGATTTGAGTGGATTAACGTGCCTTTCCCCACAAAAAACCCCAAACATTGCGATGTCATGTTAAATTTATTATAAAAAAGTTCAGTTGATGTATTGAACGTTCTGGAGGTTTTACAATCAGCTGCTTTATCTGTACCTTTCTCTTTTTTTCAACTTCATAAACCGACGCTTCCTTCTACCAGTTGTCTGTTGAACTACAAAGAAAAGTTTTGCTCGTTTGAACATCTGCCTCGTCGCAGTAGAGCCAAGAGACTCATGATCAACAACCGTATAATTTTGTGCGAGTCTCACGACGCGAGGTAAAACAATGCACGGCTCTTTAACTTCAGCCAGCCATTCATTCATTCTGCCTTCCTCTCTGCAGCGGGATCAGACAGAGGAGACCCAAGCTGGACCTGGCTCTGGTCCTCCTCAATCCTCTGCAGAACAAATCAGGCCCCTTCAGCTGCAGTTCTCATCAGAGGTCCTCAGGCTGCAGACCAAATGTTACACTTTGGAAAAAAAAATCCATCTGAGATCGATGTCTAAACATTCGCTCCTATAAACAGATACGCTGGTTTATGTGATCGCGCAAAGCATCCAGACACTCACAACCTGTGTTTCTGTTGCAGCACAAGTATCGCCTTGGGATTCTCAGATCAGATTGCTGGGAAAAATGCCGCTCTCTGTTTATTGTAAACACATTCATGATAAATCACGGATTAAATAAACCTAATCTTGCCTAATCTTCCCATTGGGCCTCACTATCATACAAATGGGAAAGTGTGCCGCAGTTTTATGGGTGATTATCAACCACTTGCATTTGCAAGCTCTTTAAAACTTTAAATTTTCTGCTCTTGGTTTTTATGTCACTTTTATTTTACTTATTTATCGATGAGGATGCAGTTTTATTCGATCTTTAAATGCCCCGTTCCACTAAACTGTCTTCAAACATGCTTCCAGGACAATCATTGTTTCTGGCCTCATATCTGAGCAACAGGCAAAAACAGAGCTCACTGCAGCAGAAGGTCATCGCTGTGCTTCAGGGAGGCCGTCACTACAAAATATCGTTTGCTGTTTGTAAATGTTGCATAAGGCCCCAGAATGAGTCTGCATGTTGCTGAATTTCCGCAGTGTGGTCAGTCCAGAGCAAGTCGTGTGGAGGCAGAGGTGAAGAATAACAGAAGTTGGAGTGATTGTCTCTGGAGTAACAGCGTTGATTCATCCGTGGAGAGACCTTGCTGCGGGTAATTTCATTATGCAGATGAGTCTGAGTGCCCACGTGCTGATGCTGAAAAGGACACGGGAGCGGAGTGGGAGGGTGTGTGTGTATAGCTGGCGGCCCATGTATGGACTGGCCTGGTGATCCATAAACCTCAGCCAGCCACTCCAGAACGCTTTTGATCAGTTTCAGTTATCCCTGTTTTCTTGGGTTGAGTTAACGGGGAAAAAATGGCTCTCGAAAAGAAGCCGCAGCATTCCTCTGACAATGCCTATGTCTGTATAGCATAAACAGATGGGAGTTTTTGGCTATGCTGAACCTCGGCTCAACTTCACTTCACGATGTATTGTTTTTATTTATAGACAGCTGCTGCCGACGCCGCTGCTGCTGCTGCTGCTGTTGCCGCTGCTGCAGCAGCAGCAGCAGCACTGGCCTTTTATATCTGTAGAGAAATTTGGTGCTGAAGCAAAAAAAGAACTGAAAGTCACTGAAGCTTTCACTGCTAATGATAACAAAGATTAATGCAGACAGTTAATATAGCAGAGTTTATTCAAAGGGTTGAATAACATCACGGAACATCATGGAAAATGTCCATTTTGTTGACGATTCTCTGGCTGTTTTTGACAGCTTTTATTGTTCTCCTTCCCCTCTTTGTGCCATAAATATTCACCCCCGTCGCTCTCGCTGGCTGGTGAAGTTTGAAAAAATGACTGATTCTTTTCAGACTCAAGTAAATTACAGGGTAACAATGCAAATGTATTCTGAATGTGATCCAATTATGCATTATTTCTTGAGTTTCATTGCCATATAAAAGTTTTAAAAAGGGGTACAAATCAAAGTTATCAATTCAAACTTTTCTTCCACATCTTGCTTTAATTTACCTCCGTAAAGACGAGTGAGCTTTTTCCCTTTAACATCCTGTTCATTCCTTCGGTGGAGCAAATAAGGAACAGTGACATTATGAAATATTTTGTTGATTTTATTGAATGATTTAATCACCTTTATCCCCCATCATATCAGGCAGCTTTAAATTCATTTTTTAATACTTTGATTCACGTGATTAAAAAATTTAAAAGAATACAAAAATATAGTGTTTTTTTGTGTTGACAATACAGAGTGATGGCGGGTTATTTTGTTGTTGTTTTTGTTTTTATATCAAAGCTGCAAAATGTGCATCTGGTTCAATCAGGGTTCATAAAAGAGACAAGTAAGGCTATAAAGGGTTAATTAGAAACAACACTCCCTCTCTTGCCAAAGATCAAAACTTTTCATCTCTTTTGTTGACTCCGTATCGAGCAAAGCTGTGTGTCTTCCTCTGCAGGGGGCGTCTGGGTCCAAAGCCAGACACACAATGTGCTGATGGACTCCTAACATGGTTGTGTTCTGCTGAAACGCAAAAGTGGCTCCCAGCCAGCAGCCCGGGCTCTGTTCCTTTGATTTGGGCCGGTTCATGCTAACTGCAGGAGCGAGCTGCACTGCTGATGAGAACAATTGATCTTGCGCTCGCCTCTCTTCTTGAAATTTAATTGCTTTTTAAATTGGAAATGTTTTCCTCCATGCGCCGATGCACACAGCGATGCGGAGGGGAGGATGTATGTGAGGGTGCCGTTATCTCCATATTAAGAAGGAATAGCTTGAGTGCAATCTCGCCGACATCAGGCAGTTTGAATCTCTCCAACCAGTGATGGCTTCGTCTGCCACCGTTCGCTGCAGAAGCTCCATCAAACCTCCTGCTTGCTCACGTTCTGTCACCGGTAATGGACCTGCCGTGTGGCGAGACCAGCCAACTCCCTAATGAAGAGGGGAACGACAAATTCTATTAATGGAAACGCCACAGCTCGTTGTTTGATGGACGTCTTTGTCTTCCAACTCCACTCAATCTGTCCATCACCTTCACGTTTCCGTACACCGCACCATCAACTCTCCGGTGAAAAACTAATTTGCTGATGGCAGTTTTCTGCTGAGTAAGCTGTGGATAAATATGCAGAGTTTATGTCCCACACTGATGAGCTCCTCTTTTTTTGGACGAGTTCTTGGGACTCAGTTTGGAGTTTCTCAGATAATGAAGATGCAAGAAGAAGATGTTGACATGAGAACCTGATAGAAAGCATTTTCTGATCTCGTGTTGTCCTCGGTTCTTTTTCCCTGTGTTAGTTCTTGATGAAGCTGCTGATCAGTTTCTCGTTTGACATCAGTCTGGATGTCGGTGCCTGCAGAAAAAAAAAAAAAACGCCCACAGAGCGCTTAAATCTGCCTGGTTTCATAAAAAGCTGCACTTAAGAAGGCCAGAGTTAAGCTCTGCGCTCTGTTTTACCGCACTCATGCTTCTTTCATTTTTCCCATGCAGAAGTGATTTGGGAGTCTGAACCTGTAATTAACTCACAGCCTGAGAAGTGTCCCTGTAATTCCTCTTATCCATCCAGAGTCCGTACAGGGAGGTCTTCTTCTGTCACATACGTACGCCGCGCGCCCGCTCCCCGTAGTTTTCCGTGATTCGCCCACAGGCATGCTTTTATTTTGTAAATGTGAAATTGAGAGCTTGTCATCACAGTGTATATTTGCTCTACCTCCCTGATGTAGACCATTGAGTTAACTGTGAATTATATATTATACGAACATCTGACTGCATTCAGTTTGTTAACGCTGTGATCCTTTAATATTAGGTTCGTCGCGATATCCCACAAATTGACCGATGAGTTATTCTCAACAAGTACGTCAATGTTTCGCACCCATAGAACCATTTTAGTTAAAGGAATGTTTTATATGAAGCACTTTTTCTTCTTTAGTCCTTGAATGGAAATAAATCTGAAACACAGTACGCTCAGAAAGACACATGAGAAAAAGCAATATCTTAGTTACGATTCAATACCAAATTATGGAGCAAAATATTGAGACATAGATTTGTTCCGAATGCTCTGATAAAGTGACTTTACTTCATGGTGACCTGTGAGGTTTCTTTGTCAGCCAGGTTCAGTCTGTTGAAACATTCCTGACCAGGCAGCGAGCCAGGCTACCTGCCTCGTCCCCGCAGCACTCTCAAAATTGTTTCTTTTTTCCTTATCTTTTTGTGCTGCAGATCTCTTGTGTCTTTTTACACTGCTGTATTTGCTCTAGAAAGGAGTCCAAGAACATCTCAAGACTCATGTAAGAATAAAAAAAACCTACCTTGGAATAAGTTGTTTATTGTTTTTGAAAAGTAAAACCTGTGGAAATTGATGTCATAAGATCGAGTCTTAGTTTGATAGTAACTGAAGAACCAGGGTTTTTTTCTGGGGGCAAAAGAACATTAAATTGGATTCTGGGAGTATGTTGTGACATTTCTTAAGCAAATAAATCGTTGTGGGATTATTATTTGTTACATTAGTTGTATTTTCTGAGATAGGAATGACTGACATTGGACTCTCTGTGGACATTGTGAGCTCTGGGCCCCCTAGTGGCGGCTGTGGGAGCTGCAGCCTCCCTCTAAGTCTGCCTTGAGCTAAATCAGTACAAACAAATGACATGGACTGATCACACTGTAGTAACTCATGACTCAAACGTCATGTATTCACCAGCCCATCAAATCCAAAATAAATGTCCTCTCAGTGAATGAAGCCATTGTTTGTACCCATAGTTCACCCATTGTAAGTGCAACACTCGCTTGAACGGAGCGCTGTAGAAGTAACGATTCATAGCCTGTCCGTGGCGGCAGTGTAAGTCAGTCGACGTGCCTGTTTACCGCAGGAGTGATTGTTTATGTTTACTGATACGCGATTATTAGGTTTATTCAGTAAAGTTGTGATGATATTTCCACAGAAATGCAAGTCTCAGAGGTGTTTAAATGTTTATTTACTTGAGTAAGCTGCAAGAATTGTGTTCATGAAATGAGTTGAAAAAGTGCTCGAACTGCCAGCACACCGCAATATATCGTTTTTTATGGCAACGAACCCCCCGAGGGGATCTCAGTGTAAAACTGAAAGAGTTAAATGTAAGAATAAACGAGCGTTTGGTTCACCTTCAGTCTGAGGAAGAGCAGCTTCATATTATGGACTTCTGTTGGTGGTAGCCAGTGACCCTTACCAAAGGGTCTCAGCATCATGTAGTGTGATTTATCCGTTTCCAGCGGAGGGGGCGTGCGCATGCGCTACAGTTGTCTTGAGCCACATGCGTGTGGCTCATAGCTGAGGCAATCACCGAGAAACTGCAAGCACGGGAGAGGAAGTGGGGGAGGTGAGGCTACATAATAAAAGCGAGAAATCTTTCATTGAGACGCGTTAAGAAGACAGTTTAAAATCGTTACTGAACGCCAAAACAAAAGTCAGGTCAAACTGTTTATTCATCTATCGTTTACAAAATGATTGATCTATTGAATTGGAATGTTTCTTACTGTGTGTAGCTCAACAACTCAGTGATCAATGTAATGATGTTGATAAACCCTGAGCAAATTTTAATTTGACGTGCAATACAACAATCAGATTCATGTGTTTTCGTAGAATTTTTGGAGAATTATTGCACATTTAATTGAGCCTAAATGAAGTCTCGATGCCCTTGTAATCCACAATTTGAATGATTTTTTTCTAATAATGTAATAACACAGGATAAACAATTAATTAATGTCATAGATCAAATTGGAGAAAAATACATTTTTCTACCAATTTATACTCAAACTCCATTTTGTTCAATTTTTTTCGTTTTGGTGCTTGAACAACACTCTCAAATTCCAGATCTATAAAATTCCCGTGACCGTTTAGGCGCTTCTACTCTTATTTCGAAAGTCCAAGCGGATACGCGGCGGCTCGCTGTGTGCGACCTGACGTCGGCCTGCCTCACGACGTTCATCCAGCAGCGGCCGCTGAGCATCAGAGCGCTGATCCTCCTCTGTGTCGGGGAGGCGTGCGGCATGTTGTCACAGATTCACTGAGCGCCGCTCCGCGTCTTATTTTCTGCCCAACTCCCAGCGGGGTATAAAAGCTGCCGGGCTCTGACCCAACATGGGTTAGAGAGAACGGCCACCTATGGATTATCCACTTTGTGCGCTACTTCGGCGAGGATGATGGGGGGGCGAAACGGACTTGTTTTCGCAGAGACATCCTGACAAAAGACGGGGGACCGAGAGGGTGAACGGAGCGCGGATTTCGCCGCTTCTCTCCGCCTCGCTGTGCATCTTTGTTTTTGTTTTTGTTTGGTCTTTTTTTTTTTTCTCCTCTTGCTCCCTCCGCAAGTGTGCGCGACAGAAATGTTTGCAGAATTGCTGTGCAGCGCCGTGGCTCTGGTCCTGTATGTCAACACTCTGGGCGCCGATTTCTGCTACGATGACAGGTACTTTGAGTGAATGAATGAATGAATGACAGAACACCACCTCGCCGTCTCCGCTCCGTGCACTTGGCTGCGCCCCTTCATGTGGAAGCAAATCACACTAACGTTGAACGGCAGCGCTACTCTGACTGATCGAGCAGCCTTTCGTGGCATCAGCACCACAGCTGAGCCTCTTTCATTAATTAACCATATGCAGCGTCTCATAAAGCAGGTGTCAATAGTGTTGTGACGAGTGATGGGGGGATGCTCCACTCTTTTTCTCTTTTCATACTCTCAGAGACACGTGTATGTGTGTTGTTTGTGACTCAGTTGTGATGCAGCCGTCCTGAGAAATAAGTCCTCCTTTAGTTTTGAGGTTTCTGCATCGTTTGGTGTGCTTTTTTTCTGGTCTGAACAAGTGAAGTGAAAGATCAGCAGTGATCAGGCAGCATGCCCGAATCCCTCCGTGCACGGTCCTCCGTTCTCCACCGTCTGGACTTGCTCAGAGTCCTGAGATGTGCTGAGGAATGAACAGCTCTCTGGAGGGGACACATGTGTCTCCGGCAGGTCCAAGCTCATCCGTCTGTGCTGCCTGCTGAAAGTTTCGAAACAAACAAGTCATTTACTAAAAAAAAAAAAAAAACCCAAAACAAACAAAAACCAGGCAAAACTCCTCACTCTATCTAGAATCTATGCGTGCTGTGGAGGGTTTGTAATGCATAGTAATGCGTTACTCAGTGCTGGCCTTTTCATATTTGATGGCTGAATGCTCGTCACAGCCTGGAGCTCCTAATTCTCCATCCACGCCTTCATGTAGGTCAGAGGAATCAACGTGTTTTTTCCCCCTCTATCATTATCATCTGTCGTGCATCATTAATTCAGAAAAAACATTTGAAGGAAGAAGTTCAGAACTGCATGCATGCAACTCAATATTGAGCGTCTCACAGGTCTCGCTGCTTTCTGAGAGCAGTTAACATATGTGTGGCAGGTGCGCAACCAATAAAACACACCCAGAGGATACAAATTAGTGAACAAACAGGAGATTAACACCCCGCAAATCGACCAGTAGTGCATTTCCTGTACAACTTGTGCACGCCGCTCTGTATGTAGAGCGCTTCCTGCTCAGCACATTCCCCCAAGGCCCTTTTTTTCCTCGTCACAAGTCTGATACTTTTCGTGAGGATGTGTTGCTTGGGCAGATGATTCAAGCACTTCTCTGCAAAGAAAGGATACTTCTCTCTGTCCATAAAGCTGTCAGGGAGTGGCTGTGGAGAGGTGAGAGGCTACTGCTGCTGCTGCTTATCCAGCTGCTGTGTGGCTGCAGGTAGCCCCTCCAAGTTTTAATATAAGCCAGAAAGCCGAGCCCCGATTGCTTTGTTGAGAGATGTTAACGCAATGTTATTTATCATCACGAGATTCGGTTTCTGTGAAATTGCATGCCTCCTTACGAAACGGACGAGGGGAGCCAACTCGGCCAGGGATTCCTCTAGATTTTTTCCTCTCCGACTTGTTTATCTCTCGTGCATGTTTTCTTCATTGCAGGCGATCTGTCACCCAGCCTTATCTGCTTTTAACACCATGTGTTCAGGCTCGCAATTAGCAGCCATCTCCTGTCCCCCCGGGCTCCTCCGGGGGAGGGAAGGAGACGGAGGAAGGGCGGTGCGACAGAGATATATCATACTGTTAAACAGTCCTGCACATACACACTGATCTAACTTGCTAATATAGTGCTATAGTGTTGAGGACGGGGAGGGGGGGCTGATGTGACTTCGTGATGGCGTGAAAGCTGTCATGAAGCAAAAATATAGAACTCGTGATGGCGATAAATCAAATGAGCTTTCCATTACTAACCACCCTGCAGCACGTCAACGGATTTATTTAAGCTCGACAGTAATTTATGGATCATTGAGTCTGTGTTTTTTTTCTTCCTCACACTGGAAGGACAGCATTAATAAAGCTTGTACCCCTGCTTAAGGTAACATTTGGTACTTGATGCCTTATTCAGAGGGCATGTGATTAAAGCAGAAAGCTTTCACTATTTATTGACTGTTTGAGGGGAAAAATAGGTTTGGAGGAAATATATATGAATATTTAGTCACAATGCAACATTGATTTCTCTCCTCCAGAAGACAGATTGTGTTCCCTCTTTGCTCACGGCCGTGAAACTAATGCACCGACTTAACTCAGCTGGTGATTTAGAGTTAAAGTCCAAGATTGTTGTATGCATGTATGTGTGTGTGGGTGTGTATTGGGGGTGTGTGTGTGAAAGTACTGGGGGGTGCATAGCTGGCATGGGGAAAAAAAGAGAACACCTGAGGATTTGCTATCGATTGCCAGATAGTTTCAGGATGGCAGCGGAATATTAATGAATTCGTGCTCGGGAATGTTAAAGTGTGGATTTGCACGTCCTCGGTTACATGCGTCTTATCAAATGTGAGCTCAGTGGTTACACATTAAACTGAGCCTCATGTGTTTCATGCAAAGTCCACGGCCAGCAGACATAATTAAAACAGTTTACATGTTATTGAAATTTTATCCTTTAAGGGTATTTTCAAAGAACAAAAAAAACACACACACACCCCCACGCAAGGCGAATTTCTGACGCCACATTTAGTCCCGGCTCCTCCCTCTGATAAAAGTGACAGGCTGGAAGAGCAACCTGCTCCGCGGTGCCAAATCGCCCCGAGGGTGGGGGGGCATTTCCTCTCCCTCCCCTGGACACACTCATCATTAGCACATGCACATCTTTGACACCTGCGCTGGAAAATGGGAATCATACGTCATGTAGCTCATATCTCCGAACTGCGATCATCTCCCGTTAAGGGCCGACTGAAGGAATGGGAGAGCTCAGATAAATGTCAGAGGAAAAATACTAGTGCAATATACGGCGCTCTACTGTAAGCCTGCACGCTGGAAACTTGCAGTGTAATGGAGAAATCCAGTGAAGGAATTTATGCTGGATTGTGTGTGTGGTTCTATTTTAGTTTTAATCCAGAGGTTAATCAAGAAGAAAACACAAGTATCGCGGCATAAAATCCTGTTTTTATTTCCTATTAAATGGCTGGAAACCATTTTTTTCAAAGTGAGTTCCACCTCAACCTCCTCACACGAGATTTATGGATTATAGCAGGTTGTCAGGTGCCTGATAAATGTGATGAACTTCGTCCACCTCGTTTGTCTGACCTCGTGTGATGCCGTCCAAGTTGACTGTGTGTGGGGTGTGTGAAGGTTGCAGGTCACATCGAAGGACGTAGTCTCCCCAGACGTGAGCTGTGATTTATGGTATTCAGACAGCCGGTAGAAGGAGAGGCAGCACCCTGCTTCGCACAGAGGCGTTTGGACTTTGGGCATCTTAAAAACGCTGGTCATGATGTGGGGGTTTCGCTCCGGTGGAGCAGCCACAAGGAGCCTCGTGTGATGACTCATCCTGTGTAATGATCAAACCAAAACGGTTCTGGAAATCATTGTTTTTAATTCCTCCCCCTTAATAGTTTGGTTTGTTTTTTTTGCTGGATTTTATTAAATCATTAACATGTTTCTGACTCCTGACTCGATGTGATCCTGTGTATCTCGCAAGAGGTGAAAAATGCGGACAATAAGATGAACAATCTACAGAGCAGTGGCTGCCAACCTGGGAGCCCCTGACCTTGCTGGTGCTCGAGGTGTTGTGAGGGGGGAGAGACTTTGCCTGCTCTGACGTTGTTGAAATTATAATTGCATACTTGGACAAACTCATTATTGGACTTTCTCTCAAATACCTCCGAACCTCTTTGTGGCTTTTCTTTGGAAGGCTCCTTCATATATATGTTGGTAAGAGCGTGTTCTCCACCAGAGGTTGGCTTCACTGCCATGTACTTGTTCCTCAGAAAGCATGTAGACCTACTTGTTGATCTTTTGGGATTTGAATGTACAAGTTTGCTTTGTCACTGCTGTACAGAATGAACATGAACCAGGTAACATCACAGTGCTGCTCCTTATGTCTATCGAAAGTCTGCATTTGCTCTGTGCTGGCCTACCTGGTCTAACGTGCCCCCCCTTCCCCCCTCCTTCCCGTGGGGGACTCTTCCTTGGCACCACGTGTCAGTGCAGTGATCTGGAACCTGGATCCTCTACTGTAGCATTGACTGGTTAGCATTGCGGTTATGTTGAGGGCCCAAGGGCGGCAACCCAGCAGTCTGAGTATCCCCACTTTTTCCCTTGTCAGGCTTTCTCTGTCTGCGCCCTGTAATTACCGTCCTGCCTGCAGTGAGAGGCACTCACGACATGGTTTTGTGGATGTAGCTGCTCTGCCTGTCTTCCTTTTCTCCCAGTTTTTTTCTCTCCTCTGTCTGCCTTCCCTTCAACTCGCCCCAAAACCTTTTAGGCCCCCGGCTCCCATCATCCAGTGCCTCCAGATGGTCCCATTTGGTGAGCCGTTAAGGGTTTTTTCTTCCTTCACCAGTTTGAGGGGGAACGTTTGAAGTGGATTCAAATGGAAGATGTTGTGTTTGCTCGCAGTTGCCAGGATGGAGACATCAAAGTTCCCAGTGACACAGACAGCGCCTAATAGAGTCAGTAGAGATGGCCCTGTGACAAATTAACACACTCGCGTGTATAATTTTAATCTTTGAAGTGACAATCGTTTTAAAAAAACTTTAATATCGTGACATTTTAAACTGAAGGTCCCCATTCTCGATTCTGTTGTTTGCCTTTATTGTACAGATCTTTACAGTGTGATTCGACTCATTGTTTTGGTTTTATGGCTCGCTGCTTGAACACTTTACTTTAATCTCGCTGCTTTCATTGTGTTTCAGCCATCGTCGGCATCTGTTTTGAGAGAACAAGCTGCTGTAACACCAATTTTTTTTTTTTGCACCAAACGGCAGACAGAGAACCTCAGGCACTGGGGAGTGGATTTTGTACCAGTTAAAAACACATAATTTGTTGCTCTTACTGCAAAAATTATGCCTCGGAATGATTGCTAGAGTTTCATTTGCCAGGTGGCTAAAAAACAGGAGTCACAAATGAATGTGAATGCTGTTTAGTGTATGATATATGTGCAAAAAGTCAGTGAAAACACTTTTTTTTCCCGGCATGTTGACATTTTTATTTTAACTTGCACACACAGTGTTAAAGACGAGACAGGTTTCTTTGTGCAGGTAAAAATAAAATGCCAATTTAAAGATACAGGCAGGCGATAAACAACACCCGTAACCAGTGTTATGTTTTTTTGGGGTGTTTTTTTTTTTTTTTCATTTCACTGTGTGGTGAATCTGTTGTCAACAGGAGGAACCTTTGTTCCCACATTTCCTCCCTCAGACTACCAGGGAGTGTTGGCAGGAGAGGAAGGGGAAAGATATGTGGGAGGCATCCTGCCCGATCTCGTTGGCCCCACACTTTCTCCCTCAGATGAGGCAAAGTGGGGGCTTCTGTTTTCTGAACGTCATTTACAAACAATAAATATTAAATGAGCTCCAGTTTCAGATTTCATGTCTGCAACTGGCCAATTTGTTGTCGATATAAATATATTTTCTTTGGTTCTTTTTTTCCCCCTCCTTTTTTCCCAGAATCCCACAGTGCTAATAAAATTCCCAACAAAAATTTGAGGAAAAACCCGAAACAGATGAGTCCTCCGTTTGAATATGCCTCCACTGTGCCTATCTTTACTAATTTACATCATACTCAAAACATCACCAAAAATATTACCATATATTGATACTTAATTTTTCAAAAAATTCAACATGCGCTACCCTGGAAGAGGCTTATTTGTGTCTAAAAATACATTTAATTAGTGGTTTTCTGTGAGTATCTCCCCTTACCAACAAGACCCCACAGAATTACTTGAAGCGCAGTCGTGTTGGATGGAGAGAGTTCATATTTCGGTTAATATGAAGCAGCTGAATAGATATGATGCGCCTCCCTTTCCCTCACTGTCATCAGTTCCAGGGTTGCGGGCTACATTATACTGTTTCTTGGTAACTATGTTTCACCTCCTGAAGTTTAGAAATGCTGGCCTCAGTGCGGCGTTCCCTGTGGCGAGAGCTGAGAGGGAAAAATCTGAAATACCTGCATATTTGGAAAATGTGCAAAACAGATTAAACTTGAGAAAGTGTTTTATTGGTGCACTCCGTAACATGTTTAAAGTGCGGAACCACACAATGCAGAAGAGGGGTGAATTCCTGCAGGCCGACACGGGGGCCTCCTCTTTCCTATCTTTCCATTGCCACTCTCGAAACAGTTCAATAAACTCCTCGGACTTCTTTGTGGCTTCACGGGAAGAGGAAGCTTCCGCTGTGTCTTCGTGGTATTGATGTGTCAGATGAAGCTGTGCTGTGGTGAACTTTCTCCCCCTGGGAGGTCTCTCAATGCTTCTGCAACATTTGAGGCGAGGTGTTGACTTTTCTTTCTCTGTTGAAACATCAGTTATTTCTGTTTTGATGTTTACCAAGCCACATTTTTTGCAATTACCACTTCATGGAGGCACATGCAAAGGGAAGAAAATGAGGTGTTGAAATGGCAACAGTCTTTTTTTGGGAAACATAATATCAAGACAGGACAAAGCTCTCTTGTATTTGAGCGCTTTGAAATACAAACCTGATCCTCAGAGATTGAAACCCAGCCAATTTTGTTTATTTCCCCCTGCTGTGCCACTGCGGCGTCACCAATGTTTCTGCTTGAGAGCTAAATGCTTGAATTATACTGATGGAAGGGTTGCCTCAAACGTTTAATGCATTGATACAATTAGATCGGGTTGTTTCTCCCGTCCCTTTATATGTGTCACTTGTATCAAGATAGATTTTAAGTTTCCACTTTGTGAAATATCCACTCGTCTGCCCCACCTACTGTGCAGCCAATTAGCACACGTTGCCATGGGAACTCACTCAAATAAGATGATGGTGATGATAATAGCAATTATTCTGTATTTGAGTGTGTCATTAGCTTTGCCACTTCAAGCAGACTCTTTAAGCTTGTACAGCCTCTCAAAACCACTTGCAGAACTTCGGACCACCAGTATTTGTTCATTTTACTCATAATTTAAGTTCTAGTTTTCTGCAGTTATTAGGCTAATTGACCAGATAGTCACCCACAAATGAATATGTTACACTTTAACCTAAAAACGCATTTGGGATGCCGCTGTGCCAAAGCCCATTTAATGCGTGAACAGTAGCCGGTCATAATGCCGAGCATGGTGGTACCAGTAAGCCGTAGTCTTAAATTTTTTTTTCACTTAATCACCATAATCCCGACTGACGTTTTACACACGGAACACGCTCCTTTCACGCTACCGAACACCCGCACCCTCCAGGTCCAGATGGCGTCTAGACTCAGAGGGAACGTGATGCTCGCATGACTCTTGAATACCTGTGACGGTTGATGTGCGATTGATAACAGTGATATCTGCTGTGAACATACAGGGAGTCCAATCTCTCCCCATTTGCCTCGGCTCACTGGTTTATTTTTTTCTTTAGAGTGCTGCAGAGGACAACGGTCGGTTATAGTGCTGGATTGAAAGCTGATCATGAGTGGACGCAGTGGCCACCGTTTCTTGAAAGGCCCTCTGTGCTCACACCGGGCCACGGCGAGCTGCTTCTAAGCTGCGCTAATCAGGCTCTGGCGCTTTGTAATCAAACGACTGGTATGCGGCGGGATGAGAAATGGGCCATATGTAGCTGTCGGGTCGGCTACCCGGTGGTGGATTGAGGCATTAGAGATTGTCTCCGCTGCGCTGCACATGATGTTGACCTCAGTCCTCTTTGAGTACTCACAGTGCTTCTTGCCTGGCTATTTAATTAAAAGCCGACAGATTATCTCGGTTAATACATCATGTGGTTAAAAGCAACACATGCACAAACCGTATTCTGCAAAGAATCAAACACACACACGCGCAGATAATTGCCTTAAATGGCTAAGATGTGCAATTCCAGACTTAATCATCCAATGAGTAAATCCTTCACACAAGGCAGTAAATTGTAGCTGACATTCAACATGCAGGTAAATAACACTGAAAAACAGTGAACTGTGAACAGTATTTAATGAAATGGCATTGTATGTCTTTGTGCCAACTCTGTATGTAAAAAATAATGTTTTTAATGAGTGCGCTGATTAGTGAAGGTTAACGATAGGTTACACTGACATCGTTAGACATGGGTTTCAAACGATTTGACTGTGTTGGGTTAAGTTGTTAATGGGTCTAGACAAGGGTTTGGATTTCCAGGGCTAATGCTGCCTGATGGCTCTTAAGCCATGGCCACTCTCAGGCTCTCGGGCCTCTTCATATTAATGGGATTAACAGCACTGTGGATGAGTGGGAGCACGGCGTGTAAGCAGAGAACCCCAAGCCATTAGAAACAAAAACTCCCCTGTCTCCCATATCCAACAGGGATGCAATAGGTTGCCCTTTTCAGTGAGGAAGAGGAGGAGGGCCCCCCCCTGTCAGCCTCTTCATCTCAGTGGTATTCTCTGTTGCGGATCACTGGCTCATTTCGATAAGGTTATGACACAAGTTGGCCGGTTCGGAGGCTGCGCCTTTGTCCATTGTGAGAAGAAGGGTTTGTGTGGTCCCTCTGTTCTCCCTGGACTCAGTAAAAGGAAGCCATTTGTTGCCAAATAGAGGGGAATTAATCCCTGGTTGTGCTGGCCTGTTGTTTATGAGGGACAAAGAAGCAAGACCTCAGTGTTCACCGCTTGAATCGAGCAGAAAGCCGCTGCAGCACTGCTGATCTAACCTGTCACAACCAATTGGGCAAACTCATTACGGCCGTGCGTGCTCCGGTAGGCGCTCTCGGAGCTCTGGCTCCGTTTTCAAGTGGAGAGACACGGGAACGAGGTCAGGGGATTCACAGTTCGTGAGCTCACGGGAGCTCAACTATGGTATGAATATGCCAGCTCGCTTCATATCGAATGGCTTAGCTGTATTACCGGGAGAGATCATGTGTCAATCAGTACACTGGCAACGCTCGGATCTGGAGGAGGTTATCTGCGTGAAGTTGCCAAAGCTAACAGAACTAATGAAATATTTTCAATTTGGAATCGGACGGCTTAATACCTCTGTGTAGTCATGTTCACCTCAACATGCAGCCTTTGCTTTGATCCAAATTACTGGATGTTGGTTTAAACAGCAAGAGAGACCGACGGGAATATCAGTTCTCTTGCAGTTAAAATGCAATCTGCATAACTTTTGCAACATGTTGCATCAGTTTTTGACAGCTTATTCGACGCTTTGTAAACTGCTTCAAAACTACATGGAATCCTGCTGCTGTAAAGTGTTTGGGCACAGTCAGGAGTTAAGGGAGCCTTGCTGAAGGGTCCGCCGCCATGCCTACAAGGTTAGAAACGAGCGGTGGTGTCTCCTTGCGTTTATACAGTCCGGAACCTGAGCCAGCAAACCTTCCGGTCACAAGACCGCTTCCTTAACCACGGGTCCACCGCTGCCTCCACCACTACCGCAGTTGTCAGTTTATCAGAAAAACCCAAAGGAAAGTAATTTTTCTTTCAGCACGAACATGCAAACTGCATAACATTTGCAAAGGGGTTCCATCAGTTTTTGATTGTGGATTTGACAGATATGAATAAGTGCTCTGAAACTTGATTATGCTCTGGTGTCCTGGTGCAGTTCGACTCCGCCACACTGTTCTCACTTGTTTTATTTCCATTTGTTTTGTGAGTGCTGCGTCTTGGGGATTATTGCTGAAGACTGGTTATTCCAGCAGAAAAGGGAAACAGAAGCAGCTCTATGTATAGGATTATCCACCGAGGCACACAATGGACCTTTGTAAGCCGGCAGCAAACCCAATGAGATGTTGTACAGTGGCTTAAATCTTGTTGTACAGGCCAACTGGACAAACGCTATTGTTGGTCCAAGGAGGCGGTGCACATGTGACAAAACGTTTCTTTAGCTTCCTCGTTGTGAGTTTTTACTCGCTCTCTTGTCCGTTTCAGGTTTCTGCCTTTCACAGAAAAGCGCTGGACAGACTCTGACTTGTGTTATTGTTGTGGTTTAAGTGGTTTTCACATACAATTACAGTATCTTGTGTTTCCTAAGTGTGGTGAGTGAGTCAGATAGAGGACTGTAGGGTCTGTGGTTCAGCCAGTTTCGCCACTGTGGGTAACCTGCTGCTCCCCTCAGGCTTATAACACTGGGATTCAATGAGGATAACCCCCCCACTCTGTGGTCCCCCCTGAGCTGTATCTGTAGAGAAAACATTATTCTACACCTCAAATGAGAGAAAGGAAAATAGCATGTACTTGTCATATTGTTACAACCGTATTTCTTTTCATATTTGAGGACAGACAAGCTAACAGGGGGGGAATTGAAGGCTGGATTTTCTGTGGACCGGTGCAGTTCCAGCTGCAGGAGTTCCCTCTCCCCTGCTCTTTCTACTGAAGGAAGCACATCCTTTCACAAGCTGCCTCTAATTGATACTGTCGAGCCCTGGGAACCCGACGTGCGGTTTCAGTGCTCGGCAAAATGCGTGCAAAGCACAACAGCCTGCAGCGTGCCACCCTCTGGGACACCACAGGTTATTTACAACCAGACGACCAGTCTGGTCCAAGTTCTCAGAGAGTGTCGCTTTAACAAAAATTTTATAAAAACCTATTTGAAAAAGAGAAAAAAATAACATCACATTTGGCTGCAACTGTTGCCAAGCCTTTCATCAAGTAGCTGCACTGGTAGAGGGCAAGAGTTGAATCCCGTCCAGAGCTGTAATCTCAGCCTTAGGGGGCTTTTCACTAAATGGTTATGTGGGATACGAGAGAATGAAACGAGATCTATATGTAGGGTAGGTTCCTACTGTTGATGCTGGCTTTTTGCTACCATTTTCCTACATTCCTTTTGCTTTTTGAACCAGCTACACCTGCAGAATCTCAAACTGCCTCCATTTCAACATTGTTTCTTCACTGGCGGCAATCAATATTTAGCGTATCCAGAGGTCTAGGAGCCTGCGGTATTACCAAATCCAATCAAATGTGGTGTAAATTGACAGCCTCTAATGTAGCTTGTCATGGCTCGGCGAGGCAGACGAGTCTGACATCCCTCCAGATGGAGAACAGCTTGTGTTGTATTGTGTTTCACACACCGAGCCAACTCTCTCATTCGTCCGCTTCCCCTCTCTCTGTGTCATCATGAATAAAATCAAGCCGGTGACTGATTGATGGGATCACGATTGTTTACGGGGTTGATTTCGGGGGGTTTGTTTTGGCGGAGCACTGACCCGTCAGTATCTGCCGCCGCGCTCGCTTCTCTTCATCTTTTGACCTCTTGCATATGCGACTTCCCCGTCTGGCGGCTCTGCCAAGTGAGGTCTTCCTTCTTTTTTTTTTTTTTTGCCTGAAGTTGGATACACTCAATTGGTCCGGGTTTATTTTTGGTCAGAGAAGAAAGTTTAGATTGGGAAAGAGCCTGTGCGACTGTTCTCTTCGTTACCGGCCGCTCGTGTTGAGCATCCAGAGGGAAGCACTGTCAGCTGCTCCGACTGAAAAATGAGTGAATGAGTCGCCTCAGATGTGCTTGGAAGAAAAATAAATGACTGATTACTGGAGACGGCGGGGAAGAGAGAACGAAGTGTGGCTGTTGAGGCCCGAGGCAATCCGTTCCAGCCATCGGTGAACACGTCCTGTCCTGACAGTGCGCAGCTGCATCAGGCCTAAGACGTACCTGATGAGATGTTAAGAGGGCCCTAATCCAAACCCCCGCCAGACCCCCACCCCAAGTGGCTCCTCTGAATATATCCAGCATTCACAGCGGACACGTTTCCCGAGGACCACATGGTGGAAGCATCAGTGTGGCTCTTTTAATTAGGCAGCAGTTTAAGGGAAATCCATCCTCCATGTTTCAGGCTTGCAAGCTTTGTTTGCATTTGTCTGAGTGACTGCTGGGGTCCCAGGTGAAGACCCCCCACCTCTCTCTCTTCCACCCCAGCTTCGAGACATGTCTATGAAAACAAGCTGTCACTCAAAAACCTCTAAGTTTTTCCCTTTCGACGAGGAGGGAGTTAATCTCAGCAAAGGTTTCTAACCTCCTGGTCCAGTTTGACATGTTGGGTTTTTTTTTTCCAGAAACAAGCTTCACTATCTAAAAAAAAAAAAGACAAATTGCACCGTGAAGAGAGATTGCTATATCAAGAACTTGACTGGAGCCAAGCAACTTTGTGCCTGGGAAGAGGTGAAATTATCTCATGCTGCTGGCTGATTTCTTGCACTCACATGAAATAAGCAACGAACATTATCAGCACTAAACAGGAGATTAAATAGCTTGTGCAGCGCTCTCCCTGCCTCCGCTGCTCACTCTGGATGAGTCGGAAACATTTGCTAATGCAGAGAGCCCATCACTCGCCGTGATTGATGGGGCTTGCGGCTCTTCCCCATGACAGCTGAAGCAAAGCAGGCAGGGCAGGCCTCAGGTACCTTCAGTGTGGGCTCCCCCCACCCCACTCCCGAGAGACACGGCCCTGTGTGTGGGGGGACTGGACCTCGACAGGCGCTCCTATTATGTCACTTCCTAAACGGCACATCCTGAAGCTGTTGTTCTCGCGCTCGTCGGGAGTCCGCGTCGACAGCGGCAGCTCATTGAGAGCGTATTGATTTTTGTTTCAAGGGAATAATGCACCATAGTTTCCCAGCGAGCACACAGATGGCTGGTCCTTATTAGTTGAATGAAGATTTCAATTACTTGCTCCCGCAGCCTTCACAGAGCTTGTCCATTTCTCTAATTCGCTGAATCCAACCCTTTAACACCTTCCTCATCCATTTGGTAGCACAAATCGGGAGTGACCAAATTTCTTAGAAATTCAGTGATCAAGTAAAGTTGGAACCCTTTTTTCACAATTATCTGTTTTCATTAAAAATGATTACATTATTTATCCTAATTTCTTCTTATTTATTTAAATTCACAAAAAAGATTGAAGAAACATTAAACAGAATAACGCAGTAAAAAAAAAATTAAAAATGGTAAAAAAGAAAAAATTAGGAGAAAATATCTACTTTGCTATGGAAAGGGTTAAAAATGAATATGCATGTTTTCTGCACACATCCATCACCCAAGTATACATTTCTTTGGGGTTTTTTTTCATTTCATAAAGCCACAGGCTCCGCCTCTTCACTTGTTCAACAATTATGGCTCAGGTTGCCGTTGGCGATGACGTTGCGTCCCACTCGTCCGTGTTGGAGAAGTTTGGCTGTAAATCATGCCTATGAATGATGGATACTGGTTGTCACCAGGAACAGATGAGTTGGCAGGACACACGCTGGCATGTTTGCCTGCTCAATGAGCTTTTAATTTGGAGTAACGACTCAACATCAGCGGCTTGGGGCCGTCTGGGAATCAGAAAGTAGGACTTCCGTGCAACCGTTTGATATACCTGCTTTCAAGTTGTCTCCAACTGCAGACAGTTAATCACTGCTGTGGTTTTGTTTGTCTTTTTCAGAGTTAAGGGAAGAATTTTTTGATGGTGTTAAACATTTCAATTAGCTTAATAATCACATGGAAAATCTTGATAGCACAGACTTGCAAGCAAGCTCAATACAAAACCTTGAAAACAATGCGCTACTTATTGCATTTTACTCTCTGTATTATTTTGTTGAGTAGATGTGTGCGAACCATAAAGAGTAAAATAATACAAGAAGCATTTAAGAGTGTCTGCTGAGTAAATATATTCCCAATGAAAGTTTATTTCTCAGTTAAAAGATGAAAATTATACTCGGACAACTTGCAGTTTCTTTTGTCAAATCCTCTTTGTTTATATTGACATGACGGATGTAAATGTGGGGTGTTTTCAGTTGTAATTTTGGCTTTGCAACCACAGCTTTAAAAAAAAGAGAAAGAGAGAGACTTATGAAATAATTCCTGCACTTTTTCATTGCATGTCTAAAGACTTACTCATTCATTGATATCCTGCCTAATACTTTTACAATGTACAGCCTGAGTGTGTTGCTGGAAAGGGAGCCCTCTCGGCCTGCGCCATAGTGGTATAATTATCATTAGGACTGATCTCTGGTTTTCTTCAGAACACGAGCTGCCGTCTAACACAATTGAATTGATAGAGTTAATAGCCAATTTGAAATCCAGATAATTCAGGACTGCGAGGCATTGCTTATAAGCGGCATAGTGATACTTTTTCCAGGAAAAATGTACCAAATTAGGCTCCATTCAAATATAACAAGCCATTGTTAGCAGCAGAGTGCCTGTTCTTGTGACGGCAGGCAGTGAAAGGGACCAGAGCAGCGCTGTTGGAAGAGCTACAGGTCCACTGATTCAGGCCATTTATGTGGCTTGAAATCTAACTGAACTAAAACAATTTACCTCATCAGCACTGTAACGGCATCACTCGCAAAAGTCTATTTTCTTTAAGTTCTTTTTCACTTTTTTCCCCCAAATAAAAGCCTTTTTTTAACCCACATTATCCCAATAGATTTGGTTTACATAAACAAGAAAATCTTTAGATATTTAAGTATTTTTCAGGCTGGACTTGAGAGAGGTTTTTCCAAGGCAACTGTCAGTGGACCCCGCTGCTAAATTAGCAGCTGAAGGAGATCTCCCGAGTCTGTACGAGATTAAAACGTTTTAGTCTCCGATCGCGAGCCTGCTGATCTTCGAACACCTCTTTGAAATGCATGCTGTACTTTCGGTTGCTGAAAACATCCACTTTGTGCCTCTCGATATTCATGATTAAACCAAACGATAACGGATGAGAAAGAAACTCTCCAAAGGTGCGTTTGATGTTGATGTAAGATTGCATCATGAACTTGAGGATTTTGAGGATTTTGGATCAAAGCACGTCAAAGATGGTCAGATATCGCCTTTTTTATTTCAACTGATCAAAGAATTACCACAATATGTAAATTTTAGCTGGAGTTACAAAGATAATGATCCAGCTGTCCTCTATGCGTGCAATGATTTGACCTCGACACAGAAACTGAAAAAAAACCCCAAAAGTTATTCTTGCTTGGTTGTTCGTAATCGACTGAATTTAATCGTTGCACTCAAGCGTCAAAAACTATAAAATCTGTGTTCATCGTTTGGTTTTTGTTTTGCTGTCGAGTCATCGAGCAATACTGATTGATGTTGCAGGTAATGGAAGAAAAGCAGTCATCACTGGATTCAAACAGGTTTCATGTCTTCTGCTTCTGTATGTTGGGCGAACAGTTTGACACCACCAGTCTTTGGCTTCACTTCAAAGTTTTGGCCAGTCGAAGCGCAAATGGGGTCCACAAACTTCCATGGAAGCATTTCCAGGACCCTAACCTGAAAAGAGGACATGAGATTGAGCTTAACAACAAGTCTCTCTCTCTCTCGCTCTCGCTCTCGCTCTCGCTCTCTCGTTGAGTTAATTTTCATAAACATTTGATATGTTGATCTGTTTCACTCCATTTCCACTCTGTTTTTTTTGTGCAAGATGCAAATTTGACTGTTTTCTAACTATCTCATTAGTGAATACTTAGGGGGTCGGACGCCCGTTATTAGCAGTGAAGACGCAGTGTGTTGCATGTTTTCGAAGTGGGGAAAAATATCTGAAATCAAACTCGATGCCTTCTGGTGTTTGCTGAAAATGATGCAGGTTAATGAGGCATTCCAGCAGTAGGGGAAAAAATAACATCACAAACTCTCGAACTGTGTTTCGGCAGACATCATCGGGTCTCCTCGAAATCATTTGGCTACAGATCTTGGCGAAGCTTCGTCGCTTCACAAAACGCATCACCTCCTCAAATGTGACCGCGGGGTTAAAGACGGCGTGTTTGCCGCATTATTTCAGCTCTTTCGGTTTGTGTTGCTTGGCAGTTGCGTTTATGACTCCCGGGACTGTCTTTATTTGTTGAAGATTTACGTTTGTTTATTCAGGAGCAGTTTTCTGCCGCGTTCACTTGGTCCATTCAGATAATTGGAACATTTATGAGTTGGACAGCAAGGCCAGCCGAGTGGCTCGCAGAGATTTTCATGAAGAGTTTTGTTGAAGACAAATCATCTGCTTTTTTTCCCCCTACATACCCATGAAATGAGCGTGACGCAGGCCGAGCAGAAGGCACCTGGTAATTTTTTTCCCCCTCTGAATGCTCTCTGATTGCGAGGAACTTTGGGTTGTGATTGACTACTGCAGAGTAATTATCCTGCTGTTTTCGCACCCTACTTTGTTGTGAATAGAGTGAAAATGAAGGCTAATTTCTTTTCTTCATCCAAACTGAAAAAGCACATCACCTCATCCATCCTCCTTCCTCTGGTATAATTATACATTTCGGAGGAAGTTCAAGCTACTTTCTTCTGGTCTATACTTTACTATGTTTATGGGGCTTAGTCCAAAGCCGATTGTTTATTACCAAAGAGCTCTATTTAGAAAATGCTTTACAGGTTTATAGTTTCATTCTTTAATAGGTTTTGTGGGTGTTTTTTTTTAAAGGCTTTGCAGTAGTGTTCAGTGGTAATGAGGGGAGTAAATTATGCACCTGTCAGGACAAAATTCAGTCAAGAACTGATGCATTTATTTTTTTTACTCGGGGTGTATTTTCTAACAACTTTAATGTGCACGGCTGATTTATTAGAATCAAAGTTATAATGAGGGAGATTAAATGGAGCTGTGGAGTTGTTGACCCTGTTGGTTTACATTGAGGGGACCCTGATTTGATTTCTGGCAAGCACGGTTCGTCCGTGTGTAGTTAGCAGGTTCTCCCGGGTACTCTGGCTTTCGTGGAGTTGTTAAGTTCTTATGTGGTTTTTGGTGATACCGGGATAGTTTTTTTGAGCGGGGGGTGTGAAGGAGAAGGGCGGCTCCACAGGTTTTAATGAAATAAATAAGGAGCAGTTTGGAGGACTGAGGCGGAGCGTCGCGTCCCTCCAGGGGAGCCTGCGGTGGACTGTGAGAGGGCGAACCGGTCGAGAGGCTGGTAATTGATTTGTGAGAGTGCGTCTGCTGGCTTCGTGCAGCGAGATGACAAGTACAGTCCGGAGGCGTAGTGGAGTGTGGGGAGAGAAGGACAACAGCGACCAAAAAAAACAGATCCATGACCCACAGGAAGATCAATACGACATGACGGTGGTGTGGAAACAGCGCTGCAGCTGTTTGTTCCCATTCGGCCTTCACTATCATCCGACCGCTTTGCCGCAACACACTTGGAATGTTATTACAAAAAGCAGATCTCAGTGACACAGGCCATTTGTTTTTACTGGCCATGTGCTTGACCATGTGGTTTTCCATGCCGTACAGCCTGGGAATTATTCTTTCGAACCGACCCATCTTTGTAAGCGATATCAAGGACATTAAATGCAAAGTGGCGCTCCAACAAAAGGCTTTTAATATCCTCAACCATGACATGGAGACACGCTGCAGAATGAACGGCGGCGTCCAGACAAATCCCACATTATAGGCCTCTATGAGGATTAATAACTGCAATTCTGGACTATTAGGAATAGATGAGCTCATGTCTTGGGGATGAAACGTTCGCAGCAAACACAAAAAGAGGCATGTGGAAGAAAGTGGCATCCATTATTCCATATACTGACTTTGTCCAGGGGAAAGGCCTAAATAATTTGTTGCTTTGATATGAATAATAGAAGAAAAAGGATGCTGAGGAAGAGACGGTGGACTTGTGGTGGGTTGTCTGGGATTTCTGACTTTGGCTTTCAGACCACCTTGTTCCATTCATTCGTTTGCATGTACCGCCTGCAGTCCCACCACGTAGCGCAGAATTTGGCAACGCCGTCATCCCAGTCAGCCAAAAAAAAGGGCATAGGTCGTTCGCATGTGCACTTTTCAAGTCGTAAAAATCCATATACAAGTATTTTTCTTCTGGGTTTTAGAGAGAAGTCTTCGCCCTCAGGAGAAAGCAGTTGAAGGGCTTGAGGGGGGAATAATAGCTCACTTTGCACCTCATAAAGAGCAAGGAACACACCTCAAGTGCTGCTGCCGTCGGCCTCTCGCTGAAGGTTTCTCACTTGACGCCCTTGAGGAAGTCCTCGTGGACTTCAGTAGTGAGGAGAATGGTGGTTCAGAGGATGCTCTCTGCCTCTATACGCCTGATCCGTGTGTTCAGTCCTCTTCCAGCTGTCTGTCGTCCTAAAAGTTGGTGTTATACAAGCACGAGAGGGTGTAATTTTGTTTACCCTCGCTCTGAAAGTGAAAGGATATTCCAGCAGCCTGCTCTTGCAGGCTCTTCCCTGTAGCTGCCAGTGACACTGAAGCTTGTGGGGATTTTTTTCTTTTCCACCACAAATGCAGAAACCATGTCTGGCCCAAACTCTGCTGAACTAAATGTGTCCGCTGTGTGGCATTTTAACCCAGTTTGTGCGACTTGAATTTTTTATATCTGCTGAGCTCCACTTATGCTTTCTGTTGGCGGGGGGGATGGCAGACAGTGGGCCTTCATTGGTTCAACAAAATCTACCAACAGGGGCAATGAGAAGAGACTGGGCAACAAGAAAAACCCTGCAGTTTACCAAATATTAGTCAACTACCTGATTGCTAAAGACAAAAGTACTATAAGCAAAAACTGGCACAATGTCGTCATTGTGTTGGACTGAAATTGTATGAATACCTGTTGTGGTTGTAAGCTTTCTGTTTCTTTCGTGCTTGTCAAATTTCTACCTGACAATACAAATCAATGTCAATGCATGCGATGTTCACAGACATGTAGTCACTCCATGATGCTTTTGAGCTCCTGTTTCACAAGGAAAAATGTTCTCGAGCATCAATAACAAGATATATGCGAGTGGGCGAATTTGGCCTCTCAAGAGTTGCACCACTAAAGTCACTGGGGCTCCTCCTTTGGGAGCTATGACTGTCAGGACATTTTACAGCCCTTCATTCATCCACCTCACACCCGAACCCCCCGCATTCGGGGGAAAAAAAGAATTTTTTTTTCTTCTTACAATATTATGTTAAATTGGTTTCTCTTCACCTGGCTCGTAAGTCATGAATTTACAAGGTACAAAAGTATTAAGACGTGCAGTGAAAGAAAGTTTGACCCCCGAACAGAATTCTCTGTAGTGTATGACTCACCAGGTGTAACGCTGAAATGAATCCCTCCTCTTCGTAATTCACTGACTCATTTCAGGTCAAACGGGCATAAAATATTTCCCTGTGAGAGCCGCTCCTGCTCCAAACTCTATTATCAGGGATCTCACACACCAGCAAGCTTGTATAATTAATTCTCGACATGGAGCTGTCCTTTACACCACCCCGTTTCGCCTTGTTTTTGCTTCAGCATGTTGTATCTTGCTGTGTCCCTACTTTTTTGCCGCTCGGTAATTAGGTGCATTGGTCGGGGGAAAAACAAATAGTTTGTTGGCGCTGATTTGCTCAGTAGGCACGCTTGCAATGATTGTCACGTACAAATGCAGCTTTCTGTGGCTGATTGGACTGATTGTGAGTAATTTGCATAACGTCTGCACTTTGTTTTGATAAGGAACTGTGGCAAAGAATGTTTGGGATGTTAAAAGCACTTGGCCACTACAGCCAAATTTACTGACTCCTCTGCAGCTCACAGACGATAACATTGACAACTACAGACAGTTTGGAGACGGCGATCAGCCAAATATGCATGTTTTTGGGCCATGGTAAACCGGAGTACCTGGAGAAAGTCTCAGCACGCCCAGGGAGAACATGTAAACTCTGCACAGATGGGCTCCGTTTGGGGCTTGGACCGGGGCCCTTCTCAGTGTGAGTTGACAGCATTACCACTACACCCTGATCTGGCATCATTTGGATGACTTAAACCTGACAGTATCTGGACACATTGAGAGGAGTGTCTCTCAGAAATGCCAAGAGCTCCAACTAAATAGTCCTAAAGAGGTAATACATTCGGTGACTCTCCATCACTCAGCTTATTATTCCTTCAGAAAAAAATACTTATGTAATACAGTTTTTATCCCCAGTATTATGCATGACTCCATCAGGTGGGCAGGGATATGACTTTATTCATCCCCACAGTTGACTTGAATATTTCATCTGGGTTAATGTGCCGTGTGAGTCAAAGAAACAGAAACGGGCCTGTGTGGGTCCTCGGCCCTCCCCTGTTTTAATCATTACCACAACACCGGTAGCGAGACGAGCACACTCTCTCTGTCAACATGTTATTTTTGAGATTACCGCTTCCTCTCTCCTTCATGGGGAAATTGGGTTGACACAGGGAATTTCTTTCCATTTAAGCAACCTTAATACTTAATGCTGTTTTGTCTGCCCCTGGGGC
This sequence comes from Malacoctenus gilli, assembly GCA_032164315.1. Classification (NCBI taxonomy): domain Eukaryota; kingdom Metazoa; phylum Chordata; class Actinopteri; order Blenniiformes; family Labrisomidae; genus Malacoctenus; species Malacoctenus gilli. Next base: position 17,989,979 of record JASSRZ010000080.1, read on the forward strand.
CCGCTGAGTGCGCTTTGCACTTTTCTGGGGCTGGCACAGATTCTCATTACCCGTGGAAAAACTTCCCGTGCTCATGTAAAACAGTGTAACCTGAAACTGAAAATAGTTTGTGGGATACTTAACATCGTCCGCAATCCGGCGGAGGCCGTTCTGCTTCCCAAGACGGGGCGCGTAAATAGAAAACAGCCCTGCAGATGATGTCAAGAAACAGCATGTGCTCATTTAACACCTATAAATATCTGAGGTGAGGTTAACATCATCTGCTTGCTCGAGTGAGCTGAATTATGGGTTATCTAAAGAGTCGAGGGGACGTGCTAAGGGTTGCCATCTTGGCTACTTTTTTATGCAGTTGCAACCTCTTTCCAAGAATGTGGCCTGTATAAGTGGAGGTAAATTATACGGCTAAGGTATGATTTATGGAAGTGGCTGGAAACAGATCTTGGCAATCACAGTGTTTAGAAGTAATCTGTTTGCAGAGATACAGGCTCAGTGAGGAAGGTCATGGTTTTAGGAAAGTGAAGCGAGCGGTTCCTCCGCTGCTGGAAACCAATAAAAACTAAACACCATCAGAGAGATGGCTGCCAAAATGTTTACAAGACATCAGCTATTGTGTGCTTAGGGAAGTTATTTCTCCCTCCCTGGTGAGAGAATCTGGTGAGAGTACGTTGTCACGCTGGAGCGCACGAACAAAGGATCAAATCCCAACTCGCGAGATAATGTGCGTCTGAATCCTTAAGGACCCGTTATAATGATTGTCTCTGTTTTTGTTGGAAAGCCACTCTTTTTTTGGAGAGTGTTTGTTTAGGTTTTTTTGTTGTCTTTTTTTTCTGCTATGTGTGTGTGTGTAAGCTTGCGCGATTAAACGGTTGTGTGTGTGCGTGTGTGTGTGTGTGTGTGTGTGTGTGTGTGTGTGTTTTTTATGAGCCCGTCTGAGTGATTTTCCAGCGTGTGTGTTTTTACTGCTGGATTCCTCCAGGATGAGTCCGACTGTTTGATTGAACAGCCCCATGGCGCCCTCCCAGTCTGCGGCCTAATGAGCATCGTGTCTAACAGGTGGTCCAGCAGAGAACAAGGGGAGACGAGGAACCAGGTTGTTCGCATGTGTGATGATTTGGGGGTTTTTTTTGGTTTTTTTAGCACCAGTAGCTGCTTTGAAAATTGTATCATAAACACAATATTTTCTTGGACCAGCTGTCGACAGTCGGTGGTCTGCATGGCAACTGGTCCCAAAAAAACCTGAGAGGTAGTTTCAGTTTGGAGACTGATTCTGGGGCATCGACCGCATTGTGCGAATTTTACCATGAACACGCTGTTTTGTGTCATTTTAGGGCCTTTAAAACAGCACAGTTTATAAAGCTGCGATGGAAAGTGTTCCAGAAAAACGTGGCCACCGTCTTAATTGTTTCCATTCGCACATCCAGGTTTATGTGATTGTACACAACACTGGCTTACAGCATGATAATGTGAAAGTCATGTGAAGCTTTAAAGCCAGTTGTCTATAAACTTTAAGCATGTTCTGTATTAGCAGGCACCAGTTGTGTATCTATGTATGACTTTTGAATGTGAAATTACTGACAAGAACAGTGCTGCTTATCCTCAATTCACACCTAGAATTGCCAAAGTGTCTGACATGAGCTTGTGAGTGTTGAAACTTGAAGCAAACAACCTTGCAAAAAAACAGCTCACAAGACCAGTTTTTAGTTGGTACGCTTTAATGACCCACAAGAAACACTTTGTTTAATACTGCCAAACTTTCTTCACTTTGCTAATGACAAAAATGCATTAAAAATGGTTCATCTTAAGTATCTTGTCTTCTGGCACAAAAAACGGCATTTTTTCTCCAAACTAAGACTCTTATCTGAAATTATACTGGACTCTTAGCTTAATTAGGTTTATTGAGGTTAATTACTCGATCGAGATTTTATCTAATCATAATTAAAAATCAGTGTTTTTTTTCTGCCAACATGCTTTGCTCACGAACTTCCTTTTTTTCATTCCAGTATTTAATGGCTGCAATTCAAATTAGCATCTATAGGCTACGTTATGGGAAGGACAGCAGAAAAATTGTGTGTTTTGTTTTGTAGTGAGCTCATTAAATGATGGTGCATTAGATCACACGGGTTTGTGGTGGGGTGCTGTGGGGTTGTGTTGCCCCCCTGCCCCCCCCCCAACTTCTGTTTTCCCCGCTGCAGAGGACTTTTAATGGAATCTGATTTGAGAGCTTGTGAATAATTCCCATGGGGTTGTGGTTTGTAGGTCATTGTGCCATTATGGTTTGTTCCTGGTCTGTCTGACGCAGGATATATGCATGCGTCTGAGTGTCTGAGTGTCTGAGTGTGTGTGTGTGTGTGTGTGTGTGTGTGTGTGTGTGTGTGTGTGTGTGTGTGTGTGTGTGTGTGTGTG
>JASSRZ010000080.1:17992481-18008736 GCA_032164315.1 Malacoctenus gilli
GTGTGTGTGTGTGTGTGTGTGTGTGTGTGTGTGTGTGTGTGTGTGTGTGTGTGTGTGTGTGTGTGTGTGTCTGAAGGCTTTGAAGGTAGTAATGCGCTCTGATTGGAAGCCTGAGCTCATTTTCACTTCCATTACAAGTATATCAATGTGAGGCAGGGTCTTGATGAAAGGCCTTCTCCAGACAATTGATCTCAGTAATGATGAAGAAGAGGGGATAGGTCAGACGTGCCACTTCTTTCCGCGGTTTTTCCTCTGAGGTGCTCGTCGCAGTGTGAGCCGCAGTCACGGCGTTGCAGTTTGACGGGCTAGTTAAACGTGTCGCGTGATAGATTGTTCTTAAAACGCTCCTGAAAAATGGCACACGGTGTGGATCGGCCAATTATGCCGAGGGGACGGGTTGGGGGGGATGCAGTGGGAGAATGGGAGACTTTTTCACTAATTAATTGAATTTCTCTTTGAGCTCTTGCTTTTTTCCCCCATTTCACCACAAACTTTCATTTACGTCGTCCAAGCTGATGTCTACAAAAGGAAGAAAAAGCCTTTTAGATTGAGATTTCTTCTCAGTCAAATTGACCTAATCAAAGTGTGGAGAGAGAAAAGGCAGGCACAGGCACAAACTGGGATTCTGTAATTGGCCTGTTTTGCATTTAATCTCCAAGGATATTTTTATTCACATGCCCGCCTTATAAAGACTAAATTGTTTCAGTTCTCAACTGATTGCGCCTAAAACACAAAAGAGAAGGAGGGGGGGATATAAAAAAAAAAAAGTACTGCCCTCCCTCGTTTCTCCTCCGGGGTTCTGCTAAACCACTTATTTCAGACGAAACTGGATTATTGACAAAAGACACAAAGCTGAAACGCCTTCGTTTTTTTGCATAATGGAGCCGCAGCACCCCGGGAGATGTTGCCCTGCTGGTAATTAAACTTATGCCTTTGAATGGTGGATGGTTTAACTGATGGCATATGATGAAGGGGGCACATATTGGTTTATTCAAGATGTAACGGACATGTGGTTCATGGAGCCTTTCTAAACAGCCGTTTCTTCTTTGCTGCTAAGCCTGCCACGACAACCGAGTTTTAACTCCTTGATTATTGTGGGCAAAGAAAGATCTCAACTGAGTTATCAAAATACTTCAGAAACAGTCGACCTTTAACTTTATTCCTCTTGTGTTCGGTTCTTTTCATGGCACATTAATTAACGCTCAACATGCAGGAGGTGTGAAGTGATGTTGATTCTGCTTCTCTTGTGGCTCTCAGCGATGCTTTATTTGTAGGGAAACGTGTTTTCAAGCAATACTCAGGAACATTTCCATGTTATTAGGTCGATGTGGTGTTAAGCATCCGGCCTTGAGCGCCACGGTTTTTGTAAACGAGCAGTAAACAGACCCTAACCTCCCTCTGAACTGTCCTGTTTTGTACATATCAGTGAAATAAACATTCATCAAGACTATCTCAAATTGCAAGCGATGTTGTGGAGGAAGTTACGGCGATTGAACTGCAACCCCCTGCTCCCTGAACTTCATCTGACCACCGCTTATCAAGGCTCGCTATCAATACAGGCTAAGCAGCTGGCCGTGTTTTGTTTACATGTTGTCGGCCAGGCCGGCCTGTTCACTGGTCTGCGACAGAGCAGATCACTCAGCATGAGGCACGGCTTCACGCAGAGCATTCGGGGAGCAGGAGCTCGCTGATCGTCCGCGCAAATTGTGGTCGAGTAGCTCTGAACCATTTCCGTGATGTCATCTATGTGCATTTTCAGCACAATCTTTAGTTTGTCTTTTACAACCATCAGTTTCTATCAGTAGAGGCGCATCACAGCGGCCCAAGTTGCTACTAACATCTTTTCTGCCTTCACTTTGGTTTGGAAATCTAGGCAGTTCAGTTAAGTAGGCCAAGATGAGGCCTGACATGGATCAGAAATGTGTTACAAAGTTTCTAACTGCTGAATAACTTCATCCTAGATTGAAAACGCAAAGTAAAAGGTGCGCTCGCAGCTCGAGAATGTAAATGAAACACCGCGTCGGCGCACAGCGCTGACATATGGATGTGGTTAAGGTGGTGGTGTCTGAGTGAGCGCTGCGTCTGAGAAGAGTCAGGATGACACATCTTTTTGTCGCAGCGCCAGGTATAAATGAGTGTGTGTGGGAGCACTTCCAGGATATCGCACAAACAGCAGGAGCAGCAGCAGCAGCAGCACTTTTGGGACAGAAAATAACATACACACACGCTCACACACAAAACATGAATGCCAACTCTCTGCCCTGCAGACAGTGGTCTCATCACAGCGGGGACCAAAATGATTTGCAGAATCAAGAGTGTGGCATGAATCAGCCAGAAGATACTCCAGCGTTACATCATATGAGAGGAGGGTGTTTTCTGGTTCTCCCAGTGTTTCTTGTCCAAAAAGTACAGAACTTTGAATGATCTGTTTTCTCCAAAAATAGACGGATTTTTTCAGCCTCTCTGGAGAGCCGTAAGTTAACAGTGAGGCAGTGTCTTTTGCAAGCTTGAGCTGGACAAGAGAGTCCATCTGAGAGCTCTGTAAATCCAAGCTGGATCTTCTTGAAGCAGTGATTGAAGCGCATTAACACTGCTCAGCAAGCCTCCCCGGCAAAAGGCAATGCGAAGTGCGGACCCGGCTCCTCGCAGACCACCTCAGTTCACCTCATCCCTCAGCGGAGTTTCCCTTCACCTGCCAGGATTGAAAAGTTCTCCTGTGAATTTAAGGGATGGCTTCAAAGTGCAGATTACCTCCTGGTAGAGTTCAAAGAAGATCACTTACGACGGGACATCGCTCCCTTCTCGGGGCTCCGACTGAAGCTCACATGATAGTTTGAAGATCTGAGCGCTGCAGTGATTGGTTCTGTTGGTTTCTCTGGTAGGAGAAAGTTTTCCCTCAACCCAATAAGATTATATTGGTTTTAAACTGGAGCCACATGGTGCTTTAGTTGTGAGCACTGTTGCCCCACAGCAAGAAGGCCTTCAGTTTGAAATGCGCATTTAAACTTTGTAATCTATCCTATCTTAATTTCATTGTTTGGCACACAAATACAGCTGAAGACCGAAATAAGGACTGAATCAGTGCTACGTTGTGAGGTTGATATAAAGCTTTAACTTGATACCTGTGCTTTAAATAGAAATTCTGGTTGTTTGAGATCCAAAAAATTAAAAATACTTCTTTTTTCACCTTCACAAAGTGTGATTTTGTTTTTGTCTGTCAACATAATAATCAGAATAATATCAATGAACTGTCATGAACTCTGAGCACGAATTGATCCAGACGGATCACGAACGGGTGGTTCGATGGCAGTTTGTGCTCCTAATTTTTCCTATTACGGTACTATTGATGACAACAGATTGTCAGCTTTAGCTTTTTGTTATCAGAACAGTAATTAGTGACTTGATCGATGTCTTTGTATTCTGTGCACATATCCACCGATCAGTTGAAACGAAGAGGAAATGCTGCACTCCTTTGTCACTCTCGACCAAAGTATCAATCACCATTCAAGAGGCAGTTGGGCTCATTTATTTCTTGTGTCCAGCCCACACACTGTTTGTGTTGTTCCTTTTGGAAACATTTGAAGATGTGTGACTGTTTGGTATCAGCCCCTTTGTTTTCCATTCGATTGCTGAGCTGTGCTTTTTTGTTTTGATGTGGATATTTCCAATATAAGAGCTGAAGTGGACTGATGAAGGCTGACTGGTCACAGAGGTCCATGTTTTCACTCCCCATGCAGCACTTCATTTGGTGTTTTTAATTCCATGTTACTTACAGCGCCTGATGATCGCTTCCACTGCAGTGTGCTGCCGTCAGCCGATCCTGCCTGGGCTTCCCGCAGGGAGCTGACCGCTACAGTTTCTGGGGGTTGCTCAAAATAATGGGAAGTGGTGATCGCGATTGAAAGGATGACCTTTAGTTGCCAAGTGGGGGAACAACTCCTCCAGCGGACGTATCTCCTGGCAGACTCTCAGAGTCGTGAATCACTGCAGGTCGTCATCAGGTCTCCCCTGAAGGTTTTGACAGAACTGACCTTATTCAAGTGCATTTTTTTCCTTTTTTTCCGATTTGAAGTTCTATAAAGTAGCTTTGAATATCGCATATTAAATCTCATGTCAACAGAGTTATTCCTTCGCCACTTAATCCTCTTCTGACCACCAAAGTCCCCATTCTTTTAAAGCTGCAATCACTAACCCCATTCAAAGATGTTGTTTATTTGTAGATCACATTCACAGGGTTGTCATGGTGTTGTCCCCTGTGTTTTCTGTGTAATTCCTGCTGCTTTAGCGTCGGGCGGCAGCACTTTGCATTAGCCGTGATCATTAGCAGACAGCAGCTGTCTCCGGAGGTTACTGATGCCTTGCCTCACGGACACGATCTGTAAATGACAACAGACAGGTCAGGAAATCAATAACCCCCCCCCCCCCCCCAAAGCGGTGATGTTTATGATCACATACGAGACACGGACGTGCCCTTTGGCGTGTGGCGCCGGGGAAAGATCGCACGCACTGGGGTAGAATAATGTCGACTATTGTCTTGCGTTTCAGTTGAATCATCAATAAACATTCAGGAAATTTGTTCCACAGAGGACAATGAGGAATTGTCTCTTCCTGGGTTTTCTTTTGTTTTGGTCATCATCACGCTTTTTTCCCCCTAATTTGATGTGTTTTTCTGGACTGCATGAGGAGAGTTTGGGCTCTCTCGCCGTCGTATTTCAACTCAGACGTCCAACGTGAACACACATGGAAGGTCAGCTGGTCCGAACATTGGAGCGGGCTTGTGGGATAATAGATCGAGTCATTATTCGAGGCTCTGCCAGCACAACGTTAAACAACCAAACACTCCATAAATATTTCACAAGTACTTCCACACATTTGGGAAAGTGTTTAATATCAAGTCCACATTATGATTAATGGATTTCATATAGCAGTGTTTGTGTTGATATGTCTGCAGCGGTTCCGGAGTTTGGAGGAAAAAGTATATACGAGTAAAAGGTCTCGATTGAAAGTCACCTCAGTTTCAGACAATCAGCGGATTGAGTCGCTTTTTTAATGTTCTGCGTCTAATAAAACTTTATGTGCTCTAATGTTTCTAGGTTTAAATCTAATATGAGCATAACTGGTTTGTTCTTGTTCAGCGGGTTTGCATTAAGGTCGCTGTGATGAAAACTAAACTTGATTAAACACATATCGGAGCTCCGTTGTGTCGTCAACGGCCTGGGAAATGTTGAACGCTCACTTTGTCCCGATGGCATTACGCAACTGCTGTTGGGGCCCAAAATTGACCATTGTATGCTTGAAGTGATGTAAGATGGGATATTTTTTTGATCATTTCTCAGTCCGTGGTCACAGTCAGAGTAAACACGGAGCAGTCACCAGTCATAAATATTTAAACTCTCAAGAAAACAGGTTTGGCGCGATGTCAGTTTGCGTTCACTTCTCTCCTGCAGTTTTATTTTGGACTAAGGGGTCTGATCGCTGTTTCTCTTGGTGCTTTCTTTGTCTTTCAGAGGAAGAATATCCACCTGCTGCTGAACGTGTTCCTGCTGGCCGCCTGGGGGGTCGTCTTATTGGCGTGCCGCTTCTACTGGATGGGCAACAAACCACCCAACTTCTCCAACTCCGACAACCCAGCGGCAGACTCCCCGTCGCTCCTCACCAGGACTCTCACTTTTCTCTACCTTCCCGCTGTGAACTTTTGGCTCCTCCTGTGCCCGGACACACTCAGCTTTGATTGGTCCATGGATGCCTTGCCGCTAATTAGGAGCCTCGCTGACTGCAGGAACGTTCACACGGCAGTCTTCTACCTTGTGTTGCTGTCGCTGGCTTGGTTCAGTCTAAGGACTCACCATGTAGCCAGGGGTAAAGATACCAACGGCAAGGCGCACCATTACACCAATGGGAGAAATGGGAACAGCAATGGACACAATCACCATTTCAACAATCACGAACACATAAACAACTCCCACGCGGATGTTACCAGCACACAAAACGGGGTCAAAAAGCACTACGAGAGCAGGACTCCGCTGCCCACCACAGAAAACGTCGTGGTGTTTTCTCTCGGCCTGTTGGCGGTCCCTTTTCTGCCTGCCACAAACTTGTTTTTCTATGTGGGATTTGTCATAGCGGAGAGAGTACTGTACATCCCCAGCATGGGCTTCTGCCTGTTGGTCGCAGTGGGGATGAGATCGCTGTACGTGCGACTGCGCCGCAGGTCCACCAGGACGGTTCTGGTGTACTTCAGTGCGACCCTGGTGCTGCTTTTTGGCGTCAAAACTGTTTTGAGGAACCAAGACTGGCAGAATGAGGAGATGCTCTACAAGTCAGGGATTTATGTCAATCCTGCTAAAGGTAAGGCTCAACTTTGACACACATCAATAGGTACATGGATCGGCTGAAACTGCTTGATTATCTGACTCTTTGGCTTGTGTGAATATTGTCACCAAGGTGAGATTTTGGTTCTATTATAATGTGTACTATCTCCGATTCTGCTGCAGTTCTGAATAATTTAAAGGAAAATCTTCTCTATGCGCACACTGAAAAAAAACAAAAGCTCAAGTGGAACCTCACTGATTTCAAGTCAGAAATGTCTTATTTTTCTAACTCATTTTAAGGTCTTTTTGTCTTGTTTAAAGGCTGACCTTTTTGCTTGTTTCGATGGCAGATTGTTAATATTTCAAGTACAGACAATCTTGTTCAGGATAACACACAGCAAGCAAGCTCACTTGTTTATTTTCTTAAATCTCTTGTCGTCTTTTAACATATTAGGACGAGTTTGATCGGTTTTCACACGTTTTTTTAGCACTCAGCATGCAGTCTTTTTAATGACATCCAAAGCCTGTCGTCACTTGGAAGGCCTTCCCTGACTGGCACGTCTGACAGGAGATAAAATAGTCGCGCCAAGGTCATCACGCACGCATCGCCGTCCAAAGTAAAGTTTTCAGGGCAGCCGAGAAGAAAAAAACTGGGCCGAGCCCTCGCGAGGCAACAGAAGGACATGTTGTGTTAGCTAATTTCCCCTCTCCAACTCCACCGCGGAGCTGAGGCATGACAGCTGTTTGTGTTGGCAGGACATCAGCCCAACGCAGCAGCAGCGATGTCCCCAACTCACATTCAATCAAGCTAATAGGAGATTTTGAAGGATCCCAGCAATGCACACACATAAACAGAGTGGAGTGTCCGTCCATATACATGATCTTAACCATCACAGCTCATTTGCTGATCTTAATCTCTCCTACTTCTAACACCTTAGCCTAAAATACAACTTGACCGTATGAAATGATTAAAATCTTACTGGTTTGAAGCATTTAAGTCCCCATCAGGTAGGTTGGACCCCACAAGTGAAAGGTCTGGCCAGGATTTCACATGTAAAACACAGACGAACACACGCTTTTCTTTCTCCAAGGGATATGTCGTTGCTTTTACGTGTGTTTTTGAACAGATCGCATTGCTCGTAACAAATATCTGCATCTATATGTAATTCCTTATTACGACTCTAAACTCGAGGCTACATTTTTAGATGCATCACTAGAGGAAAGTGGCGTTGATTTCGACAAAAAACTTTTTAAATTCTACTGCTGAGAAACATAAATACAAATCTGTGTTACCTAAAGGCACAGTGCAATTGTTTCCAATGTGAAAAGCTGGTATTTACAGCAGCAATTTAGAGACACTGGTAGAAAAAAATATGCTGAAGCATTTCATAGCTTAGGTTTGAAGAGGCATAAAATACAGTATATTTCAGTGATTTTTTCAAAAGTATAGATGTGTGAAAGTTCTACCCATATAATAAATCATTTATTGTTCGTACTTCTGTGTGAATTAATCCACTTCACTGCCTCCACATTGATCTTCAACAATATGCACAAAAGCTCTGAGCAACCTTATATCACCTGTCAGTTTTTTGCACCGTGCCATTAAGCTCTAATGCCATTAACTGTTCAACGGCACTGTGGGGGTCTCCTTTTCACTCTCTCACTGGTTGGAAACACTGGTGGTTCATGCACAAAGCTCTCCCAGGGCGCCACCTCCCTTCCTGCATACTGTCTGGGCGAACCAGCTGCAGCAGAACAACACGGTCCTCCGAGGTGAAAGAGCAGTGAACTGGGGGCAGCGCGACGCTGTGAATCACAAAGGGGAAAAATTATTAGTCCTCATTGAAATCTTCTCTCCTGCTGCTATAACTCGGAAGCTTTTTTTAGGCTTGTGAAAGAATTGTTATTCAAGGGGGCTGCCGCAAATTTTCTTTTAATTCCTTTGACTAACCTTTTCCCTTTTGTGTTCTGTCAGCATGGGGCAACCTTGGAAATGTCTTGAAGAGCCAAGGGAAGATGGAAAACGCTGAACAAGCGTATAGGAACGCTCTTTATTACCGCAGCAACATGGCTGACATGCTGTATAACCTGTGAGTGCTTTTATCGCTGCCTGTTTATTTGTTTTGTTGTGTGTTTGGTAGAATTTATCCACGTTAAAGTGCGACTATTTCTGACTAAATTTTAGAATAAAACTGCAAAAATTCTGCTCTAAAAACTCAAGAAAACTGACTGAATATCAAAAGATGAATAAATAACTAAAAGTGCTGAAAAAACCATAAAGACTTTTGACCTTGATTTAAAGCTTTTCAGTAGTGTTGAAAACACGCGCGAGTCATTGGATAACTTCTGCTATGTGTGTGTATTGATCAGTGTTGGAGTCTCGGAGGAAGTGCCGTCTTGTCTTTATTCCCCAGAGTGCTTTCTGCATGACAGCATTATTAATGGTGCTGTTTCAACATCGGCTAACACTCGCAGTGTGGTCAGATGTCTCTGCGGTTTGAGAAATCATCCCCCCCTTCACATTTATCAGCCGCTGCTGTTTAATCCTAACAGAGACGCAGAACGTCTCTTTTTCGGGGAAGTTTTGTGGACCTCTCAACTGTCATTCTTCTGTCCGTTCCAGTGGTTTGCTGCTGCAGGAGAGCAACAAGTTCTCCGAGGCACTCCACTACTATAAGCTGGCTATTGGGAGCCGGCCAACTCTGGCTTGTAAGTACAGCTCTTCTTTTTTTTCCTTTCTTTTTTTTATTGACAATCTCCAGCTCTTGTGGTTGTGGCTGCGCTGTGTCCAGGCAACAGTGAACACAGGCTGCGGTTATGTGAAGGGAAAGGAATAGGTGGCAAAGGGCAGCGGGTATACGGCTGAATTAAACATTCAGCACAGCTGTGCGGCCGCCTTTCAAAGCCCAGTTATGTCAAGAGATCGAGCAAATGCATGATGTCATTTATTATGAATCCAGGCCACGATGCTCCTGTTTGGTTTATTCCTTCGGTGTTCTTGGATTTCTCAGTGCGTCTGACACATCTGAGCATGAATTCCTGAAGCTTTCCGAGCCTTTGCTACCTCAAACTTTCCATCCACCTTCATTTTTGAGGACGTCCCCCCCCCCCTCTGATTAATACAAATCACTTACAATCTTACCTGATCGTGCAATAAATTAGCTCCCCATTGTTCCGCGCATTCGTCACTGGCAGATAAACAGACGATCTTAAATGTCTTTCGCGTTTTTTCCTCCACGGATTAATTATACACCTAATCAAGATCACGGTTAGACTAGAAAATTCCCATTCAGCCTGCAATTATCCAATCTGTTGTAGCCGATAACAAGGTTAATTAATTACCCCAAAGCTGCAGACATTTTGAAGCCAGAATGAGAATGTGACAATTAAAGTGTTCTTTTTTTTTCCATTTGCAAGGGTACACCATTACTCACTGCCTAATTGAGTGCTAACTAGGGAAAACTGTAGCATTTTCATTCAATACATACAATTATCCTGTCCTGGAAGACGGAAGTATTGATTTGCATAGCATAATTTACATGAAAGACTCGATTTTGGTGGCTGTGTCTTTGTTTTTTGAGTCACTGCAGAAGGCTGTGTCTGGATTAAAATGTCTGGATTAAAAATTATTTACAGATTACAGAAATTATTGAAAGGAAAAATGTTGTTTTTTGTCAGTGAATTTGTTCAAAAAGTGTTAAGGAAAACAAAATATAAAGAACTAGACTCATTTGAAAAAAAGTGCGCACTCAGGCAGCAGAAACCCATTTTCGCATGATTTGGCTATGGGTTTTGTTACCCTGCAGAAAATAAACCGGAAAAAGGTTCGATTCCCAGCTGCTCCCCGTTGACTTTAACTTGATTACACGTCAACACGTTCTTGAAGAGCTCTCCAGATTGATCTGCTTTATCAAGGTAATTTATTCCAACAGGCAGACTTCATAGGGAGTTGTTTAGAGGGCAAGGTCTACAGAGACTAATTACACTCCAGCTACATATTGATCATTGGATCTTCGACCACTCAGGAAAAAGTTTAACAAGCACCCCACAGTATCCCACAGGAGAGGCGCAAATGTCACGCATTCAGGCAGAAAACCTTGGAAATGATAAGCAGTCATTTATTTTTATCACCCAAATGAGCGAAAAATTTACATGTTTCAGCTCAAATAAACCTATTTCTTTGCTTTTAGGTGTTTTTTTTCTGGGGTTTCACACATCAATTTGCAGCATCACAGATTGTGATGGCAGACCAGATCTCACATGCAAATTACCGGCATTAACATTAGATCTTTGCCAAATCAGCTGAAAAGTATAGCGAGGCTCTATTACAGTAAGACAGAGCATCATGCAGGCGCACCACGTCTTCCGGATACTCTTGCCCAAGCACCCTGTTTGGTTTTCTCTACAGCTGCCTACTTGAACACGGGCATCATACTGATGAACCAGGGTCGCCTGGACGAGGCCAAGCGTACCTTCCTGACCTGCGCCGACATCCCGGACGAGAACCTGAAGGACCCCCACGCCCACAAGAGCTCAGTCACCAGCTGCCTGTATAATCTGGGCAAGCTGCTCCACGAGCAGGGGCACCAGGAGGTAACGCGGCAAGTCTGAGAGAAGAGTGCATCGTTTCATTTGTTTGTTTCGACTTTTTATCTTAGTCCACATGTATTTTTATTTGGCATGACATTGTAGGTTCACTCTGTGCTCATCGAGTCTCATCAAGATTGACTTAACCTTCATATTCTTCACTTTTCGCTGTCGATTTAGTGTCCTAACTTCTCACAACAACAGCTTCTTTGACATTTATGAGATCTTGAAAATGTCGAAGTTTTGCACTCATACTAGTACTGTCAAGAACAAGCAGTGATATCCGATAACTCCCAGACATGGGAAATTATCCTGTAAATAAAGGGAAAGTCGTACATTTCAAACAATTTTGCAGCTTTAGAAATCAAATAAATTCTAGCAATGTGAATAATTTGTCTTGGTTTAAAGCAGTATCATCCCAGGACCTTTAGGCCTATTATGCATGATAGATGTCACTCTCCTTTATCATACCTCCCACTTTGTCACATACTCGTTTATTTTCGAATATGGCCTCATGTATTTTTCTAGAAGGAATACTCCCACCGCTACAATCAGAGTTGCCCTTTCGCATACCGTGCAAGCTGGAGAATATAAAACCTCAGTAAACGGAGATAAAATGCAGGCAATGAGCCAAGCAGCCTTTTGGGGACACTGAGAGAAGGCTTGCTTTTATATGGACATGATCCAAAATTGCTCCTGTCATAGGGGACAAAGTGTTTGTGCAGATAATCCTCAGGCTGTTTCTAACAAATTTACTCTCCTTCGTGCCCCCTAAAGACCCACAGTCCTGGCGCGAGTAACTGGTTTTCCAATGCTGCACATTTATATGGTACACAAGCACTGTGATGCTGCTGATTCAATCAGGAGAGGAGCAGTGGTGCTGCAGATTCAATAAAAGCCCTTATAAATAGTTGGCATGCGGGGGAAACGGAGCGGTCCCACTTCCTCTGACCTCTTAACCACAACATTTGCTTCAGCAATAAAGTGGAATGGGGTCCTTCTACCGTTTGGACGCTGTGAGAAACTCCGAGGTGAATTGTCGGAGCCGCGCGCTATACGTGCCGGAGTCAATAAGTGACACTGCTCTAGTCGTCGTAACAGCCGTGACACTGAGGATAGACTCTTTGTGCCGGGCTCTGTATGAACCAGCCTCCAAGCGACCCCCGATTCCACGCTGCGTATTCACATTGTCAGGACCCCGGCTGCATGGGAGGAATGACTAGTTACCCCAGAGCCAGTCTCTCTGGCGGGTCTCTCCACCAATGCAAACATCCCCCCACCTTCTTCTTTTCTTTCTCTTTTTTTCATTCACAGGAGGCCCTCTCCGTGTTTAAAGAAGCAATACAGAAAATGCCAAGACAATTTGCACCACAGAGCCTCTACAACATGATGGGTAAGAGCTGCTTTTGTTGGGGTCGGCCAAAGAAGATGTTTTAAGCGAGGTACAATGAAAACTTGGTGGCGAAACCTCGGTTAAGTGTTTGGGGTTTTTTTGGAGCATTTTTGTTCGATTGGCTGATACTCATCCCATATTTTTGCTGCTGTTTTCTGTTTTGAACCATTTGGGATTAAAAAAAGAGTCCCTGTGTGGATAAACATGGTTTTAGCCCAACCAGCTTGCAATAAGCATCAGGATTTACTCACTGCAAGCTAAGCCAGTGTTTACAGCTCTATTAGCCCTGACCTGACTCACGCTCACTGGGGAGCACTGCGATCCAAAACTTTTAAAGTAAACCTTTTTTTTCATTATTTGAATAGTCTGATGGAACAAAATACAACAAACTTGGCGAGACGTTTCTGTTATGTAATGCGTAAACATGCACAAAAAGGATTAAATGTGTCATAATATGAGAAGTTTTTCTCATATCCAATCACCCATTTACTACTCTTTGAAACCTACTTTATCCAAGTAAAGGGTCCAAGAGAATCGAACTGACCTCCTGGGTTTGTTCTTATTGAGCTCATACAGACACAGAAACCACTTTGCAGGGTCACAAATTAGCCTTTCATGCAAGTCTTTGGATTGTAAGAGGATGCTGGACCACCAACTCTTCACAAGAAGCTCCGAAACAGGAGTCAAATCAGATTCTTCTCACTGAAAGCCGCAGGAGAGCAAACCTGGAAAACTGCCTTTTGCTTTTATTTTGAAGGCTAATGCTTTTGTATGCTCATGAGAGTCATCATGTCCACCAGCGTTTGGCTTCACTGGAATGTTTTGACCAATCATAGATTTAAAAAAAGAAAAGGTTCTTTTGCCTTTCTCACAGGCGATTGGGTTCATTCCCAAGGGGAAAGTTTTGGTAACCACCGTTATGGAATATATTTTGGGTTAACCAAGGACAAGGATCAAGGACTTTTCCTGTGAAAGTCTGACAGAGTGTGAGAACAAAGTATTATGCGTAAGCCACGGCTTCATAAATATGAAACCGAGTAAAACCTGATTCTTGGCTCGCTGCAGCCACTTCTCGGGCTAAACCAGGACGAAGGCTGCTGTGCATGTTTAATTGCGGTATATGAAAACGTATCGCTCACAGTTTGGGGGGTTTTTTTGCAAAGATTGAGTGTGTGAGAGCTAATTTGGCCTCACAGTTTCGACAGTGTTCCGACGAGATAGCAGTAAACTTTGCATTATCTCTCTAGACACAATTAATTTGCTCCTATATGCAAGAACAACTCAGCTTGTTACATTCCAGCTGTAGAACAGCTGCTTTCAGGCTCATTATATCTGTGTACTTCACCGCTTCTCTGCTTTCTTTCTTTCTTTCTCCCACTCGCGCACATCTCCTGACAGTCACTCATGCGTACCGGGACATTTGTTGTCCCGACGCGGCAGTCGCGCCACGGTTTTGCTTATAAGTTGGCAAAATGCGGTTTGACAGAGCTCCTGAGATTACGTCAAAATGTTGATGAAAGCTGCAGGCGCGCTTAAGGAGCCGCGCCACGTCGGCAGCAGGAGGGCAGCGAGCCAGAGATCTGCGATTTCTGCAGCTTAGCGTTGTTTCCCTGCTGCACCGATTTGCACATTTGGCACACCTGCCCGTATCTTTTTTTCCCAGTCGCTCACCGCGCCGCGCTCGTGCTGTTTGTCAGACGCTATGCAGCAGCAGCTTTCATCGGAGGCGGACCTGGGTGGTAATCTGCACCCTGCTGGTCTCGCTCCAACGCTCTCTGGTGGGCTGAGGAATGTTCCACTCCGAGGAGCCTGTTTCAGCTCCTTGGATTCGGTGTCACTTCTAATTGCACGTTGATGTTTGTGCTAATCTCATAGGGAGGCCTGCTGCCAGGATGGCGAGTCGAGCATTCTGGCTGCCTTCAGACCTTTTAGCAAAATAATGAGGTCATGTCAAAACAACCCTGGATTCACATTTTTGAACAGTTCAGAACCTCAAATTTTGAAATCCACATAATCCTTTCCAAAAGTGTACGAAGGATTTATGTAACTTTCAATTCACAGTACATGAAGATTATGAAGCAGTGACCTCCACTCTTTTATCGCCTAAATAACAGATGACTGTCTGCCCAACTGGGTTATTGTTTTTTTAATTATCCTTTCTCACAAGAAATACCAAAACTGATGCTGCACATAAAAGCAAAGTGACGTGTCAGAGTGCAACAAGCAGTTCAGTGCTGGCTGAAAATACTTGTGTGAATGGGTGAATGTCCTCTTAACCACACAAGTCAGTGGCGCTTGTGGAAAGAAAATGTCATACAAGTAAAAGCCCATTTGGCAGCTCCCAGTAACCCCAAGCTGGGTAAAAAGGTTCTAAAGTATAGATAAGATGGATAAATAGAATTGATTTAAGGATTATTTCCCTGCTTTCCCGATGTAAAGGCTTTCAGTCTTCTTCAATATAATAAAGAAAAAGTCTAAAGTATCAATAAAGGGTATCATTACACATCATTTTTTGCTCTTTAAAGCCGTTTTATTATTGTTGAAAGACCGCGGGCAGTGATAAGGCGCGTGTCACCTGTCGCTTATTGCAGTCTTTTCAGGAAGGAGATTATCTGTAATCCACCTGGAATTAAACTCCTCGGTCCTCTCCAGTCTAAACAACTTGTCAGGTCTTCTGACAATTCCTGAATCTCGACGTAGATTGAAATTTACACCGTCCTGACAAGTGAAATTTCAACAACCGGGGTACATTTACACACTTCTCCCCCGAATGCGTCGCGATGTTGATTCTAACTCTGTTGCGCTATCAGCTGATCTTGTCGGACTTTTGCAATAACACGAGGATTATCGGTCGGTTGGGAGGGAGAGGTCATTGTTGTTTCAGGTGTGGGTGGGCAGACGTCCAGAACGGGCTGTGGGAGGGGTGTCGGCTGAGGAGGGAGCGAGAGAGGCCACGTCACTGATTCAGTAAAAAAATTGGCCTCTTTAGACCTACAATAAGCACAAGTCAGATCGGTCAAATTTGAGACGTGTTCGTGATGCAATTTGGTGTCAAGAATTCGTTTTTTGTGAAAGGGGAAGTTGTAAATGTTTCTGTATGTGACTGAAACGTTGTATGAGGAAGCTTTTCAAACGGATGGCGTCACCGTTAACCTGTTAGGATCCTCTGCCTGTCGGCCTCAGCTTGACCCATCTTCCCTCTGCTTTCACAGGAGAGGCCTACATGCGCCTGAGCAAGCTGACGGACGCTGAACACTGGTACCGAGAGTCCCTGCGAGCCAAGCCGGACCACATCCCCGCACACCTCACCTACGGCAAGCTGCTCGCCATGACGGTAAGACTTCAACTCTTCAAAAGTTTTACAATCTCTCACAGAAATCTCATATGAATGTGAATTCGGCAAGAGATCACAGGGTGGACCCGAGACTTGGCCTGTTTTGAAGAAGAAACATATGTTTATGGTTTTTATGGAGATTTCCTAGTTTTCACGCATGTGTCATTGTTGTTTTTATCAGTCAGGGCTCTAAATAATCATTCAAGCACATCTGGTGCTGAAGGGAGAACATACTGTACATGTTGTTCATGTGTTTTGGATTGTAAAAGTCAGTTTATTCATATTATGAGTAAACTCTACTGATACCTAAGGATTGGCACAATGTGGCCTTGCTGTTTTTAACAGTGACGTATTCTTAGTAAATTAGAGGCAACGTGTTGAAAAAGGTTTGAGCATTTACCTCCCAGGACTCCTTCTCAGGGTTCTCGTGTATTGCCTGGATTGTCTTCACTTTCTTCCCATTACAGATTTTTCCAACTCCACCGGCTTTTCATCTGTGCTCCACAGCTCTGTATTGATGGTCGTAACTCCTTCCTGCAGTCAGCTAATCAATAGTTTGCGTACAGGAGAGGGAGAAAAAAGAGGATGTAGAATAAAAAGAGAGGCAGTAGGAGAGAGATGGTGATCACA
>JASSRZ010000080.1:18008836-18030863 GCA_032164315.1 Malacoctenus gilli
AGTTTGCGTACAGGAGAGGGAGAAAAAAGAGGATGTAGAATAAAAAGAGAGGCAGTAGGAGAGAGATGGTGATCACATCAGGTTTCTTGAAAGGTTGTGCATAGGTCGGTTCACGTCTGCTATGTTTCGGGGGCGACTTTGTCGAGTTTGTGGTCCAGTTCTTTAGCGTTGCACAAAACCAGAGAAATCAAGCCTCTCTCGATGGAGAGAAACGATGATGTGTCCTTGCATCACACACTGTGTCTGTCCCTACCTTCAACTCATTGAAGGACCTTGAATGTGGAAGGGTTTCAGTTTCAAGAGCAGCTTTAAGAACCCTCCGGTTTATGAGGAAGTGGTCCTGCGGAGGGGGTCACCCAGTCACCCGTCATAGATCACAATTAGATATCTGGACCACAGCTGATTAAGGAGCCCAGTTGGAGCTGAAACTGATCATCCAAAGGGAAATAAACATATCAGCGGTGGAAGGTCAGAAGAAGGGTGGAGGCCCTCTCCTCAGCCGACTCCCTTCTCTCTCCCACTGTCTGGCCCCTAATGAAAGGACGTGGATGTGTTCAGAGGCCTGGGGCGGTGGTATCTGGATTTCCACAGAAAGGGTAGACTCTTCCTGGCCCTGTCCCATCTCATTTCCCTCATGGAAACAGAGTCCTTTTCAAGTTCCTTCTTTAATTTATAGTCTCCTCTAAATTAGGATTTTGTGTGTATCCCCGCTGATGGTTGAGAACTTTCACTGGCAAAACTTATTTTTCCGGGATTCTCGCACAATTTTAGCCCTGATACTGTGTCAGCGCAGATTAAGCCAAAGGAAGGACGAGTTGGCATTTTGGGAAATTAAATCGGAGAAGCAGATACTCCTTTTTATATCCCTGCCTGAAATGGAGCGCTGCTGCCAGTTGGAAACGTATAGCTTGGCTCTCTTTCACGAAAAGATACAACAGCAGGCACGAGTCCCTCCAAGGATCACTAATTAGCACATTACATTTTGGCCGTTTCACCGACACAACAACCGAAGTGTAGAAATTACACGTTCTGGTGTTGTTGGCCCGCGTGCACCAAAATTCACTGAGCTGAGGAGTGAAAATAGTCTTGAAAATTGGTTAAAAAAATATTTTTGCACTTCAGTTTTTGTTGTTTTTTTCCTTCTTTTTGTACAGTTTGGACCTTACCTTTGGCCAAACTGTCAGACTATATCCGGCTGTGCCGTTTGTCCAAGATGCAACTCTGCCTGGTCATTATAGACTATTCTCCTCTTTTCCCGAATCATTTTCTACTTGTTCGGGAAAAATTTAACTTTCTCTGCCTTAGTGATCCAAGCTGCTTAAACCTCAGAAGAATAGATGTATTTTCAAGTACAATTCAAGTAGGACTGTCAAGTTGCATCTATCAGAAGAAATACGAACAATAATACCTTAAAAACACGTGCCAATTAGCAAATTTTTATCTATACCAGACTTCTTGAGGGATTACCCAATAAAGATTTTAGACAGTAACAGTTGTTTGGATCAAGAATCACTCTTATTTTGAAAATAAAAGCCCAACTACTCCAAGTATGTGTGGTGTGCATAAGTTTACCAGAAAGGAAGCAGGTTTAAGGGTCCCGCTCAAGAGCTCACCATGATGATGTAAAGGTGAGGGTCAGCAGTGGCTTCCACTGTCCCCACCTCAGTCGCTTGATGGTCTGGTGATTCGAAACAGTGACCTTCGAGTCACAGGTTTGGACCACGGCTGACAGACCCTTTCCATATTTCACTTTTATGTGATTCCTCAAAAAGAATTCAAGAAATGAGGCTCACCTTGAAATGGACCAGCTCTCCCCCATTGTCAGACCCCCCCCCCCCTTTGATTTTCTTTTCAATCTCCAGGGTGTGAATGTGAGTGCCTGTGTGTGTATTTCTCAGGTTCAGCATTATCTGTACACATCATTTTGCTGGCTGATTGTAAATCATTGTGTGCCCAAATCAAATTGAGCTCCAGCACCACACTAGATTGATTTTCCATTCTGCTCCCTGACCGATAGGTCACCTGGCGCCGCTGATAAACGTCACTTGTTAAACTGACTTGAACTCCTGTTGAGGGGGGGAAAAAAGAAAGAGAGCGAGGCACTGGGGAGGCCACGGGACATCAGAAATTAGGTGGAACCAAACGTAGCCTGTAAGGAGCGTCTTGGAGGATAACGCACTTCTTGGTGGGAGAGTGTTGAGACTTGATGAAAAGGACTCGAGGGGGAAATTCAGCGGACTGTGAAGAGAAATTCATTTTGTTTAAGAAAGTGTTATTGATTCTGGAGGAAAGTCGAGTTTAAACCTGCAGGGATAAATGTCCAGATCTCTGATCATGATGGATGCTGAGGTGTTTTGAGCCCTTGTGATCCTATGAGAACACATAATGTCATCAAAAAGTGGAACTAAGCTGCCAGTGCAGTCTCTCCAGTCCTTTGAGGGACATTTCACGCTGAAAATATGACTTTGCACCAATGGGTGCAGGCTCCCGGTTAATGTATGCTCTTCCTGTTGTTGCGGTGGCCTCTGCATGATGACAACAGCATTTAAGCCTGATCAAAAGCAGTGCGGGAAGTTGACCCGCCCGCCGGTCTCTCATCATCCCCTCCCTCCGCGCTCCCTGCGGCATCACCGTGACTGATGAAGACACTTCAGATGCTGTCAGGGGTTTTCAGGTTCACATCCCCACGGGGAGAAGCCGCGAGATGAGGCTTGGCAGCAGGGTCGAAGGAGGGCTGGGGGAGGGGGGTGGGGGGGCGTGCTGGAACGCAAGCAGATAGCTGAGGCAGGCAGAGGAAAGTGCAGTTGCAATTTGTGGATGAGGGAAGAACACAAAGAGTGAAGAAAGGAAGAGTTTATCACACAGATAAGTACTTCCTTCCCGCGGCGCCGTCCCATCCACACCTTGGCAGGGACCCCAGGGGTGATGGTTGTGTCCCGGGCTGTGCGTCGACACTGCTGGTCGGGGATGCACGCGGCCACATGTGATGCTCGCAATATTGGATTCAGTCGTTCACTCATTTCCTCGACTAATATGATGCAGGCTCCTTCCTTAATCACCCCAGCGCCCACGGAGCCAGAGCTACATCTGCTCTGATGTTTGTCTGATGTTATCGTGAGGTTTGAGGTGCGAGGCACGCACCAGTGAGCTCAGCATGTGTGTGACAAAAGGGAGGATATACGAGTCACACAATCGGCTGACTGGAATAAGAAGTGGGTACACTTCTTACAGCATATCCATCCACCCGCTCTCTGCGCGAGTGGCCCGAGGTGCTTCGAGTTTGACAAAGAAGGAGCGTTGCCATCTCATAAAATGTACAGACAGTGACAGCAGCCAGGCAGACTGTGCCTCATGGAACATACGTTCCAATTTTTATACGACTTTCACTCCATAAAGTTGAATCCTTCTTTTCTACAAACAAAAATAAAGTTTTATTGAAGGATCATTAGTTAAGTTTCACTTGCATGAAATGCACTTTTTTGACCTCACTTCGAGCATTTCGCACCACATTTAAGCATCCTCAGAGTGCTTCACAGTCAGTAATTATATTCACGCACTCGCATAATTGCACGCGGATGATGGCAGCGACAGTGCAGAGCGATCGTACATGGTGGGTTTAGTGTCTTGCTCAAGGAAACTTTGACACAAAAACATGGCGAGATGCTTGTTTAGCATGTTGGCTTTGTCACTGTGAGCCTTACAGACTGGCATCTCGCTCATACATTCTCAGTTTCAAATCACGTTGTGCTTTCCGTTTTCCTTTTTTTCACTGGGCAGCCCACATCCTCCTACACTGCCGTCACACAGCGGATCTCTAAGACTGACAAGTCAGAGAAGAAAAATAATAAATATCATTTAAATTAGGTTTGACGATACCCAAACCTGATCCCCACTTGTGCCTGAAGCTTTACATCCTGTCAAACAACAAAAAAAGGCTGAGTCCAGTCCTGTAGTTTTTCCTTCTCGTACTCAGCAGTGCGGACCTGATGAAATGTGATGAAGAAAACTCAACACTGAACAGAAAAACTGACGTGATTTAACTTTACAAAGCGGGAAAAAAGAAACTGCCTGACACTTGTTGAGTTTTACGTTCGTCCATGAAGACATGCAGGTGAGCCAAGCAAGCAACAATACCAGAAATATCACGACATGAAAAACATGGTTGCAGATTTAAGGCATTTCCTCCGGAAATTGACAGAACAAATATTGTAAGACGCCACGACGAAAGAGGAAAATGTGTTGAAAAATAATGTACTCTTGAACATGTTTTGAGGAATGATCTCGTTGTTGGTTTTCAGCAGTTTAAACTAACAACTGCCGTGTTCCTTGGTCTGCACTGTCTCCCTTCATATGTAAATCATCCATCCATTCCCTTCCAGCTTGTTTCAGTGTGTTAAAGCTTAATTATGGGGCTCCACAAACCGATGTTGGACCCTTGTTATTACAAAAGCAGCTGGTCCTCAAATGTGTGCATTCCTACATCTGTGAATATGAGTAGAAAAATACACAGAGATGATGTTTTTCAGGCTACAACTGTGAGAGCTACTTGGACACCCTTCAGCTGTGTTAAACATATACTTTGCACAGGCTTGATTTTTCTGCAGCATGAAGGGAAACCGCACTCTGATATTTACACTAGAATATTCTGTATTTATTGAATCTGCAGCTCAGTGAAAATGAAGCCGCTCGACCGACTCCACGGTCATTAATGCGACAGTGTGCTGAACTGGTTCGAGCTTATTCTTCTAACGGACTCAGCTGAAGCCATTGGCTGTATTTCACACTTGTTTGAATAGTTTTTATTGGCTTATTCAGTCTCCATATAATCCTCCTTTATCTCTTCCAGTGCTTTGAGATATTATGCCAAGCCTTTTACACTGCTACAACTCCAATTTAGTAATGTGCATTATTCATAAAAAGACATTATCTCCCAAACTAAACTGCATACTGATAGTTGCATTATTAATGCATCGGCCTTTATTGATGAGTGCACATTGTTAATTGTTGATCACATGGCATCTGGTGCCCAACTGAGAGCAAAGCTGTGTCACAGCCCCAGCTGGCATGTGCATTGGCCAGCTGCTCTGGTCTGCTTGAGCTGTGATTGGTTACATGCCGCCGCCTGAAGGGCCTGAGGGAGCGCTTTGGGCCCCCGGGGGGACGCCAGTGTTTTTATTTCCCATCATGGTATTTTCACCCTCCCAGTATGAATCCTTTCATCCTCTGAAAGGTTGGAGCAACATTTTGGACGAGGGGGTGCGAGTGTGTGGGTTGCACACCTGTACGTGGGCCTGAAATCCCCCTGCTTTTTTTCCAGTCCCGCCTCTTGCTTCTGTGTTTCCATGTGAAGCTCCATGTCTTGTTTCCTCACGGTCAGGCCACACGCACCAGCGCCCTGCGGTTGTGCTCTGGAAGTGTTATTTGCGCAGATAAAAGTGTGTAATGAATGAGGCTTCACCCCGTCTGCTCCGCCCGTGCCAAGCACGACAGTGCGCACTTTGACAGCACGACACATGAGCCTGAAAGAAAAACACTTGCGGTCCAAGTGTCTCGTGTCTGTTTATTAGGATTTATTGTTAAAGTGGGTCTGCGGTCGGCAAAGGGACATTAGGTATACACGAAGGTATTTTGGCTGGTCCAGCTGAGTGTGGTGTTTTTGTAATGAGCAGTTTTGAAGAGTAGTTGAAACAATAATGACACTGTGTTTAATCCATCTCTCTCAGGGGCAGAAAACAGAAGCGGAGCGCTACTTCCTGAAGGCCATCCAGCTCGATCCCACAAAAGGCAACTGTTACATGCATTATGGTAAGCAGAGATGGTATTTTCTCTTACTGTCTAACATGCACCGAGTTCATCCTTGTGCTTCGAATATTGCATTTCCCAATTTGTCTTCAATTCTGGTGCACGAAAACAGATCTGCAAGGTATTGGTTCAACATGTTTCTATGAAATTCACCAGTCTGTATATTCTGGAGAGTCACAAAGAGACGATGAGTGCCTCAAACTGTTTATTTTGAAGATTAGTGAAACTTTGTTGTCTTTCTGTCATCAAATTGCAGCTTTTCTCCTCATATTTAATTACTGTTGTGGGCAAAGTTTCAATCAGCTGACAAGTGAATTGCTTTATCTGCTTTATGCACTGCAGTCGTTCCTGTCTGAAGCAGCACTTTATCACAGACTGATGTGTCAGCTTCCCGTCATCGTGCTTTCTTGCAAGTGGCATTTAATGAAATCAATACGTTGCAAATGGGGAGTGTTTCTTCCTGCTTTGTTGAGATACTGTCTGCGGTTTGCCCTCTGAAAGGTTAATCCATCAGGTAAATGACACGATGAGCGGTATTGATTCACACGTTCAACAAAAGCTTGAACAGACAGTGGCGAAATTCTGAGAACTGAAGTGAAGCCCTGATTTACTGCCTGGTGTTCTGGCTCCATCTGAATAAAGTTTCAGTAGTCTTTATCATGACGCGGTGCAGTTCTTCAGTACGGTCTATTGTATGTATGCCTATGTAGCGACTCTTTTGACTCCTACAAATAGAAATCAGATTTTCCGAACATTGTTCAAACTTTCATTCAGGATCATCAAAGAGAGCAAGGACGTGTGTTTACACACTGATTTTTGGCAGAAATTTTGAAATCCAACAGCAAGAAACGGGGGCAAAAGAACATTAACGACCTCAAAAAACAAAACAGAAAAAACAGAAAAATTTCAAAATAAAAGTCGTTAAAAAAAAACACAAGCTTTTTCATCAATCGCAACAAGCAGCATGGCTGGAAGGCTGTTTCGTTACTGGATGTTTTCACTGAATAATGCCAGAAAAAGCTTCCATGCTCCTACAAAATGAAGATGTCCTTGTCGTCATATTACTTGATAATTCCGCGTGAGCTTTTTCCTTCAATGTTTTCTTCCTGTTGCACCATAATGTCTGTTTGAACGCAGAAACGTTTGTAACTGGGGGCTTTTCCACGCCGGCTTGCGGTTTGAGGACTCTCGAGTCCATCTCTCAACTCCGGCTTGTACCAACGACTAAAGTTTCATCCGCAGATATTAAGAAAAATATGCCCTGCTCCTCTCGGCGGTTTAGCATCCTGGCACGTTGAGGGACTTAACCAAAGTCAACAGGGTATTAATTTCTCTCTAAACCTCGCTCCTGCCGAGGGGTCCCCCCGCAGTTCATGGCCTTGTCAGGCTTCCTTAACCCCATCCCATTCGATCCGTCCACAGTTTCACTGCCATGCCGGCACACCCATCGTGACACACAAACCTCCCGTGAGAATCGTTTTGGTCTTAAAGAAACCGATATATCAAGGCCGGCTAATCTGAACAAATGGGTTTGAGAGATGGCCAAGTAGAGATGGTCCGTACGCACTTGTTTCTAAAGTTTCAGCGTGTTATTACCGGGCCAGACGAGACCGTCCCCCCGCTCCGGGCCAAAGGCAACAATGCTGGACGGTGTAGCCCCTCCGTGCCTCTGTGGGGATCCCCCCGGCATTTTAACAGCGTTGTTGCTCTCCTCTGCCCCGCCAGGCCAGTTTTTGCTGGAGGAGTCGCGACTGCTGGAAGCGGCGGAGATGGCGAAGAAAGCGGCACGCCTCGACAGCGGGGAGTTTGACGTGGTCTTCAGCGCAGCCCATATGCTCAGGTGAGTGTCTGACTGGAGTCCCTTCGGTGTGATTTCAGGAGCGCACGCAGATGGCTCCAAGCCTTGTCTTTCAGTCTACGTGGATGAAATGGGTGGGCTTCAGTTTAAGTGGAAAAGAGGGAATTTATATGAGGGAGGGAGGTCTCTCGCCTGTCTGCACGGTTTATCCGGGGGTCTTACGCTGCTCCTCAGCCGTTGTGATTTACTTGGCTGTAGTTCATGATCCTCCAGTCTTGCTGCAGTGCCAGCCCAGGAACTGCTGGTTTATCTTTGCGCACCGTGCAGCCGTAGATCTTCATAATCTGTCTCCCGCCCTCCTTGCACCGCCCTCACTCCTCCTTCCTCCATCAACTGGTGGCCCCTCACTCGCACTTTCAAATGATCTGATCAGCCTGAGCCACAAAGCTCTCCAGCTGTTGTGTTTATGAACATGAGCCATGAGTGGTAATGTGTGAATACAAAAGCGACCAAACTTTACCAGCCTGGATGCTGGTTTCTTTGTTTGACACTCGTTAAATAACCTTCAGGCGTTTTTTAGGTTTGAGATTACCTGCTGAAAGGAAGTCGTCCCTCCCAAGATGGTGCGGACTCATTAGGATCTGGTTAAAGTTTGCTAATACTCAGTGCTAGACAGGCCTTTGTTAAGGATCATAATAGCTGCTCTTCGCCCATCAGTCTGGATCATTCAGGGTGTTCACCACCAGCAGTTTTCAGCATAGAGAGCCTCTTCCAGGGTCCGGACCTCTGGCAGCTGAAGAGAGCTTCAAGCAGTGTTTGGGTTGAACTCATCTCCGCCTGCTTAGCATGGGGTCTCACTCCTCCACAGCTCATGTTCTTTATATGTTTGTCTTGGACCCAGACGTGGAAAGGCACTCGGTCGGCGGGGACACAAGTGAATCCACACACGAGGAGGGGAAGAGATTAAAAAGAGGGGCTTCTCGGATTCACAAATGTCCTTTATTGCTCTCCTGGGAGTTTGGTTCTTGACCGTTTTGCTCCCTAACTAATAATTTCCCCTCGTGCACTTTTAACAAGCTCTGATGTTTTATTTAAACCACCTCTTTGTTTATAGTGAGATTACAGGACAGGAAAAGTCGGTTACCAGTCCGGCTAAATGGGACGTGCTTGTACTTTCCTGTATTACGTAAAATCCCAGTGAGAACTGTTTGACACCAAATATATCTTGAAATGTACAACATTCACAAAACAGGGAAGAAGGTGACATTATGTCGCATATCGAAGCTGTTCTGGATAAGAATACTTATCTACTACCCAACACAGGTGAAGATTTTCGTTTAACTGTATAACTGAAATCAAGTTTAAAACATAAATTAGTAAAATGAAGAATGTCAGTTCACCTTCTATACCCTCCTTTAAAACATCTGCTTCATATCATGAAATAATACAACATATCTGAAAAATATTGCTCGCATATCACGATGTTAGCTACGGTAATTTGTGCATATTTGGCTGAAACTGTTTGAAATTGATAATCTCATAAAGGTAATAGATAGAAATTGGAAGCAACTGGTATGATAATGGATGCACGTCTATACAATAATGGCCTGAAGGGAAATTTTTAGACTCTTGCTGGATGCTGTTCTTTGCTGAAGTCAACTGGGACTGCTGCGGTTGAAGCACAAATAGCTGCTTGTTGTTGGAAATGCAATTTGCTCCTTCAATCATGACGATCAAACAGTGTCATGCTCATAAGTCGTATCTGTCGGTGTTGTGATTTGCGCCTGTCTGGAGTTAATAGACCATTGACTGAAAAACAAAGCTGGGAGATCTGTGGTTTGGGTGCTGACTTGAAATATGGTTGTGGATCTTTCTTGTCCCAAAGGATCTTTTTTTTCTTCCCATTCATTTAAGCACAATTTCCTCGTCACTCGCTCTTTGTTCGTGTTCTGTCTCACCCTGGAGGTTCACATAATTGGCCCCCATTGTCTTCTTCGCTCTCAGGACCCGCACTGAGACAGCCCCCAGGAGGTCCCGCGGCCCCATCGGTCGCAGTGGGGCAGCCCTCCAGTTCTCATCCGATAATGTGTTTATAAACGTGATAATAACATTATAGGTTCGGATTCGAACATTCTTCCTCTCGGGAGATGATGCTTTCTAAATATCATACTGGCAAACAAACATATGGTTGCGGTCGGATGCTCAGCCCACATTTATAATCTCGGGACAAATTAGGCAACACAAGCTGGAGTTTGGACCGTCGCTGGAATGTAAAATGCTTCTTGGAGGCCGGCTCTACGATGGTGTAGTGCTAAAAACACACAAAGGACACGCACACAATAGTCACGACATGTTCCTTTATACGTCTGCATTATGTCAGTGAATAAACATGTACAATAATAGGATTGTAATATGGCTGGAGAACAGCAGCAGTCGAGCAGAGCGAGTCACAGCCAAGCCGGAGTCTCGACCCCCACAAGCAACCAGCCGAATCCGTCCGAACCGAATGTGCGTTTCGGGACAGTGCGTAACTTGTAAATGTGCATGCGGTAAGTGGAACTTATATCAGTCTTGTGAGCGCGGTCTCTTGTGGCGGGTACACTAAACATAAACATCCACAACCGCTGTGAGGTCAGTCAAGCGGGGGCCGGGCCTCAGCAACACTCGGGCCTCCAGTGACCCCGGCCTGGTGGGCGGCTGCCCCCTCCAAGCTCCGCCTCTGGGTCCTGCTTCCACATGTGACTGAACAAACGTGTACAGACAGTCACAGACCCAAGAGGATGGAGTCATCCCATCAGATAAGCCAGAACTGTCCCAGCCCTTTTCCACTCGCGCCCACTTGTTTTTACGGATGCACTTTTCAGTAATACAAACGGGCAATTTTGGTCTCTCAAATGGACACTGGTGCATTTTCTTCCATGAGAACTGACTTGAAGAAGTTTAATCTCTCCGTGATCACTCTGACTCCTTTCAGCAAGTTGAAGAGAAAATTTGTGTCTCATCTGTTCAGTTTTTTTGGTTTTCAGCATTTTTGTACCTGTATTTTCTCAGGATCTAAACATTTCATCTTTTTAAGGTGTGGATTAGATACTCCTGATTTCATGAGACACAGAGTGTGTGTTGAGGCCACGTTTTCTTCGTATCTGGAACCGCACACATGATGCTGTCCTAATACGCAGCGACAGCCTGAATGAAATTGTGGCTCCAAAGGCTTCGTTCCGTTTGATCATTACGACTTAGGGGCTCCGTCGTTGACTCTCTCCTTGACTTTGTCAAGTGAAATTGTTTGCAATTAGACAATTGTTACCATCGGTCCAAAAAGCCTGCGGCGGCGGGGGAGGGGGGGGGCATCATGAAAGTTATTTCAGGGATACCAGACTGTTATTAACAGGAAGTATTTAGTGACACGGCGAGCTGCAGGTTTGTGCATAACAGTAGGCGGAGCAGTGAAGATAAGAGGCACAATCTCCAACATTCATGTCTCCACTGCAGGGTTTTATGTCCTGAGGAACAACATATTTTTGGTTCCAGGGACTCATGCCGACAAGCCATCTGCCTTCACTGCCTTTTTGCCACAGTGCGACGGAGACGCCATCTTTCGTCGCTTGTATGCCAGCTGCCCTGATTTGCTTTTGTTTGGATATTTCGAGGAATTTTGTGGGGGGTTTTGTGAGTTTTCTTAAATCCTCCGGCCTCGCAAACCCTGAGTATCACTGAAAACACAAACGTCCAGTGAATATTCCCGATCAGCCTCGGTTCCTCAGGTTTTTTTCAAACATCCAATAAACCAAGCGTCCTGACCTCAAGGTTCAATTAGAGGAGAAAGTGCTTGCTCTGCACTGCTCAGCACAGATGTTATCCAGTGAAAGATGCTATCGGATGGGGAACCCACGGGCGACTGGATCAGCTCCTCTCATCCCTCACGTTGTTTCCCTGTTATTTTCTCAATGACCCCCGAGCACCGGTAAACACACACAGGGTACAAGGCCTCATCTGAAGCCAGGGGCAATAAAAATGAGTAATGATGGCCTCTTTCTGTGTTTCCCTCCGCAGACAAGCCAGCCTAAACGAGGCAGCCGAGAAGTATTACGGACAAGCTGCGAGCCTGAGACCCAATGTGAGTAGAACTGCGCCTGGCTAATCATCCCAATTACTGTTTACTCTGATGGACATGCTACAATCAGAGTGGGTGTTTTTCTTCTCAATGTTCTCTCTGCTCGGTCGGCCTTCACAGCAGCCTTCATTGTCGGCGCAGCTCAGGAGGGAAGAAAAAGGGGGTGGGGGGGGGCTCAGTTCTTACCAAGCACAGAGGTTTGCTTGTGCAACATCCATCAGCGACTTCAAAGCCGAGGCCAGACCAAGTAAAGTGAAAAGAATAATGATAATAACACTCAGTCGGGGGACTGTCACGTCCTGAAAACGAATGGGGGTCCGGCTTCTGAGAGCTCGGGCTGGATGGGTCAAGTTGTTTAAGCGAGGGGCACGCGGGGAGCAACGTTTGTTTGGCGTTTGGTGCTGCTTGTTTATTTCTGGGGCTTGATTAGAGGAAGGGGCGCTAGACTGAGGGTCAAATATATCTGAGTAATGTTCAAAGTTTGGCTTGTGCGAGCACACAAACATTGTGAGACGCTGCGCAGAGTCTCACTATGACAGTAGCACACAGAGATACAATTTGAATTTGCACAGAAGCCATGAAATCGAGCTCGCTTTGAGCTCTATTGTGTGTCTTTACCATGTAATTAGGTCCAGACGGAGGTCTATAAAAATTCATTTTTCCTATTGGCCCTGTGCAAATGTATAAATAATAGAAAATCATTTGAGGGTGAAATTTAATAAATTATTTTCTCCTTCAGTAATTTTTCTAGAATAATTTACAAAGTCATTTGTTTCTTTCCAAGTGTACACGGGAGACTTTTTCCTTTACACCAACAGACGTTTGTGCATATTCGGTCTCACTTCTCAGGGGAGAGTTTTAACAAACTTGGACACTCGGCGTGTTTTGGCCCGATGCAGTCGAATCCGATCACTTCCCTCCTGGATTCCTTGAATTACCGTCAAGGAAGGCTGACGACTGCTTTCTGAATTGCAGATTTGCTAAAGCATTGTGGTGAAGCCAAAAACTCAAAAACGTGCAATGTCGCCAATATAAGAAAGCAGGACCTTTCAAAATAAAAGCACTGGGCCGCTTTTTCAGGAATGTTTTGTCCAAGGCTCTTCAGATTAGGAACCTTTTCTTGCCTCTTGAATTTAAATTCTTCCCATATTTTTGTCGTGTTTACGTGACAGTTTCTGACCGGCAAACAAATCTCCATCCAAACTTCGAGGCACTTCTTTCCTGCCCCTATTTGGTTGCCTTTTGTTGGGATTCCTGCTGCCATGAGTCTTCCTCAAAGCGGAGGCACAATTACAATTTAGTATCTTCATCCATCTTCTTTAGCATTGTGCTTTGTTCTCGGCGATGCGACTCGACTTAAGCCATGTAGCCTGTCCATCTTCATTTGTCATTTCACGCTTTACTGCGGTCTGACTCTTCACTCTCCAAAGGCACTGGTGTTTTAGATTAGGAACACATGTCTGCTCTGTCTGAGTGAGAGAGGACAATTCCCTTCATTGAGGGGATTTAGACCCTTAGTCCCACAATTCCCTCTATCTAGACCAGCTAAGCCCGATCGGATGCGTGCTGAGCGTCGCTTGCCCTCCGCAACCTCGAACATCTGTACGTTGCAATCAAACTTCCTTACTCCTCTTGGATGTTTTTTGCTTAAGTGGCTGATCGGAGGCCATTACAGGCAGGTCATCCCTCGTCCGAGCCCCGCCGAACACTCTCGAGCCTCCGCAGCATGTGTTGCTTTACAGCCGAGGTTAATATGCTCCTACATCTGGCCGTGGTTGTGCTCCGACATGCCACTTTTGGCGAGGGTGGGGAGCCGGAGAGGTTGCAGAGCTGCAGGAAATGAGAAAAAAATTAAAGCTTTTGACAAGGCTGCGTTCTGCAACGTGTTGCGAGGGCAAGGCGGGATCCACAAAAAGGAGCATAAATCACCAAAGTCCTAAATATATGAGGGAGGGAAAGAAAGGGCGGCTTTCTGTGGACCCTGCGTTTGAGCCTACAGGGGAGACTTCCAGAAAAGGAACATTAACCCCAGAATTGATAAGTTCTGCATGGGGTGAGGGGGAACAAGCTTTTGAACCTGCGCTGCAGCTTAACTGAGAGGAAAACCAGGAGCAAGTTGACTTTTTGCCCCAAGAGTTTCACTGCTTCACTGTTTCTTATGTTGCGCAAGCCATTATCTAACTGCAGGGGTGTAAAGACAGAGTGCAGTGGAGCTTATTTCTTCTACTTTTTATTTAATTGGTCTCTAAGACTGCAAATTGATTTCATTGACACTATTTGAAACTTGTGGGAAAACATTTACATGTTTTCATTCATGCAAATTTACTTTTTTTTCCTGGACAAACATTGTTTTTCTCAATTGAAGGCCACTTTCCCAACTTGTGTCGTCACGATCGACACGTTTCTCCCAAACAGACGTTTCTCTGCCATCTCAGGGTCATCGTATCAGCATGAGCTGCAGGGATTGATATAAAAACCTTGCAGGGAAATTATAAACACCAAATGAGCCAACAAGCAAGCAGACCAACAGTTGCAGCTTCCTCGAGAAGCCAAGTGACGCCTCCCTGTTTCTCTTTTTACATGACCATTCAAAACCAGTAAACATAAGGAAAGATATGGTTTTTTTGCTCCGTTGTCGAGTTTCTTTCAGCACACCTATATTTAGTTGTGGGAGCTCTTGTCATGCAAAAAAAGCTACAGGCTGTCGCACATATTCTTTGGTGGTTTTTTTTACACATTTGCCGACATAAAAGAATGAAATCACTCAGATTTCCAGGTCAACAGGCACGAAGATATCAGACGACTGCCAGAAAATCTTGGTGCAGTAATCCAATTACTCCTAATCAGATCACTGAACACTGAAGTAATCTGACAGATCAAGAAATTGGATAAGGAGGCTCAGCCGGTAGAGCAGGTTCACCAATGTTGAAGTTGTTGGTTTGATTCCCGCTCTTGTGGTGTCCAAGTGTTAATAAAAAAAAAGGATCTTTATCGATACAGCGATACAGTGTAATCACCAGTAATGGCGTCCCGGAAAAGTAAATCAGAAGTATCAAAGTACTTCTCTGGACATAAAATCCTCAAAGAAACCACAAAGTGGCGTTGAACCTATTTTCCAATAGTCACCTCCTTCACACCTACAATTTGTGGGTGCTGTATTTATGTGTGCTCCCCTCACTGTCACCGTCCGCTTCATGCACGTGTATACAAATTACATCTTGGCGAGCAGCTTTCTGATTGAAATGAAGGAAGAAAAAAAACCCTCTGACTTGCAAATTGATCTCCTGCGTAATTTTGCGGTTTGACCCACAAATGGTGGGGGTCAAACTGGGGGTAATTTATAGAGCAAACAGACTCGGAATTACCCCGACCATTAAATTCAGGAACGTTGGCTCCTTTTGAAACAGCGGGTGCAGAACGTTGTTTTGCCAGCAGATTAATCTGATCGCACAACGCGCTGCAAGTGTCGTAAATTTATCGCCGCTCGTTTGGGCGATAATGACGCGCGTTTGCTGCGTGGGAGAAACAGAAGACGCGTCGGTCATGCCAGCCTTCCTCTTTTTGGCAGAGCATCTGTTTTATGTTTTATGTATGCCGAGGAAAGAAGTGGCTCCTCTCCAAAGGACAATAGGATTACTCTGCAGCCGCTCTGATTTATTCACCGGTTTGATTCGGCCTATGCGAAAGGCAAGCGCTATCGAACATATTGTTCCCATTCACGTTCTCGTGCGGAGCGCATCACTCAAGCTACCTCGACAGTGGAAAAACACGGCGATGTTTTGAAAGTTTCGTTGCCGGACGTGGGCGGAACGGTCCAGTCAAACGGGGCCTTCATGCAATCAACGGTGCAGACAAAGTGAGATAAACACTTTCGCTGTCTGCGAGCTGTTGTGCTCGCTCAACTCCCTAAAATTCGGACCACCCTTCACTGAGAATGTGGGGAAAAACTCACTTTTTGAGGGGATGCCGTTGTTAAAAAATGACATTTTGATTCGAAATCATTAGTATCAAACACAGTTTTATTAAACGCTGCTTTGTTTTGATAATCTTTGGGTTTTCCGTTGTGCTGATTTGCTGAAAGAAAACACATTTTTCTCAAGCGAGCAACATTTTGTGAATCACTTGTAATGACTAAATAGGCATCGAGTCTGCGGTGCCACACACCCATAAACATCAGGATGCTGTAACCACGCATCATTTGGAGGGACGTTGATGTATTGGGGCGATAAACCCAGAGAAAGGGTCACAAACACTGCAGTAAAAAGGCATAATTGCTCACTTTTATTGCGATGGTTTTATTTAAATGTTCTTTGTTTCCCAGGAATCACGATTGCAAAAGTCCAAAGCAGTTAAAACAGTAGCTTCTCGACAGGGTTCGACATCTTTTCCACATTTAAGGCTCAAATGATGATCAGATGTGGCTCCTCCCTTGGCCGGGATGCTCCGCGGTGATGCGATTGCACCCGGGACACTTTTTTTTCCCTGCACTTATGCGCTCATGACTCACCCTGCACTCCGATGATGACTTTGCCCCTCGGCACCAGCAGGAATAAACAGTATTTTCTTCGGGACCCACTTCAAAGCGGCGGTTTGCTCCCTCTGTCATCTGTGGCTCCAGAGAAGACACGGGGGACACGCAAAGCAGCCGCGTAAGCAAGAAACCTCCGAAAAGCGCCGCCTGGAAGATCTGACGAGCGCGAGCCAATGGCGTGCTGCAGGCTGATTTCAGGCCTCGCGTGATGACCAAACGTGCTAATTCAGGGAACAAAGTTTGGTTTAAACCTTTCTTTTATTCAGTGATTAACACTGACTGCTTCCCTCGACTCCACCCAAACGCCACCAGCTTTCTGAAATAGCAGGTTTGGAGTCAGTCAACCACTTCCTCACATCCATCTTCTTTCCCTTTTTATCCAACTCAAGGACGCATCCGCACGTAGACAAGTTCCAGAGTGTCTGTCCTCATGGCGCCACCGTGTCCACGCTGATTTTAAGAACCGGTTCACAGAGTGGATGCGCTCTTGAACGCACCTTCTGCCTTTCGGCTGTGCACGCTGAAAACGCCAAATAGATGACACCACATGCTCCACCTCTCCTTCAGCCTGAATGCTGATCAGCTCCGTTTGCTTTGTTTGTTTTGGGTCTCTTGTCTTATTTTCAGTTTTGTGGGACATTTCGGTGAAACTTACAAGTCTGGTGTAAATTCTGCAATGTTTTCAGTGCTTTCATGTAAACAAAGTTTTTTTGATACGATGAAATGTTTAAATTTGTAAGCACTTATTCGTAGCCATGTGGGCGTGGCCTTTCTTGGGTGTACACACACACACACACACACACACACACACACACACACACACACACACACAAATAGCCAACTTGCCCTCATGAAGTCCCTAAACTTTGAGCCTCAGTATGAAGCGCCACTCTGCTGTTCACTTACACAATATTAAACGGTGTCTCTGGTGTAATGTGGACATTTCAGTGAGCGAACAACTGCTGCTGTGTGTAAATCAGCTCGTAACGCTGACGATTCACCGTGTTTATGTGTGTTGTGCCTAATATAGCTCCTCCTCAACAGCAGGCCGCCAGTGCTGGCAGGATTACTCACAGAGTTTGTAACTTGGGAGCACAGCCGGAGGTTTCCTGAGCAATCAAACTAATGGCATGGTGAACTGACTCGGACTTGCGCTCTCTCTTGCTTCCAGTATCCCGCAGCCTTGATGAACCTCGGCGCGATCCTGCACCTCAACGGGAAGCTGCACGAAGCCGAAGCCAATTACCTCAGAGCGCTGCAGCTGAAGCCGGACGACACCATCACGCAGTCCAACCTGCGGAAGCTCTGGAACATCATGGAGAAGCAGGGCATGAGGACCACAAGCCCCTGAGCGCTCACCCAAGCCCACCTACCTGCCATCTGCATGCCAGATTGGTAGGAAGGTCGCCCCCCCGCCCCCGCTTCGCGCTCCTCATTCGTTCTTCCCGAGCAGGGAGAGACTCAGGGAGGATGTTTGCTCCGAGAGGCCACGACTGCGCCGCACAGCCTTCCTAATGACTCCTGAGCTGCGCACACACCTCAGGCCAGCAGCTCTCTCGCAGGCAGCGCTCAGCGTTTGGCAGCCGCTCTGTGGCGTTTTGGGCTTGGTCGAAACTTTCTCCAGGTTTTGTGGCCCCTCCCCCTCTGTTTTTGTTCTATTTTTAATAACAGCAGCACTTGAACTTGAAGTGACACCTTAGGTACACCCTTCAACAATTGAGATCAATTACTTTTTTCAAAATAGGGCCTTTTTTTAAGAGTCTAACGAAGGCGGTGAGTTAAAGACAAAAGGAACCACAGACTGTTGTCCTGCAGGGAGTTTTTCAACGTCAGTCCAAGAAGCTTCGGGTTTTCAACAAATGTGGAAAATCTGAGTCCGAACGATCCAAATTCTTCTCATGAATCAAATTAAGTTCAGTTTTAATCCTCCAGTCTGTGTGGGTTTCTTTTCACTTTCATGAGGACACAAAAATTAGCAGCAGTTTTGCAAACTTTTTGCAGCAGATGTCTCAAAAACTTGAAAAAGGGAAAATAACGTGTTGGTCTGCAGCAGATGGCTTCCACCATGGCTGAAGTTTAGAAAACAAAGCATGTTTTATTCAAAATCATATTTTATTGACTAAAAAGGTGTGAAATTTTATTCATAACTGCAGCAGACAGACACTCTTTTTTTTTTGACTATTACAGATTCTTTTTCTGCTCAGGTTAAAGAAAGATCACAGTTTTTCAAAAAACCAGGCAGAAAAATGAAGCTACCTTTCCTTCTCTGAAGGTTGCAGACTTCAAAGGTGGGTGGGATGGGGGTGGTTGGGTGGGAAGGGGGGGGGGGTAATGTAGTTGAGTGTACGCCGCCTTTCAAACACGCCTGAAGCTCCGACTGAGCGCGTGCGGAGCCGCAACATAGACGAGCTCTTCTAACCAAATACGAAAGCCTTTGAATCACAATGCACAGCCGTGGCACGTTCAAGGGAAATGTTTTAATGCCTCTTTGTCGAGTAATTTCCGTGTGTTTGTATAAATGAATTCTAATATATACCTGCATTGTGTACAGTATAAAAGAAGAAGAAGAAGAAGAATCATGCAGCAAAAAAGTAGCCGGACGTGAAGTGGAAGCTCGGTGACCGAGCAAGTTTTGGCCCGTGAAGTGATTTCCCGATCTGTTCTCAGTCTCATCTGTACATATTCTGAGGAATTAACCTTTATGTGTTCATCGTCGTCGGCGCACAGTACGTGAAACCGCACCTTCCCCGGAGTCCGGAGACTCGCAGTCGTCGCGACCACTCCTTTTCTGGCCACCGCACCTCCTCAGTTCCCCGTCTCGTTGGTTGATGACATTGTAAGTTATTGCAACAGAACCAGCTGGCACTGTGTTTTTTAGACGCGCATCACGGAGAAGATGTTTACACTTGTGGTCCAAACACACGTCTCCGTGCCACTGAAGCGACACTCTCCACACGACGGAAGCTAAAGACTCTGAACACAGTACGCGTCACTTTTGTTGTAATGCTCTTAACACTGTTGTTTATTTGGAGTATGATGGCGGTGAGGAAACGTTTAGTATGTTGGTCACAGCTCACGCTCATTCCCAGCCCGCGTCCGCAGTTGACACCTGTATATATGAAGAGTTGGTTCGAAGAAACACTGATTCTCGTCTTTGCTTGGGTGAAGAAAAACAACACAAAAAAAGAGTAAAAAAAAAAAAAAAAAAGGCGTTTCTCTCTGTGTCTCTGCTCAGGGATCTCAAGCAGTGGGCTAATGCAGACACTTGTTCACAGAGCGTTTACTAAATTAAAATTTATTTTTGAAAGTTGTTGTATTTGTATAAATTATCAAGATTTGTAGCCTTTTTTTTCCTCCTTTTTGTAATATAAGAAAAGAAAAAAAACGTTGTGCCAGGATAGACTTTTTTTCTTCCCGATGTTGCTTTTTTTCCACAATAAAATTATGGTGTTTGGCTTTTCAGGGTCCCTGTGTTGTTGTTGATGAGGCAGTTCCCAGCTTTGGGTCCGACCCCCCCCGTGGAGCACAGGAGTCGGGCCGAGGCTCTGCCTGCTCAAATGGCCAGATTATCGAGTTGAATCTACCCCGTGCCTTTAAATTGCTTTGTATGTTGGAGAGAGTGGCTGGAGATCTAATAAGGGGTCCACAGTCTTGCTTGGGGGTGGGTTTTTTGGAGGGGGATGGGGGGGTGTTGCTCTGTTTTGCATCGTATCGACACATGATTACGAATGATTTCTCCGCAACAGCTACGACTTCAAGTCAGGTTTTCTGTCTATTCTTCTGAGGACATCAGACTTAATAGGGTGGTCCTCCATGCTGGGGAACAGGTTTTACAGGACATTTAGAGTTGCCCCCTGCCCCCCTCCTGCAAAAAAAAAAAAAAAAGTGTCATAAAATCAAGTCAAATGGATCTCCTCCGCTTTGATCCTTGGACAACAAAGCGCACATGTAAACATTTCCATATGGAAGGGGTAGCACAGTGTGTACATATGGCCGCTGCGCCGCCATCCCGACCGCCCCCACAATTCAGACCCCGCTGACAAGGAAGAAAGGGGTCCGTCCCTGTGAACTAGCAGCCGGCCTGCTAATGCTTCTCACATGTTTGCGGGGAAGGTCTGCGCCCGAGATCCAAGCTCACCATGGTGCCCAGCTTTCCTTACTGAACTGGAATGCACACACACACATGCACACACACACACACGCACGCACGCACACTGCTCGCACTGTCTGGTCCAGTTTGACTCTTCTTCTCACAACACAGGTGCGCCTCTCTTCACCCGGCCAAATAACATAAGAGGGGAACTTCTCTGCTGTGTTGAGCCTTGCAGTCACGCTATAAAGGCCGAGAACTTTTATTTCTTGCTGTATGAAACAGAAGGCATGTGGCTCTTTTCTCGTATAACGTTGACCTCAAATATAAAAATGGGTGCATGTAGTAGTTACAACGGTAACCTTGAACACCGTTTTCGGGTCAGATCCTTTTGTCCCGGCTTGTTAAATCTCAGACTGTAATTTATCAGATGTTTGATATTGAATGAAAATCGTAGACCGCACGGTTTGAGTGAAGTTTTTCAGGAGAGATTCATGAATTTTTGGTGGATTTTAATGTTTTGAGATGTTCAGGAGCCTGAAAAGTCTCATTTTTTTGAATTCTCTGTATTTTTGCCTCATGCTGCTTCACTAAATCATCAAAACTGCCCTAATATAACATGTAGCTGCTGTTGAAACGCTCCAGCATTACAGCCTGAAGCTAAACATATTAAGCTACTTTTCTCATCTTGGTAACTGCCTTCAAAATAAGAATGATGCTTCTTGGCTCTCAAGTTTGCTTTTAAACCTCTTGATTCACTCGAATGTTGTTTTTCTTTTACTGCAAGCATTTAATTAAAGCAGTTCCTCGTTGTACATCTTAATTAGAGTGGAGAGGGTGGAGTCAAGGACCCTTGTCCCCACTCACACTGTCGTGCAAAGCGAAAAGCATGTTGATTAGTCGGAGGTTCACATTGATGAGACGGTTCTCAGGCTGAACCAAACACACAATCATCCACTCCAACTCGCTTCTTCCTCTCGTCTCTCGCAGTTTTAATATATCTTAAGACTTAAAAAAAAATACTCCTCAGACCTCGTATAAAACTCGAACTACCGGCCTCTCGCACGTAAGGAAATCAATGGCTTCTACTTTTATGAGTTTCAAGGACTTCACGGCTTTGTGCGACCTCCTGCATTATCGGATCGCTATAAAAAGAGACAGAAAGGAGAAATCTGCCTTCTTTTCCTGTGATTCAGAGGGCAAAATAAAACCGCCTTCTGTTATCAAGCGACGGTTTGGTAGTGTGCGCCGATGAGCTATCGCATCTTTGATCTGCGGTGCCTGAGCCAGGCGCTCACGGCGGCCCGGCCGGCTGCTTGGCCGCGGCCGGCTGTGCGTGATGCGGGGGAAGTCCTTCCCTCTGGAGCCAATAGGCGCTGTTATGATTTGATAGAAGAAGCATTAAGACGAAGCTCCTGCATGAGATGCCGACTCTGCCTCATATTATTGAAGTGTTTTGATGTCCAGAAAGGAAATTGTCTTTTCTCTGGCACAAAAAAAACCCTCCACGGCAGCCTGGCAGGAGACAAGCTGGTGCTTTCAAATGCAACCTGGTGATAAACATTAGTAGGTGTTTGTATAAGGCTTTAATTCAAACTCAAATTAGAATAATTTTATATAAATCAGTTCTTCACAAGTTTCTCTTTCGCCAAGTACCGCAGAAAGTACTGTCTCTCCAAGTACCTGCATGAT
>JASSRZ010000080.1:18046236-18057815 GCA_032164315.1 Malacoctenus gilli
TACGATGGGGGGAGCCCCTGCGTTGTGTATCCATGCTTCCTGCTGCATTGTTGATTACGA
This sequence comes from Malacoctenus gilli, assembly GCA_032164315.1. Taxonomy (NCBI): domain Eukaryota; kingdom Metazoa; phylum Chordata; class Actinopteri; order Blenniiformes; family Labrisomidae; genus Malacoctenus; species Malacoctenus gilli. Next base: position 18,046,297 of record JASSRZ010000080.1, read on the forward strand.
AAACTCAATACACCAGGCAATTCAGATGCCTCGTATTGAGATGAATTGATGAACTTTTTGGGATAATTTTAAAAGTGACGGTTTGAGTAAATAAAACACTCGGAATAAAAGAATGAATAAAGTAAAAATAAATAAATAAATAAATTGATCGTTCAAACGAGATAAATCATCAGAACTCCGGCCATGTGACTAACACAGGTAACCTAAATTGTAATTTGTTTCACTTTTTATGTTCTTAGTCATTCAGTTTTCACAATCATTCCCTTTAAACACCGGGTACATTAGTAAAGAAATGGGGCAGTTGTAAATTTGCATTGTCTCTTAGTTAACTAGAAGAGGAACCAATTCACTAAATTGTTTCATGAACAAAGGTTGAAAAGCTAAATTGATCACCATATCGACGGCGTAATGCCGAGCTGTGGACAAATATCAGTTTTTAAAAAGCGCTAGATATTTGTCGCCCCCCTATTTGCGACGTAGTGGTATAGTCCTTCCCATCTGTTCAGCTCCGGTGAGACTCTGATTGAAACAGATTGTAACGCTCCCCGGTTCGTAATGGCAACTGTTCCGACAGTAGGACGCCGACAACTTTTTTCTTCTTTGTAATGTTACAGAGGCGTTATAAGTCGCTGAAGAAACTACTTTCTAATGTGAGAACTAAACGCTATACATTTCGTCCAGCCTGAAAATGTTCCAGGGATGTACAGTTTCTGTGGAAGAGATCCAGTCTTGGTGGGAAGTCCCCGCCATAGCCCACTTCTGCTCGCTGTTCAGGACAGCGTTCAACCTTCCCGACTTTGAAATAGAGGTAAACGAAAACCACAACTTCCAAAAGTAACATGAGTGTGTTTGCTGACGAAAATGAAAAGTTGTTTGTGTCAGCTTTTTTGCCTGCGTGGATTGGGAAGCGGAACCGGTGTAACTGGCCGTTCGGTTAACCAGCTTAGCAGTGTTCCCTGAACTTCTCCTGCGTTACGGTTACTAAGGCGATCCTGTTAGGTAACGACTGAGCGAGCTCGTTAGCTAAGCTAAAGTTAGCTGTGAAAGCTAATTGTTGTTCCTCAAAGTTGTAAAACTGACTTTTAAGGACAAAGCTTGGACCGGCGACACGATTGTGCGTCCCGGTGTAGTTTTACGTGTTGCTCCATATCCAGTGATGCTCGAATGAATTGGAGTAACTTTAGATAGAGATCCTCTTGAGCCATGTGCCTCTCGTTTGTTTTCATTTTGCCAGAGGCTCTTGTTTATGTTGTCGAGCTTCTGTATTTCAGGTTTTCTCATCGCCGTACTTTTTATATGACATGGTCTCTTCGTAAAAATTCTTAAAGCCACTCTTGATGCTTCAATTTCTAATAAAAATATGTTTCTAAATGGATTTTTATTGGTTAAAAATGTGTTTTTCCCTTTATATGTTACAAAATGTTGTCATTAGTACTATGTGAGCCATGCTGTGCTGTTTTTGTTTGTTTTTCTGTCAGATAAAGTTAAGTTCACGGCACGAGGTTTGAGTTTATTGTCTTGGAAAGCCATCTGGCTTGGGGTAGCCATAGGGACGCAGATGCTGTTGAGGCATTGTTTGCTCGCCCAAGTCCCATTTTGCTGCAAAAGGCGAGGGTTCAAACGTTTGTATTATACGTTTATTCCCACTGGTTGTACTAAGTGATTGATGTTAAAATAGCCCTTCTCTCTCTGCTTGCGTCCAAACGGTGAAGCCTGCATTTATTACACCCGCGATTACATAATTCAACTTTTATTGCGCGATTCGACCCCCTTCTCGTTTCTACGAAATACGATCACAGGGCGGCAAAGTCGGGCGTAAGCGCTACATCGGGGTTAATGAAGATGGTTTAGTCTGTCGAGGAATGATTGCACTTTGAAGAAATTGGTAAGGTCAACATCACGCATCAACAGTCCCCATCACTCAGCCATCCCCACCCCCTTCGGGAGAGAAACACGTACGCATCGGGCTTTGTTGTTAAACGAAGTGCGAGCCAGATGGGGGATCGCGTTGCGCCCAGTTTACATGAAAGTTCTGGTCGTTGTGCTCCACTTTTTTTCTCTGTGGGTGAGGTTGGATGTGAAATGGTGTTATGGTAAATCGATTGATACGTTCCTCGAGCAGTAAAGGCTTTAATTGTCGAGCGTGTTACGTTTGACTTAAAATGTGTTTATGGAGACTAAACGTGGGTGAGCCTTTGAGCATGGGAGGATGGGTCTGCTGTGACCGAGGGTGAATGATGTAGTCGTCTTTTAACGCACCACTGAGCTGATCACATGTGGCTACACCCCTCAGCTGACTTCAGAAAATATTAAGATCGATTCAGTTGTCTTAGAATGTGACATCTACATTATGTACAGCAGTGTTGACACTCACACTTATGTTTCAGTTTAATTATCCAGAGATGCATTTGTAATAACAGCTTGATAATGAATCAAGACTTTGTCCTTATACTCAAACTGAAAGATTGTGGATTGTTTTTGTTTCTGTTTGTTTGTTTTTAAGAAAATGTTCCATATATGTAGCATCAGTATTACCAGTGCCTTTTATCATTTCCATTGTATCTTGTTTTGTTAAGTCTACTGGACCATGATATGACTCTGAACTCTGGATCCCATTTTTCACATGACTGAAGCTATTTGTTGTGTCACAGACTTACCAGGTTGTAATCAGTAAAGGTGATTGTTTGTTTTTAATCTAATATAAGAACTTGGAATTTACCATGAAGTGTTGGAGTGTTGTTGAATAAACCACAGATTTAGTTTCGTTTGAAGGACCCAATTCTCTAATGAAAACAAACTGCGTGCTTTCGGGATTGTTGAACTCACTATAAAAAACTTTCAGGTCATCAACCCTCGCTGATGTACACTACTGTGTCGTTTTTGTGTGATTAGTTGTGCTTGAGTGCGTTTGTTTTCCCAAGGTTGATTTTAGGTGTATTTTTTGTTGATTATGTCCTGTGTTCTGGCCACTTTCCTACACACACGCCTAATAGAAGTAGTTCATTTGTGTTTTTGTCATCTTTCTGAGATAAACTTTTGAAATGTCCGACATGAGTTTCAGTTATTGGGGTTCACTTTTTATTGGTGTATTTTCTCCCTCTCAGTACCCAAACTAGCCATTTCGCTTTGAAGAAGTGACATTGAGAAATCAGTTCGAGTTCTTACATGAGACTGGCTCATGTTGTTTTGCTACTCTGGTTCTACAAACTCAAATATTCACTCTGACTTGTGCGGCCTGGACCTTTGCTTCCAACATGTTTACTCTCAGAGGACTTTGTGTTGTCGAAATAAGAGGAAACTTGTCAGGCAGACTGGTTTGTTTTGCTTAACGCTACATAGCAGCAACAAGACGAGCTGGCCTGGGCACTCTTGCAAATTAAGGCGTTTTGGCGTGCTGTCATCACCTCTCTTCTATATATCTCAATTTGTAATGTAATGGGTGATGAAAATCAATGAGCCACTTACGGTTGCAGATGTGACCATTTCATTCAATTCTTGGTGAATTATTTTGACCAGATTGACGGTAATTATGTTTGGTCTTGTAAATGGTTTGACTGTGTTTGTGGGCATTTGCTTGGGGGATCTTAGTGCACTCCCTTCAGAATCCTGCCTCTGGATGTAAAGGTAGAATTACCCAAGGACTTTAAGGGGTGGGTGAAAGAGGGGACAGGAAGTGCCTGCCTGTCATTGGTCATGATGGAAAGTCAAGTGTTGAGTGAGTTCACTCAAATCAGTTCTTTCCTTTCTTAAGCCTGACACCCTGTTAATCGTATGCTGTGCACATAGCTGTGGTCTATGTTCATCGTTGCCACTTTGTCTTTCATGAGCATGGTCAGTACTTAAGCTGAAAATGACCCCAAACACCTGTATAAAACCCTACTCCCTAGATTTTACCTGGAAAAACATCTATTTTTGGTTTCGGTTCTCCAATGGCACATTGGAGCATGAACGTTTGGAGTGTGTCTGGAGAAATGGGCCATTGTAAGATTGATTATTGATTTGTCAATTACTTTTCTTGAAAGATCATTTTGGTTTACTTTTTTCTTCTAGCCTCAATCTTTATTGATGTGCCTGTAGATCGTTCCATGGGAAATTGAAACTATCACACATTACTATGACTGTGCTGGACTGGGCACAGAATGTCACTGAGACGTGTCGTGCCGTTCTGCTTTCTTATGGCTGAAAACTTGATGAATTACGACTTAAAGTGTGTGAGAAACTGAGACTGAAAAAGGTGTATGTTACAGGCTCCATCCAAACATTTGATATGTTGTTAGGTCTGACCATAGCTCCTGCTGTAGAGGGCTCCTATAAAACACCTGTTTCTTTTGGTCATAATGAATACTTCAGCAATAAATCTCACATTTGAGCCCTCAGTGTTTTGAAGGTTGTACTGCCAGAGTGGATACTGACAAACACTGTGATCCACTTCAGCAGTGTTGCTACAGTTCTGTTGTGGCAGCTCTTTTCTTTTGTCGGTGCTGGTCAGTGATAATGGAGGCTACCCCCTGTTTCCTTGGCTAGCCTTACAAAACCGCCCCTTGCACATTGTTCCTGGGCTGATACACTTCACTGTCACTGGTTTCCACTTTCCTCAGGCTGCAGGAAGCAAGCTGGACAGCAAAAAGTTGTATGTATTTGTGTGTGTGTGAGGATGAGAGTGGGTGGGAGGGCTAGAGAGCACAGTAAGAGTTGGTGTGTGTGTGTGTGTGTGTGTGTGTTGGGGGGGGGGGGGGGCTGGGAAAAGAGGGGAAGTCGAGAAAAGTGTCCTCAAGATGGAGCGTAAGAGAGTGGGGAAGTGAAAGCACATTACTATGATCTGCAGGAAGGCAGCCCAGGGTCAACATGGCTGTCCACTTTGCCTTGCTTTTTGTCTTTGTGGCTTATGCTTGGTTTCTTGGCCATGCATTTGTGAAATGATGCCTGAAATCCACACAGCCAACAGGCACTGCAGGCTTCTGTTGCTCCATCCTCATTGCCAGACATGATCCTTCATGCCAAGGACCTTTGTGCCTGTCCCCTTGTCGGTCCATGCTCTGCTGGCAGCCTGGTTGGCACTTCACGCATTCATTTCATGTGTCTTTATCAGCCGCCTGTCATCTTACAAGCGAATTTGTCATCTCTTTGGAATTTTTTCCCAATTCTGAGCCTTTTTGTATTCCAGTGTTTCTCAAACTCTTTTGGACTTCTTCAAAGTTTGGAGATTTTGGCAGTCAGTGTACAAAAAAGCTTACAAAACCAGTAATTAGTTTTTGGTGTTTAAGAGAGAACTATTTTTTCTGATATCTACGATTGACAGTCAGTAGACTTTTGTTTATTTACAAAGAAGGAAGTGACACATAGTGAAGTAGCAAAGTTTCAACTTTGTAACATTGGAATGGCCCTGTTTTTATCTTGGCCATAGAAAAAATCTTTTTATTCAAAGAGCAGCAACCGAACAAGCTTAAACTGCAGCATCTTGTGGACAATATCCCTTTCTTGATAGGAATGCTCTATGATTAACTTTTCCAGGGAATCTTTGTGCTGCTGTTTTCAAAATAAAAGGGAAACGCAATTTAAAAAAGTGTCTGCTGTAATGGATGTTTTACTTTCTGTCACTTGATGCATCATGCTTTCTCTCCTAAATGTACTTTTTCTTTTTTGCTATGGTTTTAATTCCAATGAAATAAGCAGTTAAGTGGTCGAGATAAAACGTGTGTTTTGCTGCTTTGATAAAATGAGGAGAGAAAATTAATTTTGAGGTTGAATGGCTGCTCAAACTCCATGTAGAATAGTTGATTGCATCTGAACCTTTTAATTCCACCCTTTTAATTTTGACCGTTGTAAATGAGTGGGATCAGTGGATGTCTCTTTCTTTAGTGACTGTTTAACACTTCCTTCAGGACAATTGTGTCTGTTATGGTACCTCTTCACTTCAGTCTTCTATGGTTAAAGTACCTATCAAACGTATAGTATTTGTTGTTGCTCAGAAAAAACAGTTTTTCTCCTCGAGATACAGATTCCCCTTTTCTGTTTATTGTATTGTTTTATGTATTCATGGACGTAATCATAGCTGTAAACAGCTTTTATTGTACAGACTTTTTTAGTATTCTTGTAGGCTTTGATGTCCTCTCACTTTCAGTCCCTCCCCATCGGCGTTTTCACTTTCTTTCACTTTCAATCAATCTGTTTCTCTCATCTTTTGTGGTTGCGCACGGAATGCATTCAGTCGGCAGCATCCTCCTGTTCCTGTTTGATTTGTTGCACCGGTTATAGTAAGACATTTCATGCCGTTAATTATTGGTAATAATTGCAAAGGTAAATGTCATCATGTATTTCCCAGCCTAACCACACCCAATGTGACTAGATGGGTTGTGAGCTATGCCAATCAAAAACACCTGTTTGGGTGTGCATTTAAAATCATTGTCTCGGCCCATCCTTTTCTACTAAATATTTAAAAGTGAATAACTTTTTCTTGGTCAACATATGTGTGTCTAATGTCCCACAATGAAATCACATCTGCTGTCATTTGAGAACATTTTTTGACCGTTGTAACTTCCCTGCTTTATGTGTTTGTCAGGCCACAACCAAACCATCAATCATTCAGTTTGTTTCTCTCTGTCATACATCCACAACAATAATCACTGGGGACAAAACATGCTGTCCCTGAACACACCCAAAATAAACACACAAACACTCACTGATGCTGCTCCTGTCTCATACATGCTGTTCAAAGTGATAAGTGACACCAAATATCTCAGCGTGGTGTCTTTTTTACTTTTATTCTGCTGACAGATTTCTTTGACAGATGGCACCCAAGTATTTGAATACGTCAAATTTTACTTTTGGCTGAAGATGAGCTGTAGACAAATCACAAGGAGGGTCCTTGCACTTTTATACCTGATCTTGAAACGGTCACAAAGCATTCTATGGAGGTTGTGTGAAAGAGCTGATCACAGTCAGTCACGGATGCACCCTGGGGCAATTACAGCAGCTTTTCTACAACAATCTAGTTGTGACCCAGTCACTCACTTCCCTTTTTCCTCTTTCAATTACAGGGTGTCATCTTGGTTTTTATTGGTTGTAAAGGTTCCTCAACTGGTCTACATAATTCCCTCTCAAATTATGTTTCCATCCTTTCATTTTACCTTTAATCAACTGCCTTTGTGATCATGTGTTCATCTAACTCGTACTCATCAGCAGTCCCTCTGCCTCATCCCTTTCTCGAGCCCCAGTAGTCTGCCTGTCACTGCGCCCCAGCCCCTGGCATCACCATGACTAAAACCCCAGATGGTGGTTCTTTCTTTCCCTTCCCCCTGGAGGGTGGAGGCTCTTCACTCTGACTGGGTGCTAGCTGCTGCCACTGCAGTTGCTCTGCAGAGGGGGCTCCAGTGTTTTGTTTAGGTTTTTTTTAAGTGCCCAGTGTGATTGTAAAACAAGATTTAGTCCTATTAGATCTGGTAAATAAGTGGGAGCAGACTGCCTGTGAGCATGTCCTTGTTTCTGTTGTCTTCAAAGCAAATGGATTAACGGGGGAGGGGAATAGGATTGAGGTTTAAGTGTTGCTCCATCATGGCTCAACTTCAGACAGACATACAGTCCCCTGATTACTTTTTGTAGACATTTTCTGCACCTTATGTTCCCAAATTCACACCCATAATGTAGCCAATCTGGCTTTGATGTCCCCTTTTTTAATTTGACGGCCAAGTATATGAGGCAGAAATGTGAATGGACATTGCAGATTTAAAAAAGAATGAGAATAAAATGTGTCCATAGTTTGGTGAAAAAAGGAGTATCTGCTATGGTTGAAAGCATGGATGACTGAGTGGTGACGTAAATCACTGATGATATGTTTAACTCTAACCGTAAGCTGCTTTCCTCTTTTGTCAATTCCCGGGAGGTGATTTGAGCCTCCCAACAAATCAACAATGATCTATTCTCATCCTACATCTATGCCATTCACTCATCCCTCACATCCCTTTTCCTTTATATTCCGTCTGTCCCACCCACTGACACATCCCCAGCTCAGCCCTTCTTACAGCTTCACACACACCAACCTCTGACATACTTGTCCTCAGACCAGGCTACACATAATGCCTTCAAAACTTCTTCACACTCTGTGAGTACCACTCAGAGATCAAGAACCTTTTTGCACGTCTTTTTTTTTATACCCTCTGTAGCATGCACTATGAAGGAGGGGGGTATTTGTAAGAGACAGCTGCCCCTCCCCCAGTTGTGATTGACAAGTAAGAGCAGCAGTACATGCATCAGATGGTTTCACATGGGGAGTGTGTGCTCAGAGGGGGAGGTAGAGGGGCACATACACTGTTTTTTTCCTGCCAGCTCCATTGTTGCAGCTCCCCATGGTTCCCTCTCTCTGTCTCCAGTCTGCGGCGGCATCCCTTCAGTTTTGCTTTCTCACTCTGTGTCTTCGCAGCTTGTTGTGAAGCAGAGATAAGACAAGTGTGGGGGCAGAGAGCAATGACAACCAGGTCTCATTCTTTGGGATATGTCATTAGCTTGCAAATAGCTGTTGTGTTGCTTTGTTTTCAGTGTTCTTGTAGCTGATGTAGCATCATGATATGGAATTATTATCGAAAGTAGAGATTGAAAAAGAACAATGTAAAATAGGATTTAACTTTCGGGAATTGCTTTCCAAAAATTTGAGGTGCTGTGTTTTTGAGCGCCAGTGGTTTGGCACAAGGGTTCGGATGAGGTATATTTAGGTGGTGCGTTTTTATTATGCTGATGATTCCATTCCTAAGATTGCAACAAAAAGGGATGTGAAAAAATGACAGTAATAATTAGTGTAAGAAACAATGTTTCGGCAGGACGACTTGACGCACACCACAGATCTGAATCATGGTTCTGACATCAGGAACCACAATAACATGGGTCACATGGGTAGGCAATCTTCCAACGTTTATAAACCATGCTGATCAGATACACAAGCCGGGTTTGTGAGCATTAAATAGACTAAAACAAAGCACACCCATCCATCCATACATACATCCGTTAATCCATCTTCTGTACACAGCGATCTGGGATCGGCTCCAACCTTGCAGGAGGCTGGAGCCTTCCCAGGCCAAACACACAGTGAAATCCACGAGAGGCCCCTGCAACTGGATGCACTGCTGCCATGTTATCCCTAGTGATTAAAACTGCAACAAGTTTTATTGGTTTTTGTCAGTCAGTGTAAAATCAAATCTGAGAAAGGCAGTGTTCATTCAGGACAAGTTACATCAATTCCAACACATGTTTCCACCATCAAAGTATATGTCACTCTACTTAAACAATCTTGTGTATGACAGTTAAGGAACCATCCCCCTGATCACCATATCGGGACTGAACTAAGTAGCTCTACTCTCACACATTAGGATGCATATGTGGTATTTTTCCCCCATGGTTCAACCTGAGTGTATCATCATCTTTTTCAGTGTAACAATTTTTATTGAATGGTAATAACCAGTAGGAGTTCTTGTCAGATGAAGTTGCAGTTGCATTTTTTTTCTCAATACGACCCACCCTTTTCCTGCTGAACCCCTCTGCAGTGGCTCCCCTGTTGTGTTCCAGGGTGGCTGCATTCAAATGAATTAGGGGGCTGGGTTATCTCATGCAGGGGCTAATGTCGGTGTGAACATGGTCAAAGTGCCTCGGGAGCTATTGGGACGTCGTTTGGGAGTGACAGGACCTTGACACAGCAAGATGACTTCAAAGAGGCAGAGCCAGCAGGATTCAGTGCCGTGCCTCTTGACGTCTTCCGCCGAATGTGGCATTTTAACACTGCCAGAGATATCACCTGCTGTGATCTGACCAAAGCCCCGTCTACAAAGAAACAAAAATGGTGTATCCACAAGTTGTTGTTTTTGTTTGTTTGTTTTGCATTTTTAATCAAAGATTTTTGAGACTAATCATGTTAGTATTAGAAAAAGCTATCCCACACTTGGGATCTCTGAATACCCTGCTGAGTGTCTGGGCTAAAGAATGGTTTCGAGAGGAAACAGGGTGACGTCATGGCCGAATGTCCCCCTAATGTTCGACTGCTGAACTTGAATTTTTGTCATTTTAATGTCAACGAGACCAAAGATCCATTAGTTTTTGGTCCACACTAGCATTTGATTCACCTACTTTGTTTTCTTTTGTGTTGTTGTCTTTAGTTGATTTTGATGACCATCGCAACAAGAGGCTTAGCATTTTCAGGGATTCCAGTGTTTCCCTGGGGAGAAGCCTTTCCTGCTACGACTCCGTCTTTACAGTAGATTTTTGAAAACAAATGCATTTCTGTCGCCATAGAGGCCGGGCCTCAGTCAGACAAAGTTATGACTACTCTGTTGGTGTGTGAACAAGGTTAAACATGTGGGTCTGTCATGAGGTCAGCTGAATCAGGAAGTTGAGTTATACATGGGGGAAGTTGATGACGTGGTTTCCCCAAAGCTGCCAGTGGAAGTGCGCGCTGCACCCTGCAGGGTGGCCGCCCATCTCCTGCACTTAATGATCCTCACCCAAACAGTCAACAAGGCAGTCCAAGGCAAAGGTTCTCCATCTGTTTGGGAAGATCCTGGCTCAGGAAGGATCTGTCCAGCGTTTATTCCTCGCCTCCTCCTTTTGGGCACAGTCTCTTGTACTACGGCCCAGCCACCTGTCCCACCTGGCCCTGACATTGAAACTATAATAAAACTCAGCTGAAAGTTGAAACTGACCTCATGCTTGCCTGGAGTATGAGCTAAATTTAGTGTGTGTCACTGTTCTCACATTGTGGCTTTGCTCATGTCGAATGAGCTGAAGTCTTTTTTTTTTCCCAGTTTGCACATTTTCATGAACAAATTGGTTGTTTGCCTGGAAGCTCTTAACATTTGAATGTGTCACAAGGCCAGGGGAGAGACGTTGATGTGGAGGACACAACTTTTGTCTTTGGGCCCCAACACAGTTTGTAAATAAGGGATTACGACATAGGCAAATCAGCCAACAACTTTTTGTTTTGATGCATCCGTCGCGTCTGGCAGCAGCTCAGAGATGCTGATGCTTTCCTCTGATCAGATGAAGCGTACATCCTGAGGATGCGAGGGCGTTTTCCTGTGGTGTTACGACTGTGTGTGCATGTTTGTCATGTGGCAGGAGGTGGTTACGTGTGGGGGTGGAGGGTGTTGTCAGATGATGGCTCCTGGAGGAACCATGTGTGAGCTGAAAGTGGGAGGGGGTGGGGGAGGAAGAAATAAAGAAAGAAGCATATGAGAGGAAGAGAGGAGCCTTTACACAACAAACAGGCCTCCCTTCCCCCCTGCAGCTAGCCATGCACACGTCCTCCAACTGTTGGTAATATAGACCCCGGAGGAGCTGTTAACGGCAGTGGCATGGAAAGTGTCTGCTCTAAGGGTAGAGGCCAACCCCCTGATACTACAGACTCTGTGGATCTACTTCAACCTTGGAGCTGCTGATGCAAACACTACAGCACTTCTTATCACATCTCTCTCTCTCTCTCTCTCTCTCTCTCTCTCTCTCTCTCTCTCTCTCTCTCTCTCTCTCTCTCTCTCTCTCAGGGG
>JASSRZ010000080.1:18064108-18115340 GCA_032164315.1 Malacoctenus gilli
TGTGTGTGTGTGTGTGTGTGTGTGTGTGTGTGTGTGTGTGTGTGTGTGTGTGTGTGTGTGTGTGTGTGTGTGAAGTATTCTGCCTGCATACCAGAATAAAAACACATCAGAACACTGTAGCGATAAGAGGCAATTATTCCAGACTGAAAGCAACTTTTTTTTTTTTAACCTAACCAATAAGCACCACATCCTTCAAAGTCCTCAGTGATGAGATCTCTCTTACATTGCAGAGATGCCCCAGTGGTTCCCAGCGCTTCCTCCAGCAGAGTCAAACAGGGATAGTCCGATCAGGGAGATGGTGGGAGCGATGGTGAGGGGACCGATGAAGCGCATGAAGAGACCGATGAGGCCGGAAAAACCAACAAACACCTGGAAGAGGGAGCCCACGATGATGGACCCCTGCAGCTGGAAACAGGCACAAGGATATGGACAGTTGGCATGTAACACTGCTGTCATTTCCCCTTGATATTAAAGCATTAGGTCTTTCAGTTTACTTACTGCTCTGAGCCGGCTTTGCCACACATCTATAAAATCCGTTGAGGAAGTGTTGACCAAAGTGGCATTTTGTGTCCAAGCAGGACACGTCCACTCTGGCATGGACAGCATCGCCATGGAGGGGGCCAACAAAGTGAAGGTGCCCCCTTGAAGGATGGGCAGCCTGGGGGACAAAGATGGCAAAGACAGATCAGGAGACAAGAAGCAGGGTGAGTCCTGACTGGCATGTAGCACCAGAGACTGTCCAAGGTGCTTTAAGGTGAAGCAGGCATCATCAGAGTGGTGGAAGAGGCTCTACTGTCGAATGGAAAAGACTTATTTGAATCATGTGAAGGCAGAGAAATGCTTCCAGTTAGACGAGACCTCAACTGAGTTATACTTAGCTGCTGCATAGTGATCTGATTGTGCTCTCACTTCAACGTCAGCACGTCACCTTCAGATTGCATTTGAACCAAACATATCAAGGACAGTATGCACACTGGTGTCTTTCAGTCGGTTAACAACACAGGTTGTTGAAACTTGTTGTTTTTGATGAAAGCATTTAATGTAAACGAATACTTTGCAGCGTTTCCATTTCATTTGTGTGTAAGGCTGCATTGATAAGCATGACACTTGTTTATTACTGATTTCCAGGTATTTAGAGAAAGGCAAGAAAGTGCCACAAGTGGCGCTTAGCCAGGAGAATGTGGATTTAGCAAGAGCTAGATTCCAAACATAATAAGATGGAAATTCCTCAGCTAATCCAACTGTGACACCAATATACACAGAGACCGAGTCCACATACACGTAAGACACTCTCAGAGCTGCCAAACATGGTTCAAATTTTAATTTTTCTACGTAAAAACAGCTATTACATCATGCTAACCCCACTGTGAGTGTGTCATGGCTCACAATAGGTTATTGTTCTGGAAAACAGCATGTGTGAGCGAAGAGTTCTTTCCTGAGTCCATGTGAAATAAAGTGAAATAAAGGATACCCATTGACTTCTCCGGCATTTAAAATGTGGAAAAACTAAAGCTGCAGGATCCGTTGCTTCACTGCAAACCTCCAGCAAAAGATTGTATTAACTCACACAGTAAAAAATGCTATTGTTCAACTCAAACACCAATTTTGGCAGTCTACTGAGTTCATAAGAGGTTGAGAAGGGAAGCTCAAAGGTTGGTCTGTTCCGCTTGTTTAACAGGAAGCAGCAGCATGGTTAATTCCACATTAATGCACCCCGCTGTACAGCTGGATTAATGCATTAAAGCTTAGACTCTCCCACCACAAAAACAAGCAGTGAGCAGAATCAATTTTATCCAGTTATTTAATGTAAATCACCCCTTAATTAGAAAAGCCCACATTCACGTATAAGTCTTGCCAGCATCTTAGGGCAGCGCTTATTAACTAATTGTTAACCATCTTCCCTACCTGATTCCAAAGGTCACTTGCAACAGAGTGCAGATCCCAGAAACAAAGAAGATTGTACTGATGAGGTGGCTTTGAGTGAGGCCGTCGTGTTGCAGACACAGACCCTGAGACAGGATCAGTGGGATGGCGATGATGCCTCCGAAGGCAGTCAGACAGTGCTGCAAAACAATGAAGGAAGAGCAGTGAGTAAAGGAGGGAGCATCTGTGACACACAGCTGACTCCCTGTGGGTCAGTGACTTACTGATTGATTTACTCCTTGAAGCACTGCTAAAGTTTCAGCATTATTTGGGGGAAAATGCTCTATAATCAAGATCAATGGTGCCCAACTTTCGGGGTGAAATGCATACATGGAGAGGGGCCCAGATTTGTCCAACAAAACGAAAACCAGACACTGGTAAAGTGCTTTTATTCTGAAGGGTTTTGCTTGTGTGTGTTGGTGACAGTTGGTGTGCCTTTACATGTCAATATTCAGACAGAAAAGAGATCACTGAGCGGGTCCCCAAACTCACTTTGAGGCAGTTGAAGGGGGCTCCTGGAAAAAGAAGTTTGGAACCCTTTGACAAAGATGTTAGAAGCTCATGAAAAAGTGGATTCATTAACTAATGACCACTGCAGGCGTACATGGAAGCATGCATACCCTGCGAAACCACCTCTGTCAAATCTGCCATCACCCCCAGAATTAACTCATACCTAACATCCCACCTCATTTCATGCTAATACGTTTGTAGTCTTTCAAGTTATCTCTGAAGACACATGGACCAACTGTCAAAAAAGTGGGAGGGGGACCCGCAAGGAATGGGGGAAAGCTGAATCCAACTACAAGTATGCAAACATCAGCAGATCACAGGCACCATTCATGCCTCTCAGTAACAATGAAACTCACAGTTTGAGACCTTTACTTTGCGGTGTTGTAGACCCGCGTAAATTTAGCGCAAAGGAGACGTCACCTTCTCGTAAACAGTCAAATTGTAAATCCAGTTATGAACGCCATCGTGCTAAAGCAAAGCGATAAATGAGCAGAGATAAAGGTGCTCGGTATTCTCTAATAAGAATTAGAGTCCTGGTTTCACTGTTTCATGTTAAAATGAAATGTGTCAAATGTCCCAATGTGACCTTTTAAAAACAAAAGTCAAATCTAATGGAAAAGCCAAGCATGAGCTCTCGTGTGACACTTCAGGTCGTGATGCAATTGTGATGCAACATCAGTGGTCATGGTCCCTGCTAGAACACAAACGAAGCCCCGTTGAGGTATAAAACCCGGATATATCGTCTCTCTGCTGTACCTGTATGCCCAGGATGATGCACAGGTACCAGGGGGGGACATCCGTCACACAGTACGCCAGCTTGTTGGTGTCTACATCCAGAGAGGAGTCCAGTTCTTCGCCCGAGTCCGGGAGGTCACAGAAGCGACCCTCCAGCTTCAATTGGTCACACAGGAAGTCAGAGGAAGGTCAGTGAAAGATGCATCTCGAAGCAGTAAAGTACTTCATGTTTTCCCTCTAAAACTTCTTCCTCGAGAATATATTAAAAATACTCGCTTATTCAGGGAGTGTTTATCTGATGACAATAACGAGTTAGTGACATTGGGATTCAGAGGCTTAAGCTAAGATAAACAAGTGGAACTGCTCCTTTTCTCGCTAAACAAAGCTCCGTTTGTCTTTACATTATAATGTGATATAAAGCATGGAGAAGCAAGAATGTAAACAAGTGCATTCTTGTGTATCCATGACACAACTTTCCCAGCAAATCTATCAAGCGCCAATGATTAACAGCCCACAACGGGGAGTTTTTATGAACAGACGAACGATCAGCATTCAGGAAAGATAAATCATGATGTAAAGAGTCGAAGGCAAACTATTCGGAAAAGTATTCACTCATAGGAATGTTATAGTGTCCTTTTTGGTAAAGTTATATAACAGGGTGCCGATAAAGGTGGATATTCAAATTCACTTGAATCACTGGTGCATAGAAACGAGATAAAATAGAGTTTAGACTCACCGCGAAGGCATAGTTGTCCAGTCCGTTACTCTCCTTCTCTGGAGCCATGTCAGCTTGACCCACTGCTGCTGCAGCTTCAGGTACTAGTCAACAGAGCCGGGACACCGAAACCGAGAAACAGAGAGAAACATCTATCAGAGGGGGAGGGAAGGCAGGCGAAGAGGAGCAGGGTATTTGATAGAGAGGGGAAGAGAGAGATGGGAGGCAGGAGTACAGGCGGGGTGGGGTTGGACAGTGCTGCTTGAAAAAAAAGAAAGAAAGAAGAGAGAAGCAGTGAGAGTTCAGACATGAGACTGCAGTGCTTGTTGATTGAAATGAGTCCCGCCAGCAGCTCATGTGAACCGAATTACAACAGTATCAGCAGCTGACCAACCAGCACTTGGCAGGGAGGAAAAACTCCTGCTGCCCGGCCACAACGCAGCCTCTTTGCATTGTTCCGTCTTCATACCAAGAAGCTTTTTAGGAAACCTCAAAAGCGCGAGACGTCTGTCATGCCTTTTTTTAATCAGAACTATCGTTTCATTTGAACCTTTCTCAACTTTTTTTTGTCCAGTCAGGGATGTTTAATAGTTAAATTTCCAGACTCCTTTTCCTCTAGTTTTTATCAACAAATATTTGCTTTAGCGAGGGGGGGGGGGACAGCCTTCATGACTATCACGTGTTGGCAAACTATCAGAGAACAAAGCCTTTTTTGATGGAGGACTTGTAAAAGTTCTCTGGATGTTTAACTCATTTACCAGCTAACCATATGGCTCTAGTTTCCCTAAAATTATATTAGTTACAATTACATTATTTGTCTAATTCACGAGTTTGATAGCTGCCCACATCTACGTAGTTAAGACGGTCAAATAAGGGGAAGCTGAAATGAAGAGGAAACTTATTCTTAGACTTTACATTAAATGTAGCTGTTCTGTTGAATCTTCTGTCACGGAGCTGTAAAAATACAACTGCACCCATTTAAGTCCTCCAACAAAACCACTCGACACTCAAAAATCCCACTAAGTTTAAAAAATAAGAGTAGAGGCTAGTTATTAAAAAAAACTTGGCTTTTTATCTTGTGATGACAGGCCACGAGAACTAGCTAAATGCTATCCTCATGATTCAATATCGGAGGATCTCCAAAGCTTGAAGGTTTAATTGACTCTGGGGGTTAAAAACTGAACTCAACAACTTTTTTTGAAGCACTTTTCCTGTGTTTAATTGAAGACAAGGTTGAGAAACAAGCAGATAAACCTGGAGGTATGCAGGGAAAGTCTGAAACCACAAAAAAACAGTGACAACCAACAACTTGAAAAGGAAGAGCCACACTCGTTCGTTCTTGAATCCGTATCTTGAGCTCATGCACATTTTCTCAGATTCTCTCAAAATGACACCATTACTTCAGTGACATTCACATAATAGATGATTGAAGAGCGGTCCATCAGTATACCCTCTGACCAGGTCAATCAGTTCATCAAAGGACAAACGTGCAAGCGCATCCGGCCACCGCTTGTCCTCAAACGCAAGTTTGCACGTGAACCAGCGACCTCTCCATGCGAGGGGCCCCACAACAAGACCCCAGCTGTGAATCTTCTCACTGTGAGAGCGCTAACCACAACCTTACCACGTGACCCCCCTCTTTACCATATCATAACGATATAAACAGTGTTGTGTTTTGGTCCTTGCATGCACAGAAAAGCTTCAGTCTCTCGGTCAGTGTATCAAGTAACCGTTAGCTTCAAATGGCTTTGAAAAAGCTTCTGTTTGTGCCTCTTCAGAAAGCAGGACTGGGAATTGTAGGGGGAAAAAAACACCAAATAGAATAGTTGAAGGAAATTGAGCTCACATGAAGCTTGCAAACCAGAGGGAGCAGCAGCAGTGGGACATCATGAGGTTTGCTGTGTGTGCATGTGACTGACTGCCTGTGGTATATAAGGAGTCATCACATGTCAGGTAGCAAAGAGCCGGGACTGATCTGATGCCAGCTGTCCTAAAAACACCAAACAAACAACAAAAAACAAAAAAACAAGGTACAACAGCCAGTGTTTTCCTTCAAAGATTTACGTCTACCAAATACATGTCTTTGTGTTGAAAGTATTTCACCTTTCTAGACAGTTTTATGTAGAATTAAAAAGTTATTATGTATTCATATTTATGTTTCTCCTGATCGTCAAGTCGGTCTTGTCAACTCCCCCCCCCCCCCCCCCTTAGTATAATCACATTAAGTCACAGAGACAAGCGACTTTGGAAATCTGTGTCAGAATAGCTGGTTGGTAATTGAATCTGGTAAATGGCAGTTTGTGATCAGTCGTCACAGTGTCGGGAATCCGTCACTGGCTAATGTGTTGCACATGTTGAAGTAAACACAAGAAAACAAACTGAAAAAATGTTTCCTGTACAAGCATGAGCTGAAAATATTTATCTGAAACGGGATTATCCAGAATATTAAAAAACATTGTGACATATTTATCGAATAATTACCAATGTTTAGATGCACTCTTGTTAATGAATATCTAGAAATCGTTTTTTGATACTTTTTTGAAGAAAATCAATCATTTTTCCCCGACGACAACAACATCTTGTCTTGCTTCAATTGTGCTGAGCTTTGTGAGCGACATTGTGTCTGGAAATCTTGTGATAAATGTGTTGAAATCCATTCAACCTGTGACCAAATTCTTCTTTAACTGTCAATCGTCTGACCTCAAAACGCCTCATTGATTAGTTGGAGGAGCGTGACGAGTCGCAGGCGTGTAATTTACTGAAGCCAACGGTCACGCTCGCATCATCCTCAGGCCAGAAGTGTGATGCAGCAGAATGGTTTTGGAACTGGATGGCGGTAATTTCAATTTGTGGAAGAGGTTAAAGAGCAATATTGGGAAAAGTAAATTGATTTCTGCTGAATTTTCTCTCAGATAAAAAGCAGCCAATGTTAACTAAGACTTTTTTTTTTTAAAGTTTCGCCCCCAGGGTAAATATTTTGCCTCTAATCTTGTGCTTCAATGCGTCCTGTGATACTTACGACCGGCTATAGTCCACTGGGATGATACAAGAGCTCACAGTCAGCTTCCCTTCTGTTATTCACGCTGAAAGAAATCAAAGCCTCGTTCAAGCTTTCCGTCACTTGATTTGAGAGAAACTCTCCACTCGCTGCGATCAATTAACATGAATACTGGAAAAAAAATGCGAATCTTACAGAACAGATTTTTGTTCGAGTAAAAGGCCACAATCGAAATAAGACATAGTTACCAAAACAAAAGTTTTTTTCCTGAAAATTTAACCATATAAATCATTTATTTTGAAAGCTTTCTTGTACATCTCTTATGTGTCTCTTGTTGCAATGATAAATTTGTTGCTCATGTCAAGCTAAATCAACCTGTGTTAGGCCAGTTCTTCAAGGAAGCCTTTTAATGACTTTAACTGGTAAACGAAAAGGGTGGATCACATTTTGTTGCTCATCAGTGACAATGTAAACAAAAGGGTTGTCAGGTTTTTGCTGTTCAGAGTGAACAAACAACAATATGAAATGTAAACAAGGAGAGAAAATTCATTCAAAATCTGTCAAAAAGGCTCACGTATTGCATGATGGTGTAGTGGTTGTTGCTTTAGCTTCAGGGTTAAAAGTTCCTGGTTTCACACCCCTACAGTGCAGAGTGTGGGTTTCCTGCCTGTTGTCCAAAAACATGCACGATATTCATCAGTCCAAATGAGAGTGTATGTTATTGTGTGTTTCTGTGTTGCCCTGTGATAATCCGTCAAACCTATCCACGTGCAGGCATGTAAGCTCCACCCTTTCATCATTAAAGGCAGGAAAACCTCCACTTCAAATCACAACAAAAAGAAAATTGGTCACTACAACCACTAGGTGGCGACAGCCCCCTTTAGCCTGCGGAGCCAACCGGCTTCATGACGTTTACTGGAGTTCTGAGAGTTGAACCAAAGTGTGAGAGGGCAAACTGAGGCCAAAGTGATAAAGTTGAGCTGTGCTGTAAACCAGGCGATAACAAAGAGAAGCAGTAATTCCAATATGTTTTATAGTTGATTATTATCCAACTGTTAATCGAGCCACACTAGTGCCCAGATGAGACGGGTTCCTTGTTGTGTCACGGACGTGTGTCATTAAAAAAAAAAAAAAGCGTTTGGAGAAAAAAGTTAACTCTGTGTTCTATTTAAATGTTTCAGAAAAGCCTGATAGGGGCTGATAAGCATATCATGACTGTACATTTACTAGGAAGAACACCTAAATTACCAGCCTTGTAGAAACACTGTGGGAAGAAAACTTTGACATGAGGAGGGGATGCTGATTGCCAGGATTTCCTAGAAGCATGTCGTTCTAATCTGCTCCTCCTCCTTCGTAACCATGTGATGCAGCTCAAGTGGGGGTTGACAGGAGAGGTTGGACAACTATGCACCCTCACCTGGTGTAGACGGCAATAAAGATCCCTGAAAGAAGGAGTCTCCTACGAGTTCTTGTCTTCATCGTGGAAAAGCCGGAGCAGAGCTGTGAAGCTTTTTGTCTGGGATCTTCAAGGGATTTTTTTTAAAAGGGATTCACAAAGATGGCAGAAGACAGACTACTGAAAATGTGGATTACAGGAGATACACAGAAAGAACTCTCTGTGGATGTGCAAAAGGGCGCTCAGTCGCGCAACAAAATCTCACATTCGATCGAGGAAATTCTCAAACGGCCCTCAAGTGTCAGAAAAGAGAGTCGAGCTCACCGCTGTTGGTCCGTCATCAGAGAAAACAACCAAACATCGAAGCATCACTTATATACAGGTTGGTTTTTATGCTTTATTACCTGCAAATACAAACAGATTTGCAAACTTATAAATAGCTTATAGAATTCTTTCTCTTTTAACCAACAGAAACGCCACAAATTCAGCTTCTTGAAGAGTCTCCAAAAGTCTCATCAGAATGCAAGAGTGAGTATGAAGGATCCAGCACTGATTCCCCCAGCAGCCCCCCCCCAAATGTGACCTGCTGGGACGATGCTGAGGAGTCGCTTGTTTGCAGGTCAGAGGAAAAAGCGTCAGACCCGGGTCACGTTCACGCAACTGCAGGTGCAGGAACTGGAGAAGGTCTTCAGGCGGACCCACTACCCCGACGTCAGCGCCAGAGACGAGCTGGCGTCCCGTCTGCACCTCACGGAGGGACGGATACAGGTGAGACACGCGGTGCTGCTGCAGGTTTTCCATGCTGGATTTGTTGCGTCTCGTTGTGATGTAAAGACATAAAGGCTGCAAGTCAGTGTTAGTCCTAAATCCAGATTAAGAGCTTGAATATACACTCATGTCCACATCTGTGGAAAAGTACAGATCAGGCAAAACTACAGTTTATTTTACAGACCAGAATTAACCAACTGTGACTCAGCAAAACTGCTATTATGGCAGTTATGGTGAGTGAAGTCTTCAGGTTTAGTTTTTGCGCCAGATTTTATTAGAACCATCATGTCATACAGATGTTTTTTACACTATTTAAGGAATACTATTTATTTCATGTTGTATAACACTTAAGTGTGAGTATTAATTTATTGTTTGGATAATATCCGTCACTGATGGTGCCTGAAAAAAGTTTGGATGCAGTTTGCTCAGTTTTCTGATTCTCACCCACTTACCTCTAAATTGTCGGCAAATTCCGCTTATTTTGGTAAAATAGGTCAACATTACAACTGAGTTGAAACCGAGTGAGGGATCTTTAACTTCTTTTAAGTGTAGACCACAAAAGAATAAACTTTTGGGATGAAGTCTCGGAAGAAGGAGATGAAAACACAATCTTTCTGTCTGTACATAAAGTCTTGATTGATGTCTGTTTTTGCTGTTTGAACAGATTTGGTTCCAGAACCGCAGAGCAAAGTGGAGGAAAGCTGAAACTCTGAAGGACATTGATCTGATGGCGACACATCACCGGCATTCACCCACTTACGGCCTATTTTATAACGAGGTAACACGAAATAAATGAGTTCTATTTATAGCAGAGGTTTTTATTTGGATTCGTACAAGGACAATTCAACATTTATTCGGGTTTTTCTGTAGAACTCTTTGTCACATTTGTCTCTTTCATGTTTCTTTGCAGTCCCAGAAACTCCCACAGCCGGCAATGTACTGGCAGCCTTGCTGCCTACCCAAACATCTCCTCTCCAGCTTTTACTTCACTTCGACGTTAACGCCGTCCCTGCTGACCAACGCGCACTCCTCCGTGTACAACACTCTGTATGTTGACACGCAGGAAACGGTGCGATAACGTCTTCGGTATTTTGACAACACTGACATTATTTTTTTTATATCAAGCTTTTCTTGGATGTCATAATATTTCAATGGGAGTCTGTGAATTTATTGAACAAGCTGTAAACTGTAAATAAAAGATATGCTTCTCAGCTTTATTGTGTCTTGTTTGCATGTTGATTTCAGCTGCACTGTCAAACTGAAATAAGGTTGCTTGGTAGAAACTTTTTGCATGTATTTGATAATAAAATAAGTGTTTGAAAGAATCGAAATGGCTCTCTTTGTAAGAGATTTCAGATCAGTGTAATATGCATATAAAAGCTTTTGTGATGCAAAAGTCACTGCAGTGTTTTTGTGCATCGAGTGACCTGTGTCGATTTTTCTTCATGACACCACACTTCCTTGTCAGAGATAAGATACAGTGTTGCAATCGGTTTGACTTTCTGGCAACCTCTCCTTATCTTAATTTGGCCTCATAAATGAGGGTTGTTGTCGGGTCAGCCGAGGAATTCACAGAACTGGTCCAAACGGACCAAAGGGGAAGACCGAGCCGGATGGATCTCAGTGTACTGCCGCTGTGGGGATTCGAACAGAAACATTTGTGCCTGTACTTTCTGAAGTCTTGCTTGTGTTGTGCGTCACTTTGGACAAAAGCGCCTAAACTGTCAAACTGTAGATAGAACCAGCATGAACAATGTGCAGGCAAGACTGATATCTGTTTTTCTGACACAAATCAGCAGCAGGATTTTTCCATCGACTCCCAATCACTTCTCGACTGTTCACCTTTTTTCACAGAATAATTTTCTCATAAATGACCAATTCTAGGAAAGATAAAACAGCATCACCCTTGCTATCAATTCAATAACCGACTCCAAAGCGCCATAACTGATTACACTTAACAAGACGGAGTACAGTTAAACTTTTCACCCTGGCCATATCTGCTTTTATGGCGCATGTTTGCAGTAAGATAAACTGTACCGCAGGCTGCATGAGCAGCACGAATGAGGGCAGGAAAAAAGTGAGCGTCAAACAATGGAGAAAAAAAAACCTTGAGCAAGCTTTCATAACAGTCATTTCGTCATGTTGGGGCTCTGATGTTGTGATTATGCTCCAAACACCCAAAGTGTGCAAATGTAGCGTTCATTTTCTCTGCATTTCAGTCTGAACTATGATGCTGCCTTCAGATAATGTTAAAGAAATAATAAACACCTGATGAGACCACACAGAAATTAGCCTCAAAATTATTGAAGTAAATAAATAAACAATATTTGAATAATAATAATATATGAATATTTGTTCCTGAATAGAAAAAGCAAAAAGCAATGTGGAGGTTAGGTTAATATCTTTCTTTCATATAAAGATACACAAATTAAATATAATTTCTGTTATTGTAAATAATTTCTCAAACTGAGAACAAGAGAGAGAGAGAGCATTATATTCATCTTATTGCACTCACACATTCTGCTTGTACTGCTGGAATCATTTGCTTTGTCAGTGAGGGGCACAAAGGGGCCAAAGTCCACTGCAGGGGTGAACGTGGCCCCCCATCAGACCCCTTCTAGAACCGCCCCTGAGGAAAGGGTTCATGTATTGTTTAATATTTTAGACAAAATGTCAATAATCCCAACAATAAATGTGCATATTTTACTTAAATGATGTGCAGAAATATTGTTTGATATTATTTTTTTTAATTGTCGCTGATAATTCACAAAGTAATTGTTGCAGTGCCACAAAGCAGCGAACAGGTGGCGCCCTTGCGTCCATGAATAAGCAGAAATTGAGCCGTGTGCCTGAGTGTTTATCGAACAGGCATCACTGACCTGCTTTTTAAATCGGAATGATTTTCCTCTCCTAGTTCGGGTGATACTGTGTCAGCCGGGATGGAGACCTTGCCGTGTTCCTGAGCCACCGCCTGCTTTCGTCTCCGGCTGCAGCCTCCTCCCAGGAGAGGGGGGCGGATAGATTCGGGATCTGTCAGCCTCCGCCCGCCTCTGTGGCTCTGCCTCTGTCCAAGCCGGTGGAGAGGCAGAGGGGAGGACCGCAGACCAGCTGTGGGGGGGACGTATAAAGACACAGCCAGAGCGAGAGGGGCGATGGCCGCCGGCAGGGGATGCGGAGAATCGGTGGATGAGTACCGCGCCGAGGTGGAGCGGCTCACGCAGGAGCTGGCCGAGGCGAACCGGGAGAAGATCCGGGCTGCGGAGTGCGGGCTGGTCGTCCTGGAGGAGAACCAGGCGCTGAAGCAGAAGTATGTGGAGCTGGAGAGCGAGCAGGAGACTCTCAGGAAGGAGTTGGAGCAGTTACAGGAGGTGAGGTGGGGGGGCGGCGGCGGCGGATGGTGCGGCAGTCGGGGGCTCTGTGGGAGGGGGGCGCACTGCGGGCAGGTGCCCGGGATCAGCTGCATCCACCCCGCTTTCCGTGTCTCGAATGAGTGATGTCTTGTTTGTGTCCAACACGCTTCACTGTACGAAAACCTGTGAGCGATGGGGGCGAGAGTTGGGGGGAGAAGGAGCCACCAGGGCCGCCAGCAACAGAAGGAGAAGAGTTCATCTTCATTCAGAGTCACTTCAGCTCGGATTCAACTGAAGGATGAACACAACTGTGTCCTGTATGAGGAAGCTGTCATGTAAAACGCTGCTCAGGCTCTGGACATGACAATGCCTGGAAGCCTCTGCAGGCACACAATAACAGAGCACCCCAGTGAAGTGCTTTGTTTCTGGACACCTTCCCTGGAAAAACACATTCTTTGAGGAAACTGAGCAGAAATCAAGGGGGTAAAGGGGGTCTGAGTCCTTCATGATCAAAATGAAAATTATGGGGGGGGGGGGGTTCATGTAAAAAAGGAAACGAATTGATGTGGCTGAATGGAGAAAATCTCAGAAAGATATCGTCTTGTAAACATTTACGTTTTTTAACAAGCACTCATCAATTGAAATACAAAAAAGGAGGAAGTGATTGAGGTTTATGCACACATGTGGCATGGGGTCTGATGAGACACAGGTGGCGACTAATTACGTCAATCTGGTGAGAGTCGCTTGTGTTGGAGCAACAAGACAACCAGAGGTCAGAGGAGGAAGTGTGCTCAAAAGCAGACCAGGGCGCAGACACCAGAAATAAAACTCGATGGAGAAACAATTCAACTCGAACGTGAGACAAAGAGGAAACAAAGGAATGAAAATGAAGTGAAAACACAGGGGTAGAAACACTGGGAAGATGCACGGATAGAGACCTGTGAAATAATGCATTTGTGAAGCTATAAAATGATCCAAATCAGGTCCCCAGCAGACATTTTGGTAATTTATAGATGGAGCGCGAAACGAAAAAGGCCTTGGAACAAAGATTCTTGTCTTTGTCAGTTTCGTTTCATTTCTGACCTTATTTCGAATCAGAGATACAGATCTGTATCTTCCGATGGAGTAACCAATCGCGGGAAGTTTCACGGCAATTCACGCTGCTGCTCACTGCCAAAAAAATCTCAGTTTTTGTGCAGCGATTTCCTCCAAGAATGTTTTCCACATTTAGATGCACTCCAAAGATGCAAGTTCTTTCTTTACAACCACAAAATTTCGTGCAAAGATCCGATAACATCAGTAATCACTCTAAAGTTCTTCAGCTGTGTCCTCACATTCCTGTCCTGATCTTGGTTGCCAACGCTGTCGTTATGCATACGTCTCGGGTTCATCATCCAGTGCTGAGGGATGCTTGAATAATGAATGCGGCGCGTGCTCATACATTCACTCATTAATGCATACATGTAGCAACAAGAGGAGGGTGCTGACAGGGCTTCGCATCTCAAGGTCGCTCATGGAGATGCGGGAGCCAAAAGGCCAGAAGGAGGAGATGCTGAAGGCTGGTGGATGCAGAGGGGTGGGGGGTGGGGGGGGGGGGTCACAGCTTTTACTGCCAACTCATGAAGCCTCATCTTTATTTGTCATTTTATCACTAATCATGTGAACATTTGTCACTCTGGCAGAAGAAGAAAATGAGAAAAAATAAGAAGAACCGACATGTTTGTATCCAAGATGGCCAACTGCGCCCACGCTTCATAGATTTCATTCACTTTTGCCACACAAAGGAACAGTTTAGTCTTTAATTTAACACCTTTTATTGACCCCTTGTTTAGGTGTTTCTCATATGAGATCGAATTAGGACCAATAAAGATCAAACTTTGTCCTCAACTCTAAATATTTAGTCGTCAGTCGTTTGAGTCATGTTGGAGGTGTGTCGCTTGGCTCCGTCGGCCGGCTCTTCTTGTACAGTTGACTCACTAAATATAGCCGAATGAAAAAATCATGATGAGATCACATGCCGGGCCGATACAGTGTTTCAGGCAGCACTCAACAGCTTCCATAATGCATGCGTGGTTATATATTTACAGTCTCGTTCACGTGCCCTTTCCTCCCCGACGCTCAGCCGAAACATCGTGTTTTGACTCGCACGCGGAGTGATCCGCGCCCAGAAAGTCGGGCGCAAGTTTAAGCCGAAGAGACAGCCTGATACAGCCAGCAGCGCAGCGCTGTCCGACCGATAACTCACCCGTATGGATTATTGGATGATGTCTGGTGTGGGCGATGACGGCGGGGAACGTGATAAGACGGGGACGAGAGGGAGGAACAAGAGAGACGTTGGAGAAGAGAGCGAGAGGGGACAGGATGAAGAGACGGGATCGTAAGAAGTATTAGTGCCGAGAAAGGAGGATTTAGCCTCTCGAAGGGAAAGTCCCCATAATAAAGCCGTGACATCTGCTTTTTCTATTGAGATGATAACTAATAATTGCTTGGTCATGGTTTCCAACAGCGTCCAGCCGTTGTGGCCTGATGAGGAGCTGTAAAGCTGTTCAGTGGAGCAGCACGGCGCTCGGTGATCAATCTGAACGGTTCACATCTGGACACTACGTGTGTCTTCACTGGCGCTTCCAGTCCCGCCTGTCAGTGAGAGCGGTTGCTCTCTGCGATGATACTTCTGTAGGGAATATCTGCCCGAGCGCCAACGCCGGTGCTTCTGAGCCCGAATGGCAGAGTGCAAACCTGCCACTACAATAACATCAACACCGCCCTCATCCACCCCCCACCCCCGCTCTTACCTCCCCCCTGCACTCCACAGAGGTGCTTTTATAAAAGGGCAGGAAGGCTGCAGATGGAAATTCAAATTGCTTCTGGGACTCCATTGAATCTCATATGTTGCGAAGGAAAACAGCAGAAAGAAATTGAAACTGCAACCTTTCTCTTTTTCTGCTTTATTTTCCAAACTAAATTGAATTCACTGTTTCGTTCAATCTCGGTGTTTGGCCACAGATTGAATTCCTCACAACTGAAGCCCCCCCAGTTTGATCTTTGACTGGCGATTTGTCGTAGCAAACCAGCAGCACAACAATAATAGTAATACTGGAAAAAAAAGTCTGAAATAAGAGAAAAGTCACAAGCAGGTTGAATACAGTCGGGTAGAAGTTACACAAAAGGTATTTGTAATTGAGAATGTGCCTGCCAGTCATATTTGTATGATCCTACTGTGTTTACATACGTTCCCCAGGTCACGTTTATGTCCTTTGTGCTTTGGTTCTTTGTCTTGGGTCCCAGGTTCCAGCTGCTTGAGGGAGGGAGTGACAAGAACACGATTTGAAAAGCACATGACACAAATTAAACACATTAGCAAGTCCATCACAGGGTGTCTCCTTCCCTGTTCCCTCGATGGCTTAGATACAGGACAGATTGTGGCCTTTTTTCAGGCAACGTTTGCTGCATCTGTGACGATGTGTATTGTGATCGCTTATTGTCACAAGCAGGCACAGTGAAGGTGCAACAGATGGTCATAATGATATGAAACAAACAGCCTCCAGGAACTTTCAGCGCTGCAGTTTTCGACCACAGTCCTTTGCTCTTAACTATTTTGCAGTCATCATGCTGTTGGTGTTGTTCTTTGATGACTTGTGTTTCCTCCTAAGCAGCTTGCATGCATTTCTTTGCTGTCTGCAGGGGTCCAAACACAAGAAAAAACGATGCTCAGGGCCCTGTTTTGGTGCCGAAAGCACAGAGTGTTTCCTTGCTCTGCCCCGTCCCTCCATCTGCTACGTTTTCCCTTCACCCAGCTCTTTCTCTCCCTGTCTGCCTCATGGCCCAATCACGCTCCCGTTCCTTGTATCCCAGTGTGTGTGTGTCAGTGTGTGTGTGTGTCCTGTACATCCCTGGACAGATGCCTAAGCAGTGACGGAGACACCACTACCCAGTGGTTCTGTCTTGTTAGTGCTGTCTCTGGGCAGAACATCCCTGGATAGGGCGCGTTGAGAGACGGACGGAGGAAGACGTCCTCGCTGCAGAGCCGCCCTCTGGTCTGAATCATGAGTTTATATTGTTTTCATGCAGCTTTCTAGTCATTTTTCCTGACCGCATTATCAACAGTGCTTGCTCCATCTTCAGGAAGCACCGACAGAACAGCCTTGCAGTCATCATCGGGTCTGTTAAGCTCGAATCTCCTCTTTTATCCTTTTCGTCACGCTGTCACTGATTTGAATGAGAGACAAACGTTCCACTTTTTATCAGCTTGAGTTCAGGACTCATAAAAGGTGTTTGAAAAGCGAGTCGCTCGTATTCGGCTGCTGTCACGTCCCAGCACGTCACCGTGGTCTTTCGAATCAGGAGTCTTCAGATGAATTGACATTTGTGATAAGCTGGGAGCATGTAGTTCACAGGTCACTTCTGCTCCGAGAGCTTCAGGCTGAGAAAAATGCCAACTGACATCTGCTTCAAAGTTTTCACGTGGTAACTTCAAATTTCCCCCCTCCGAAAACAGAAAGTCACTGTTCATCATGTCAGCTTAAGATTTTCCTCTCGGTGTAAGTAACGCTAACGGCCTGTTTTTTACGTGATCCGGACTTCTCGCGATCAACCATCTCCGTCCCCTTTTTTGTGGACTTAACTTCCTGTCGTATGTTGAGCGAGTTCTGCAGAACCGGATCCTCCTTGAGTGCCGTGTGCAGCAGAAAGCAGGGCAGTGTTGCTGAACTCGAGATGGAGCGTCACGTTTGGTGATTAACACCTCCAGTTCAAGACAAAATGCTGCTGACCTGATGTGACAGCAGTGAAGTTAAGCAGCTTGTTCGACCTTTCGGAGCGCCGCTAATTATGATTCGGACGGTGGCTCCGTAGAAAGAAAAAAGGCCATCAGGGATTCGCAAAACTTAATTACTAATTAGCATTCCTTCACTCGCGTAAAACACTCGGTGCGGCTGAACCAGTTGAAGAGGAGTCAACAGCTGTGGCCGTAAATCTGTCGGGGCAGAAATAAAAAGGAGGAAGCATGGCGGGTTTTTGTCCCCTCACCTCCATCTGCATCCTTTTTGTTCTTTTACATTAGCAGGGCCATAAACATGGATGGAGGGGCTGAATCAATACCTCCCGAGAAGCTGTTTGTTCCTACCTCACCCCAGCGCGGCCCTCCCCGGCTCCTGTTATCCCCTCACCCCTCCTCCCTCACTCCTCCCTGCCACTACCCCCCTACGGTGCTCCCCTGGAGTGCAGTGGGAATTATGCATCGATTTCTGCCCTGTGCGGTGAAAATGTATCATGTATGAGCTCGGATGCGCACAGTATTGTGTGTAGAGCCGCGTGCGTTTTTGCAATCAGTGCATGTTGGTGAAACATATCTGACAGATAGCCTTTAATGCCCAGTTATCATAGACTGAACAGCTGTTGAGTCCGTCATATGAAGCCGTTAACAAAGGAAACCTGCAGCGGTGAAGGAAGGCATTAAACAACAGTGGTTTCAAGCAGTCGCAGTTGCTGAAATATGTTGCCAAGTTTTACGATTTCTGTGGTCTATGTGCTTTTTTGGGAGCGGCGCTTTCAGGAAGGGAGGTGTGTGATCCTGAACGTCACATAGATTAGGGGCTGCAGACGATGTCGACCTTTGACCCAGGCAACAGGAAGAGGGATGCAGTTGAGCATATAGATAAGGACCGGACTGCCCTTGTTTGGAATCTGGCTTAGCGTGTGTTTTTGTGTGCTTCTGTGTGTGTTTAATGAGTGAGGACCTGAAGGGAAGGTCATTTTCTTTGTATGTGAGCCACAAATGGGGACACTTTGGCTGCATGTGTTCATGCTCCCTTTATTTCTTTCTTCCTTTGTGTCATTTTTTCTAAGCTTTGTCTGTGTGTGTAACATGAGACGTGGTGGTTGGTTTTTTTGTGGCTGCGGGCTGGAGTGGCGTTGATGAGCGACTCCAACCCATCAGTTGAGTGTCTTTGTTGTTTCAGGTTTTTATGGCTGTTTTGACCTAATGGAGAAGAGAGGAGGAGGTGGTGGAGGAGGAGGAGGAGGAGGAGGTGGTGGACAGAAAGTGCAGATCTCAGCAGAACTGCAGGAAATGTGATTTCCTCGACTTGTGTCAATTTCACCCATATTCCTTTCTTTTGTCCTTGTTTGTGGATTCTCATGATCTTCACATGAAGGAGAAACTGCTGGGATGAATCCGCAGAGACGGTCCAAGCCTGCACAGACCCTGTTTTTTTTCTAGAAAGCTCTCTTTTACTGCAGTGAAATATAGTAAGAAGGAACAGGACTCCCCTGCCTGCGGGCAGCTATATCGATTGGTCGACTTTAGCTGTGTCTGCTGCAAACTCTGAAAGCAAAGCAGAAAAATCCTCCTCCCACAATATATGTATTCCTTTTGTTCCCAAATTAAAAACGTATTCTTTTATCTGCCGTTTGAATATAATTTGACAAACGTGAACAATCCAATTGAACCCAAACATCACTGACTGCAGTGGTTCATTTTCAGCCGTTTCATTTGATCTCCTGCACAGTTTTATCGCTGCTCATCGTCTCTGCGTGGCAGAAAAAGAGAGGCCCTCTATCTGGATGACCAGAGGCCATTGCATCCAGAACAGGGAGCTCTGGAGCCAGCATCAGCCCGCCCGGCGTTGCCCCCCCCCCACCACCCACCTCACACACACACTGGCATGCGTGAGCACACGCACACCCAAACAGCCACTTATGACGGGCGTGTGACACAGAACAGGGTCAGTGATCTGTCTCTGTCACTTTGACCCTGTTAGGGGGATTACAGGGACAGGCGGGTATTAAATCACCTCCTCAGTTAAACCTGGTTAATAACGGCATCAGACAGGGCTGATGTGATGGTGGGTTGGGATGGAAAAGAGCAAAGATGAGACTTTTTTTTGTGTTGATTGTTGGTGTATGTGGAATGAGGCCGATATCCCCGTATTCATCACTTTGTGTGGAGCCTTTCAGCCTGTTTCTACAGCGGTTTGCGTGGTTTTTCACAGGTCTGCAGCGCTGCCATGGAGGCTCTTCTGTGGCTGCACAAAAGCACTGAGTCACCCAGAGGCCCCACGTGTCGATACCGAGCGGGTCGCAGTGTGCAGGCTTGCTTCCTCATTGTCGTCTGTGTGTGTGCGTGCGTGTGTGTGTGTTTGGCTTGGCTGAATCCTCGGAGAGAGACCCGCTGCAGAGAGGGGGAGACATTTTTATCAGCTGAATCGGCTCCGTCGCTTTCTCTTGTGCCTCTGGCAGCCCGTCTGGGTGTGTCTGCTGGCACCAACACAGAATATCAATCAGGAGGAGACTTCAGACACCGTCTATCTATTTATCGCTCAGCAGCCTCCTCATTCTCTCTTCTCTTGTTCCCTTCACTTTTCTCATGTTGTGTTTATTTATTGGCCCTTTTTATTTGCTTTTTTTTAGTCACTCCTTTTTTCCCGACTTGGCCAAAGAAGATGTAAGGGACAGTAGGGGGGAGGAGGAGGGAGGTGAAGTGGAGCACGGGGAAGACAGAGTGGGTCGATTCTTTTTCCACACTCTCCACATTATTGCTCTAATTCTTCTTCACCCTCAGGCGAGTCCCTGAACACTCAACCCATCAGCACCGAGGAGACTCAGCAAAGAGCGGCCGTAATGAAAATGTGTCATCATTTCGGACCGATCAAATGTAAGGAGGGACCACTCGGAGACGTTTGAAGAAAAAAAGGATAAATGTACACGATGAGGAACAGAAAAAAAGAGGGAAAAAGAGCAGGAATTTGAGTGGAAACAGTAATTACCTTCATAAACTCCAATTATATTGCTTAATCAAGTGATTATTATCATCAAAGTGTTAGTCTTTGCCCTATTAGGATAGCTAATTTAATGTTCACGGGTGTCTCGGCCTCCGTGAATCATGGTGTTAATCAGCTTGTACCCTGGAGCCAGAGGATTTGTCTGGGACGCAGCTTCACTTTACTGTGGCCGCGCTTTCTCTGAGTCACGCAAATGCTCACCTGAGCTACTCACACAAGCATCCCAAAACCTGGGAAATAGTTATAGTGTCCTGCAATGACTATTTCTTGATATTTGGCTGTCACACAACTACACAGTATCTTTAGGATCACGTAACTGTGTCCCTAACATGTCAAGAGCCTGATGCACCCAAAAGTGATTTTTGTGTAAGACCAATTAGATCCATTTCTTAGTCAGTATATTTCTTAGTGACTGGTTGATAACTCAACTAGAACGTGAGATATCGAGTTTTGTGCATGAATTTAGGATGACAGCGAAGGCTTCAGACTCCCAACAGAGCAGGCAAGGCAGCGAGGCTGGTGTCAAATTACACCTGCTTGCTGGCTGACTTGGTGCTGTTGTTAAGCATGAAAATGTCATGTTAAAGGAAAATGTTGGGGTTTCTTGCATTGTGAGGTCACCGCACAGCAGGGGAAGTATGTTGGAATGTTTGCTGAAAAAGTTTGGATTTATTTCTGCATCAAAGGAAATTGTGTTCTAGATTTTTTTTTTTGTAACACGATCGTTTGTCAAATTGAATTATTGACCCGACATGTCATCCATTGCTTGGCATTGCCTTCCTTCCTTCCTTCGTTCCTTCCTCCTGCCGACTTTGCTCTCTTTTTCCTCAGCTTCCTCTCTTCCTTTTTTGATCCACTACTCTTCTTTCTCTTCATAGCCTGCCGGCTCCTTCTCCCCATTCAAATGAATAGCGGCGCTCTGAAGCGAAACTCCGCTGAAGTGCATCTATGCGTGTGCCTGTAGTGGTGTGTATTTTTGAACATGAGTTCATGTGGTAGGATGGCTGGGAGGCTGCGCCGTGTGTTTTTGTGGTTGGCTAGCTCATGAGCTCCTGCAGGGCACATTACCAAGCAATGAGAGTGACACAGTTGCAGCTGGTACAGTCTGTGCACTTTGTTACTGCACTGATGGCTCTTCTTGTCGACTCACGCTGGCTGCAGCGTTCCCGTTTTAAAGTCGGAAAATCCCGCATCAGCGTTTTGAATCAGAGGTTCTTCCTCCTCAACGCAGCAACAGTTAATCACTGATAGTTGAACATTCACATCGAGTGAGCTCCCGTTGATTTTAGAGCAGATAACAAAGAAAATCTACACAACTGGAGTTGAAACCAAGTAAATAACCGCTCACTCGAGATCTCACTCCCAGCTGCACCTTCAACCAATTCAGCGTCCATTCAGCCGGCCGCAGACTGAGCACACACGCACGGCCCCGGCGTTCTGGGAAATAATCCAAACACCTTTTTTCTGCCGCCAGCAGACTCGCGCCAAATTGAAACACTTGAACAAGCCACCTCTTTTGAACCAAACACAGACTGTCCCCTGGCAGACCTCTCGGCTTCACCCCGCATGTACCCCGCCCATTGTGTTGCAGCGCGAACGGCAGATGTGACATCATTGAGGCCGGGCTGCAAATAGCATGGATTTTCCACAACAAAAGGGCATTAAAGTGTTTTTTTTCAGCTTTTTTTTCTACATTATAGGTTTTTTCTCCCGCCTCCCTCAAGTGTCGACATAATAGCAGACTGTTATCAGAGGAATAATAGGCTTCACTGCACTAAATACCATCTCAGGGCGGAGCAATGGAAAGCAGGGCAGTTCACCCCCGCTGCTCCCTGTAAAGCTTTCATGTCATGCTACCGCATTGTTTATGTGGACAGTAATTCATGAATAGAGGAGCTCTGGACCAGCCAGGGAAATTAAACGAAAGGATTTAAATGGCGCAGTGGAGCATGCCTGGGCTCTCCGTCGCACAATAAAGTATAACCGTCCCTGCTGATTCAGTGGAGGACGTCTGGTGGCCCAAAGCACTTTAAAACGCACGGAGGAATATCACCGCCGCGGATTCGGATGTTTAACTTCATTCGTGTGTTTGTGCTGAAAGTAACAGTCGAGGATGAGGGTTTTTTTTGTGTGTGTGTGTATCAGAAGTGATTACTTCTAATCTTCCGTTGTGGGTTATTTTTCTGTGTGACTGACCCCCGTTGTGATTTATCCCGCTTCCTCTCACTTGTGGAACTGTGCCTGTGTGTGTTTTTAGAGATGACAGATCTCTTGACTTGGCACTTTTCCCTGTGGCGGAGAAGCACATGGGGACGTCTCTGTGTCCTTGTCAGAGGGCGAAAACGCGCCGCGGCAACGTTTCCCCGCCCCCGTCAAACCCCCGTCAGTGGATCCCAAAAGTCCCCGGGACATTACCAGCACTGTGAACTGGGAATAGATTATATTACATTTCTTTGAACCTCAATCGAATCGCATGAAAAGACTCGTTGCTGCTGATGAAAACCGTTTTCGTTTCAAACAATATCACAGTATCAGTTCAGCCTTTTTAGGAAGCGTTGTTCTCTCAACCAGATGTCTAAAGCTCGATGTAGCTCCAAAAGACACCATATTATTGTTATAGCTGTACACTTCTACACTCTTTAACAGCAGTGTGTGTCACAGTATGTTTTGTTAGCCGCTGACACAGTGTTTATGAAGCAGCCAGCTGCATCGCTTCTCAGCAGCAGCAGCAGCAGCATGTCTCTCTCCATGGTTCTGAAATCCCTGACTTGGTTGGCTGGACGGACCATCTGGACACGATGCAACGCTGCGTGTGTGTGTGTACGTGCGTGCGTGCGTGCGTGTGTGTGTGTGTGTGTGTGTGTTTTGTTCAAAAGAATTTTCCTTCTTATGATTTGACTAATACTCTGATTCCTGCGGCCGTGTAAGTTATCAGATTTTTCGCTGTAGCGGAGATTAGAGCTCAGCACGCTGCGTTTCTCTCACTCCACCATCAACATTCACGGTCTGAGCAGCACGACGGCTGCTGCGGTGCTCCGCCTCGGCCTCGACAACGCGCTGCCGCTGTTGTCGGTAATATGATCTTCCCTTTGTCTTCAGTTGAATGATGTCACTGTAATCTCCCCAAAAAATGAAAGCACTGCATGAAAACTCGCATTATTTCAAAAGATTAACATAAAGGGATCAATAAATAATGCCATTTCAACGGGATTCTGCTTGGTCGATGTGGATCAGTGATAAGCTCCGCTTACGGAAGGCAAACATTCCTGGTTCAAACCTGGAAAATGGAGTCTGCCTGTTTTTAACTGTATCTGTCGGCTCACGTGAATCCACAAAGACTGTGTGTGCAGGCAACATGTGATGGTTCGCATCTGTTGTAACTCCGCAATCACCTGGAGTCCTGTGGCGATTTTGACGGATCGTCTCCTCTGGGTGGATTTTGACGCCATATTTTGTTCTTGGCTGTAATTATCCTTCATTGTCTTGCGTGTTTCCTTCCTCTGAATTGAAAAAAATCGAGTTAAGTCAATGTCCCAAGCGAACTATGACTTACAATCTGTGAATAAACTTCGGTACGCCTGACTCGACGTCCCTTTTAATTAGGGAAGTATGGCGAAGATTAATTGCCGTGGCAGAAATAGTGTATAACTCTCCTTGAGTGTGGAAATAACGTCCTCCCGTACCTACACACACTCAAAGACCAGATTAGACACTCGGAGCCCCTCCCTTGACTCCTCATTAGGGACCGCTATAGACAGAGGAGCATTTCAGGGTTACATGCGCTCCTCTCACGCTGGCGCAGGGCGGTTTTGCCTCCCTCAGCCGGCCTGCTCCTCCCTCTTTAGCCTCGGGGATGAAAAAAATCTATAGGCAGGGACTCTTTTGTCTGGACTTTAACCAGTGAGGCCCACGAGGAGCCTCGAGACTGAATACATTATTTGCTTTCCAGTATACGGATCCAAACAGACTGTCAGTGAGTGTCTCTCATTAATATCATCCTTCAGAAATGGGCTTTAAACTTTAATCTTCTCTGCTGTTCTTCGCGTCGGGGTGCCAATTAGGGCGAATCGGAGATCCGTCACTGCAATTATGGAGCCTTCAGTGTTGTCAGCGCAGCTCATTTAATTAGTATGAAAAACAGGGTCTTGTCGCAGTGTTATTTTTAACCCAACAGAAGCTGCACGGGGAGAGCAGCAGGGAGAAGAGCCCCGTGTGCTGTTTCACATGTAAACACGGGACGCGGTCATCAGTGTCACTCACTGCGATTCCCTCCGAAGAGGGAGGAGCCGCACGCAGGAGGAGGACTTGCAGGAGCCAACGAAGGAGGCCTGTTATGAAACCATCTGCCTCTCGTTACGCATCCAAGACTCGCCGACTTTGTGTGGACGAACGGCTTCTGAATCCCCTCCGGCTAACGGGAGTCCGTGAGACTCCTTTCTGTCACGTTCGATCTATTTGTCAGTCGGTTCGTTCGTCAATATTCGATTCGTAAAGACGACTTGTCACCAGAATGACTGATGAACTCTTTTTAACCGAGTGTTTTTCCTAAAGAAGTCGTCAGAGCTGAGGACGACTACTCATCAACAAATGGTCATTTGCCTGATAAACGGGATCCTCGATCAGCTGGTTCGTTTCATCTAGCAGCAGCGGGATTACGCTAAAACATCACCTCCCCTCTAGTTAAACCCACGTCAGCTGTCAAAGAGAGAATGGAAAGTCGGGGCTACTGACTGTGAGCAGCAACATCATGAAGTCTGGCAGAGTGACAAGTCGACTCAACTCCGCGCCAAAGAAGTTACGCCCCATAACGCTTCAAATTGTCATTTTTTTTCACTTCATTTCAGCTTCTTTCTTCTGAATCAAGACCAGTAGCTTTTTTCCCATCTCACACATTGCAGTAACAGCTCTAAATAGGGTCTGGAAAAGGTTTTTTTTCTTGTAAATGCTGGAAAACTTGATAAACATCAGGCGTTAGGTAGACCATGGACTCCAGTTCGGGGGGGGGGGATTTCCACTCTCCCTCCCTGCAGGGTCCAGCTGTTTGTTGGATCGCTCGGACGTCGGTGGCCCCTCGTCTGAGGCGAGAACGCGAGCTCATTGGGTCACGCTGTGCTTGGAATTAATCAGCTGTTTTGTTCCCGGGGCCGTTTCTCCTCTTCTCAATCATTCACTACAATCACACCGTGCCTCCCGGGAGAGCGAGCGAGGGCGCCGGGGCGAGCGAGGAGAAACTAAGAGAGGGAGAGAGAAGAAGAACAAAAAAAGGAAAGCAAAGAGGAGCTTCAAGGGGGAAAAAGGAGAAAGAATCTGATGTTTTTCTTTTGCTTGAATGTTTTTAGACTCCTAAATAAATTCCTTGTGGACTGTTTTCATGGCTGAATTGATAAACACTCCGAATATTCACAGACGTTTTACAGTACGGATTCTTGCTTGTGTCCATTCATATGTTAAATGGTCACATTTGTCATTCAAGGGTGCTTTTCTTAATGGTTCATTACATTTGAATAAACATACAAAGGGAATCGTGACTGACGGGAAAAAGCTGGGTTTTTTTTCATTTGCAGGATTTCAACCTACAGATCAGCTTAATGAAGACGTGTCTACTCGGTTTATTTAGTTGAGGTGCTTTTCCATAAATGTGACCACAATAGCTCAAAGATGTGGTTCTGCTTCGAGGGGTTTCTAGTGAAAAAAGTTGCTATCTCGAATTTGGTGACTGTTTTCGTGCTGTTTTATTCAGACTTGCAGACTTTAGACAGAAGTTGTTGGTTTATTTTCGGCATTTTCTTTATCCTTTCATTTGTGTAATCAATATGAGATTGAACTGAGTTCTATTACATTTCAACCCTGGCTTTAGTCCAGCTTTTCTGCGTCCTTGTTGATCCCTTAATAATCGTTTTGCAAACAGCAAGTCCAGTGTTAAAGCATTCAATAAAGTTAACTGGAGGGTATTTAGATCTCAGTGTTCGTACTTCAGCTTGTCTCATTTCTTCATCTGATACACGTGGACTCATCACAGTCACCAAACATACGCTGAATAATCGATACCAAGCTCTTTCACAAAGTCATTTTCTGACCACAATAAATCACTCCTGCCTAAAAAGCTTCTGTATACTTAACCTCTGAGCACATAAATCACCATCAAACAGAGAAAAGATGGCAAGAAAACGACAGCTGCACACTGAGCTCATGAGTTTTCCACATAATAGATACTTGTTCCTTATAAATGATTAATCTTCAGCAGAGGAAGTGTTGTTGTTATTGTGTCGTGGGATTTCTGAGGCCCCGTTTCTGAATTATTAATAGTTCAAAACACACAACTTCTTTTATTATTTAGGCTTCATAGTCGATTTAGTCGAGGGACTGTCCAGGAAAAAGCATTCCGAGGACTGTGATAACAATAAACGGGGTATTGTTTACAGTTTTCTGTGGCAAATGTCAACCGTAAAAATGGTTCTCAGGGCATTTATTGA
Source organism: Malacoctenus gilli (assembly GCA_032164315.1). NCBI lineage: Eukaryota > Metazoa > Chordata > Actinopteri > Blenniiformes > Labrisomidae > Malacoctenus > Malacoctenus gilli. Next base: position 18,090,755 of record JASSRZ010000080.1, read on the forward strand.
TTCATTGCCTCTTGGGGAAGCCACTGCAGGCACCATCGTTGTTTTTCATCCGCTGACGTGCGGTCGAAATGAAAGGTTCACTGTGGCTGCTGAAGCACGACAGCAGCTGCTTGAGTTTGAAGGACTGTGCAGAAACTCGGACTACATCTGTAATTTAGCTGCAGCTTCCTGCGGGAGAGACGGGGGGGGGGGGGGGGGGGTGGGTCCGCAAGGCCTTTTGTTAATGGAGGTCTTTAACCGCCGGCCCGTTCTTCCCTGTTGTGATCCCCGCTGTGATTTTCTCAATCAAGCCTCGGCTCCTTTATCATGAGCCGTCAGCTTTCGGTGCTGTGAAAACCTGTGTCAGGAAAATGGGAACACTGTGTCTATTGATCACAGTGAAACATCAGCCACATAGACCGACGGCACGTATCCTTCAGGGACACCCCCCCGGGAAGCGTGCTGCTGCCCGTGGTCAGCAGCACCAACGTGCCGAGCAGCCATGACCGTGAAAGTCACGCTCTGGCGGCCGTGGGTGTAAATCCCTCACATGGATTACAGTGTTTATGACAGGATTTGGCTCAGTGTCGCTTGATGTTTGACGTCCCAAAATGCACCAGTTCCTCTCCGTCACTCCTCTGGCCGTCCTTCTCCCTCCCCTGCAGGCGTTCGGCCAGGCCTACACCAACCAGCGTAAGGTGGCGGAGGACGGGGAGACCAATGAGGAGACGCTGCTGCAGGAGTCTGCCTCCAAGGAGGCCTACTACATGGGCCGGCTGCTGGAGCTGCAGACCGAGGTGACGCTCAGCCGCTCTGTGGCGTCCAATGCGCAGGCCGAGAACGAGAGGCTCAACGCACTCGTGCAGGAGCTTCGAGAGGTGAGAAAGTCAACGCGCAGACCGCAGAAACATGACTGATTACACGCATGACGAGGCACACATGCAGAGTATTTTTTATTGATTGAGTTAATCATTGTTGTCTATTGTTAACTGTTTATTGTTTTCTGTTGGTTTCAAGTCAACAAGACACATGAGCATAAAGATTTGTATTCTCTTTTCGACAAATAACAGACTTTATTCAATTACATTAATTTTTAAATGATTTTTTTCCATTGTTTTTCATTTTCATTTTATAAAATAAATGTAGCTTCAAGTTGTGCTCGTCATTATTATTTTACAGTGAAATCGCTTTTATTTTGAAATCACACACCCACCCTTAGTTTGGTGTCTCTAAAAGCCAAAAAGGAGAGAAAGATTGTTCAAAAGTATTTATCATGAGAGTCAAACTTGCTCTTTTTACTTCATTGATTTTAATCTGGACAAAAAGCCTGTGTGAGACAAAAAAGGGTCAAACGTCACACAAAGAAAACAACATATGAGTGCATACGTGCGGGCTTGTGTGACTGAAGCCACGGTGTCCGGCAGCGGTGGGAGTTCGAGTTGGGGTCAGACGCGGCGGCCACGACCCCATTGTGGGCGCCAAATCCGGCGCTAAGCTGGGGAATAAGAGAAATGTCCTGAGCTCGGCACATGTGTGGGGACAGAATGAGCTCTCTCTCTCTCTCTCTCCCATTTACACAACCAACATCACACACACAGACCCACACACACACACTCTCATTCACTAAACTGATCACAGTGAAGTTGTGACTCTGTTTGACTCGTTGAAAAAACTTTCACGTGTTCCATTCAGAATATTTCTCACACGACGGAGCCGATCGAGCGCTCGGCGTCTGACTCTAAAGTTAATGACATGGTAATCCTGATCAATAGGCTGCCGTGCACAAATGTCACCTGTTTGAACCTGGACTGAGGCTCTGTGATGAGGCGTTTATGAACTGCTTTGTGCTTCTCTTTCAAACCCTCATTTGCACACGTGATGCCCATTAATGAAGAGCAGTGTCTCTTTCATGGGAGCAGCAGGTGTTGCGGCTGCTCCGCGGGACTTTATTCAGCTCCAATCCAATCAAAAAGAGCTTTTCAACAGGGTCCAAGAAAGCTTCGGAAAACACCATTTACATACACTGATTCCAAGCACGTACTTTCAAATTAAAAGTTCATTTTAGCCTCTAAAAGTTTGTATCTGTTGCGTTCAAAACACACCAGAGCACTTTTAAACAGAGAAAGACAAATCCAGTCCGACAGTAGGGAAAAAATCTAATGTAATCTCATTTTATATGGATTATTTCCTGTATCAATCGCTTGTTTGGATGTCTTGGTGAGACTCCCATTGATGGGGGGGTGAGGGAGAGACCCCTGAGGCTTTGCCTGCACAGATAAACACTATTAGGACACTTTTATAGAATCTAAAGCAGATTGAGTACCTATCTGGTGCTTTTATTTTGAAGGCCTTTGCTTCATGGTCATGTTTAGGTTGGTCAGAAAATCTATGGGTCCACAGTCTCTCTGTAACAACATCGTGAGGAGCTTAAAGCTCCTTCTCCAACATTGCTTTGTCTTTGTTTCCCCTCACTGTGGCCCCTTCAGGGCCCACAATGAATGGACACAGGCTGCCGGGACTTCGGCTGTGATTAATGTATCGTGAATCCGTCTGAAGCCTCCGCAGTCGCACGCTGCGCTGCGAACTGGAGGTCAGAGTTTTGGGTCGGACCAGCTCTGCCCCGTGGCGGCTCGGTGCCACCGTGGTGTGCCGCACTGTCCCTGACCTCAGCTGCTCCAACCCCTGATTGGCCGGCCTCCCGTGGCGCCTCGCTGTCCGATAATTGGCCTGTAATCCCGTGTACTTCACACCCTGCTCTGGATAATTCCCCATATTGTAATTTAAATGAAATCTGGAAAAGAGTCCAAGCTGTAGCTGCTAGCCTGTCAGTGAAAAATTCTGGGTTTGTTTTCAGATGGTGATCAAATCAAGCGACTGTTACGTTGCTCAAATTGTTCTCTGTGAAATGCAATGTTGTCTTCTCAAAACTGTTCACAGATACAGTTACTTCTACTTCATTCAGATGTATATTGAAACAGGAAACAGAGTTGCATGTGTAGAATATCAAATTTTATCCCTCAAGCAAACAAAGAGTCAAAGTTTAAACGCAACTTTTCTCCAAAATTCAGCTCAAAGCGTCTGAAAATGAGTTTGTTTGTGTGTTTGCCAGCGAGCGACCGATCGTTTCACGAGGGCCAAATGTGTTTTCGGTGCAGCTCAGTCGGAGAGGGAACTCGACTCTGCATCTTTGGATGCTGCATTTGCCTCCATTAGCTTCAAGATTATAGGAGATGCTGTCAGCCGCTGGTCAACTCGGAGACGACTCGGTGTATCGCAGCGGTCATTAGTTTCAGGCGAGCTGCCTTTCTGTAAAACAAGCGACACACACACGCACTCGCACGCACACACTCTGAATTTAGTCCAAAAAAACGAGTCTTTACCTGAAAACTAGATAATTATTCTCTTCAATGTGACAACTTGACTGTTACTAACGTGACTCCCAACAGATGGATTGATGTTTGAATAAATCAAGTTGAGTGGGTTGAACCTCCAGTAGGAGTCGACCCCCTTCTAGAACACTGGGGTGAATGGCAGGTTGATTTTATTGCGTGACGTCAGCGCGGGACCCTGCGCACACTTCGACGTCACTTCCAGCATCTTCTGCAAAATGAAAATTGTGGTTGACGTCAGTTCAGATGTCATTCGGCGTGTGTAAACGCTTCATTTTTAGTGATATTAAGACGTTGCTCTACTGATTTTAGAGAGCGACAAGATTTAGTGCGAAACATGGTGTCGTCGACTCTTTAAGGGATCTTTCTTTTGAGTGACAGGTCACCATAAAATACAATAGACTTTCCACAAAAATAGTCTAGTGCAGGCACGTACACGTGCACGCGCACACATGCCCAAAACTTCCCTCCTGTGTGTGCTTCCTCCCACTCCTCTGACTGTCTCTGGGTCAGCACTTCTGCCATATGTACAGGGAGCTGCAGGGAGGCTGCAGGCAGGCTCTGCAGTAGGAGAAGCGCACACATGCTGTAAATGTTTTATGATTCAGTGTTCTGTACATCTTTGCCGGTTTTCCATTTAATGGCTTTGTGCTGTAGGAATTTAGACATGCTGAAATGTTAAAACAAGAACATGCTTCCTCTTTCGTTCTGGTCTCACATAACGATGTTATTTTTAGTCTGCAAATGAAGGCAAGTGTTAAATTTTGCTCACTTTTGAAGAGTTTTCTGCAGTTTAGGGCCTCTTCCCAAATTAATATTTAAGGTTATTGCATATGTACGATTCAGCTTCCTTGAAAGGTTTTAAGGTGGGAGGAAAGTTGACTTTTGTTGTATGTAGGATTTTGCTGAGTGCAGCAGAGTGACTCCTTCAGATTTATGACTTCTTCGGACGGTTTGTGCAGTTGGCCGTATGCTCGGGTTTCTATCGCTGCACAGCAGGTTACCCGATGATGGTTCGACAGGGACGTTGAGACTGCTGACTCTCTACATTAAGGATAATAAAGTAATTTCAGGAACTCACCTTTGATGAAGTCAGAAGTGAAGAAGGAGCTTTTCAGGATACACGATTACAAAATATAGGGAGCAAAGAAAAGCAGGTCCAGGATGTTCGACATTTAGTCATTTTGGGATGCACACAAGTTTTCACTTTTTCTTTCCTTGTTTATCCTCCTCTTCTTCTCCATCCTGCTGCGCCACCTTCACGTCTTCTTTCTGTTTTTCCAGAGTAACGAGATGCTGGAGCTTCAGCGGAGCAGGATGAGGGATGAGATTAAGGAGTACAAGTTCAGAGAAACCAGGCTGCTTCAGGACTACATGGAGCTGGAGGAGGAGAACATCACCCTGCAGAAACTGGTGTCCACACTCAAGCAGAGCCAGGCCAGTACCAAGACCACCATCATCAAAAATACGATTATAAAACTGTGATTCAACCAAAATGTGCTTGATAAACATTGAATAAGGCAAATATATTGGCTGGCTTAAGCCCTCTTCTTACTTTTTGTTTGCCAATGTTTGTTTTTCTTTGCCTCCAGGTGGAGTACGAAGGACTGAAGCATGAAATTAAGGTGCTGGAGGAGGAGACGGTCCTGCTCAACAGCCAGCTGGAGGACGCGCTGCGTTTGAAGGAGATCTCCGAGAGCCAGCTGGAGGAGGCCCTGGACGCCCTGAAGAGCGAGCGCGAGCAGAAGAACAATCTGAGGAAGGAGCTCGCCCACCACATCAGCCTGAGCGACAGCGTCTACGGCGCGGGGGCCCACCTGGCGCTCACCGTCACCGGCGTGGAGGGCCTCAAGTTCCCCGAGGAGACCAACGGGACCAACGGCACCAACGGCGGCGCCATCCCCACCGCCAACGGCAACAACGAAGACAGCAACAGGTGCAACGGGCACCTCCACACGGGCGCCGGGTTGGCCAAGATGAACGGGGACTTCCGGCCGGGACGGAAAGGCGACGGCCTGCACCCCGTGCCGGACCTGTTCAGTGAGCTCAATCTGTCAGAGATGCAGAAGCTCAAGCAGCAGCTCTTACAGGTACGCCTCTGATAAAAGCCTTAAAGCCGACTTATCGCACTCGGCAACATGTTGATTTGCAAGAAGCTATAAAGTTCGACTGGTTTGAGGGCCCTGAAATGGTGAAAGCTCACTTTCAGGATACCAGTGACGTCATTTGAACGTCACTGATGCTGAAAGCCGCCAGAACAGATCACGATATAATGCTGAGCGGGTGGAAAGCAGCCACGCACAGCAGAGCAGGAGACAGCTGTATTGATCCACTATCCCACAGTGTATTTCAGTTTTCAGTGTAAATACCGATATTGTCTGAAACTGACCTCGTGGATGTTCATCCACTGATGAAAGCGACAAAGACAAAAGTAACGAAGAAGAGACATTTTTGAAATCTGTCTTGTTTTTCTTGGATGTTTCACCTTCTTCCAGGATTTCATCCTGCTAAACATGCAGACTTTTCTTCACCGCTGCTGATTTTACAGCGACTGACTCGGCATCTTCGGACTGGACATTATATAAGCAACCGCTGCATGCTGATGCACGCGCGGTATCTATGCCGTACATCAATGTGTATCGTGTGCTTCCAAACTTGCTGAGGCGTGACATCCGTTCAAGAAGCCCTGAAATAAACGGAGCTGCGAAACCGAACGGGGCCGCATGTGCTCGTGTTGCAGAGACATGATGGCTGACGTAAAGACTTTTAAAGTTTAGTGCTGCGATGTGTTTCCGCAAGCAGTGAAGGATTGCATCGATTACACCAGGAGTTCCCCACTCAGGGTCAGTGTAGATTTTACTTATATCAAGTCAAAACATGTTTTCACATGTAAGATAAGACATAATCAGTGAAATAGTGACAGTTTTTCAGCTTATTTCAAGACAATATTCATTTGTGCCACTGAGGATATTTTTGGCTTGTAATTTTTAATAATCTTGATAAGATTTGTTGAATTAAGATAACTGAGAAAAGGATGAAAAACGTTCAAACGTTCTGACTGAAAATGATTGAAATCTAGTTATTCTCACCAAATTTTTGCAGCGTAGAATCTGGAGCAGAGCAACAAAATTCTCAGGACTCTCATTTTGATGTTTGTGAGACAGTGTTTCAACCTATCTCTTTTTGTCAGAAGGCTTCTTCAGTGTTTGTCTCTGGGAAAAAAAGGTCAAGAGTGACGACACTACATGACTGTCTGCACTCTTTCTTTGCGATGGGTTGTTTCTACGTGTACATTAAATATGAACAACGAGGTCAAGTGATATAAACACGTGAATACAAGCTGAGTCACGCTGTCCCAGAACCACGTTGAAGTGCACACAGAATGTTAAACACTATGGAAAATATAGATGTATCGTATTCATGCTGAAATCAAATCAAGTCATTACTCTACATTTTTCCCTCGCTGGGCTCCAGTGGGATTTAGAAAATTAGATTAGTGGCGGCCAGATTAGTGGTGTGCCTTTCTCTGTAAACACAATTACCCACTAATCAATTTTCTCTTTCAAGCTGATTAGTCCGGGTAAGGACGTAAAGCCCAGTCGCACGAGGCTCATAACTGTCAGACGGATTCTCCTTCCAAGTTTCACGTTGGACGTTGTCGCACCAATCATCTTTCCAGTTAGTGACTGTTGCCTCGTTCATCTGGGTTCCTGCCGGGATCGTTGAGAGGTTCGATCGATAGTTGTTCACCTTGTTAGCGATGGAGGGGAGCAGAGTGCTCACGCCAATGAAAGAAAGGCTGATCAAGAATAAACTGAACAATTATTTCCTTTGTGCTTACGCTCGGCAAAACCGCACCAAACGGAGAGTCTCATGCACGCTCCGTTTTCGCATGTCCTTCCACGCAGGTGGAACGTGAGAAGGCGGCGCTGCTCATGAACCTGCAGGAGTCCCAGACTCAGTTGCAGCACACGCAGGGCGCGCTGAGCGAGCAGAGCGAGCGGGTCCACCGCCTGACCGAGCGCGTCAACACCATGAAGCAGCTCAACGGAGACAAGGAGCTGGACGACCCGCAGGAGACGGAGAAGCCCGACGGGGGCTCCCTGTCGCCGCCGGCCAACAGCCGCCACGACCCCGACATCCACGGGTTCGAGATCCTGGAGTGCAAGTACAAAGTGGCGGTGACGGAGGTGATCGACCTGAAGGCGGAGCTCAAGGCCCTCAAGGAGAAGTACAACCAGGCGGTGGAGGGGCAGGTCGACGGTCACAATGACGAGAGGGCCCAAGCTCTGAGCGAACAGGTTTGTTACTCCAGCTGTATGAGGAGAATTTCAATGAACAAACACTATCTTGAAGATAAAAGTTCCCATTCACGTTTTTTTCCAGAAAAGACCAAGAATTAAAAAATAAATGCCATATTCATCAAACAAGATGGGTCAGAAACTGACCAATATTTGACATATTTCACAATTAAAAACCCAAATTCACATTAAAATGTGGCGCATTTATCGCTAGAATTCAAATGGTCAAAGCATGTATTTTTGAGGAGGGCAAAGCCACTTTCATGTCACTTTCTAGAAAATTCTACAAAAAAAAGTTTAGCACCACTAATCAATTTGTATTCTGTAACTACCTCAAACTCACATCGTAAATTAATCTGAATTAAGTTAAACTAATCTGAAACAGCAGGAAAAGACAAAGTTACTGAATAGAGTCAATGACCTAATATCGGAGTCAAATGTACCAACTGTGTTCCAATATTTCTCCATTTAATGTGATAAATGTGGTGAATGATTTCTCCCAAGCAGGTGACACATTTGGAGCGGTGCTACCGTGAGAGCAGAGAGAGGGTGGCCAGCCTGGAGGCGGAGCTCCGGGCCTCCACGAGCACGGCCACCGAGAGTCAGGGCATGCTGAACGCGGCGCAGGACGAGCTGGTCACCTTCAGCGAGGAGCTGGCGCAGCTCTACCACCACGTCTGTCTGTGCAACAACGAGACGCCCAACCGCGTCATGCTGGACTACTACCGCCAGAGCCGCATCACCCGCAGCGGCAGCCTGAAAGGCTCGGACGACCCCCGCGCCCTCCTCTCCCCTCGCCTGGCGCGGCGGCTGGCAGCCGTGTCGGCGGCCTGCTCCTCCGAGTCCCCGCGCAGTCCCATGGACTCCCCATCCAAAGACGCCCACCACAGTGAGGCACCCAACAACTCAGCGGACCCCTCATCCTGCCACAGCAGCCCCACCCGCAGCCACACCGGCTCCCCGGCCATCAGCGTCTCCTCCTCGGACGTGGGCGGAGACCTGCGCAAGGAGCCGATGAACATCTATAACCTGAACGCCATCATCAGAGACCAGATCAAACACCTCCAGAGGGCCGTGGACCGTTCGCTGCAGCTGTCCCGGCAGAGGGCGGCGGCCAGGGAGCTGGCGCCCATGCTGGACAAGGATAAAGAGTCCTGCATGGAGGAGATCCTGAAGCTCAAGTCCCTGCTCAGCACCAAGAGAGAGCAGATAGCCACACTCAGGCTGGTGCTCAAGGCCAACAAGCAGGTGCCGAGATTTGTCCGCTCGCTTCACTTTCCATCGAAATGTTGCCTTCTTGACTGACTGAGACAAAAAATGTTCCCCACTGTAGACGGCGGAAGTGGCGCTGGCGAACCTGAAGAGCAAGTACGAGAACGAAAAGGCGATGGTGACGGAGACCATGATGAAGCTGAGGAACGAACTGAAGGCTCTCAAGGAAGACGCTGCCACCTTCTCGTCCCTGCGGGCCATGTTCGCGACGAGGTCAGCGCCGCTTCCTCCAAACGGCGCTCGGAAACTCTCGCGCGCGGCCCCCCGTTAAAACGCTCTCCTGTCACTCCGCAGGTGCGACGAGTACGTCACTCAGCTGGACGAGATGCAGAGGCAGCTGGCCGCCGCCGAGGACGAGAAAAAGACGCTGAACTCCCTCCTTCGGATGGCCATCCAGCAGAAACTGGCGCTGACTCAGCGCCTGGAGGACCTGGAGTTCGACCACGAGCAGACTCACCGCGGCCGCGGCGCCAAAGTTCCCAAGATAAAAAGCAGCCCGCCCAAAGTAAGTCAAGAAACGCCACTTGCAGCGTCCTTCTCCCCTCATTCCCAGAGTCCCCTGCCTCCCCATCGTTGCTCCCACCTTTGTCTACCTCTGTTAGTTTACGTCTATGTGGACATGCAGACTTCAGCGTTAGTCATTCTCCAGTTTGTCTCATGAGACTCCTCCCAGAAACCACGCATGAGGCAGCTGCACCAATTTCGTAGTCTCAGTACCGGCAAACCTGCTTCTGTGTCACCTTTCTTTCAGGGAACACTGTGATCAATAAACACCCACAACACCCAGCACAAAAACCTGACTCTGTACTTGTCTCCTCAAAGTCTTGAGTCTTGTCACTCAATCAGAACCTTCAAGAGAGCCTCGAACACTCTGTTCAATTTCAGCGCTTACTTGTGTTTAAACGGCTTGAGCTTTTGAGGAACCGCTTCCTATTTGATGGAAATGCATGTTTCTCAGAATGTGACGCGCTGCTGCTTTGAAACTCGACATCATGACTCACTGTCTTAGTGCATTTTACAGTCCTGGGAAATGTTTCGAAGTGACAACAAAGCAAAAATGGCTGCAGCGTCTAAGCAGTTTTAGTGACTCACAGCACTTCCCAGTGGCAGGAGCAGGAATTACATCAAAGCTCCACCTGATCAATTAAAAAAAAAGTAGCACGTGTCTGCAGGTTCAGTTCTGCACTCTCAGGGCCACATACTGTGATTTTTGTTATAACCCTCACCACTGGAGGGCGTGCAAAGAGAGTTATAGCAGCCCTGAGTGTGCAGCCTCTGGCTCTGCAGACACAACAAACTCAGTCCTTCAAAACATTGTTTTCGTTTGTTCTCTCTTTCGCCACTAGATGGCAGAGTTTGGCTAAATTTCAGTTATTTCTTCCTTCAGTTCCTCTCATGTCAAACAATTCTGTCAAAAGTCATCCACAAGACGAGCGTGAATCACCAGAGAGAAAAAACTCCACATTAAGATATTTAAAGTACAACATTATCCAAGTGTTGACTGGTCCTGAACCCCCAAATAAACACGATTTACATATATTTTCTGTGAATTCGTTTGCGACAAAAAAGCCTCTTGACAGCTAACTTTTTACCATTGAACAGAACTATTAGTTCAGCATTTCTTGTTGTCTTAAAAATTCTATTTTTGTGCATTTGCAAATCAATAGTATATTGGATTGACAAAAGTTTGCGTGTAACTGTGTCCATGTCTTTGCCTCAGAGGGGGTTTTGTGTTTTCCACCTTCGGTTTGTCCGTCTGTGCTGAGAATGGTCCTGTCTGCGTGGTCACATGACACCGTATCACGATATCACTTACATAGACCACATGCGAGCAAATGACAAACGTGAGAGCGACTCCAGATATATCGACCGGGGTCCGACTTGTAGCGTCCCGTCTCGTTGTCTCTGCCAAGACCTCCCCTCCCTTGTCTTGTCCACCCCGTTTCTCTGTCCTGTTGTGTCACCACTGTGTATATTTGTCTAATTTATCAGTTTCTTGTAGATTGTCAGCAGCCTGCTGCCTCAGTACCGCCACTCTCCCCACAACTAAGGCGAGGGAGAGCCTCTCGAGGCCGCAGGTAACAAGCTGTAGAACCTGCCAGTGGTAGCCTCACTCTATCTTTCTATCTCTCGATCGATCCATCTGTCGCTCTATCTATCTGCACAGCATTAGACTGTAGTTGCAGCCTGTCACATCCTCTTTTTCTGCACACCGACCTTTTCTTGCACACCTGCATGTCCACTCTGTGCGATATTCGCAGAGCACTGAATGCACACACTTGCATTAACAGTTCAATAGCAATTAGAACGAACTAGCAACGCCAACTGGAGGAGGAAGGGAAGAAATTGCTTTTGCATGCATACAGTAGTTTTGCATGGCAACTTCGAATACTTGCTTGAATGTTATATTTTCCCCTTTATAGACAGAGTTTGGTTTCAAAGTTCAAGCCAGTTTTCTCTTTCATTTGCCTCGTTTTGAGTTGACAGTTTGACTTGATGGTAGTTTTTAGGCTAATAACAGGCGAAAGCAGTGTCACAGTCGGTCTCATCAGTTAGTTGGATACAGCCTATAATTAGCATCACTCCCACGACTGCCACAGAACTCAAAATGTGCAGTGAAAGAAATGTCTCTTCGCGCCATTGTTGCGTTTGGTCGCTAATTCGTGGCTGGGAGGATAAATATTTGACACATTTAATTAAAACTGACAAATCTGGAGCTATAAAAATCTGTTTTACTGGTTAACTTTCTTTGGACTTTTGCTTCAGATTGAAGCGCTCTTTTCTCATTTTTTAAGGAATGTTTTTTGGCTTTCACTATTAAGTTCCCTTGAATTTCTTGAAATCACTTTTTCCCTCCTCTGTCCCCCGTCAGCCACCGGTGTTTCTTCCCCCTCTCTGATTCGCACCTCTATTGTATCTCTACCTCTTTTCAGTCCTAAACTGGCACCAGACCACCAGGAGTACCAAGCGGTCCTGTCCAGCAGCAGTGGCCTTCTGTTCCCTTGCGACCCTCGTAACTGTGTGGCCCACCAGCCCCATGCATCCGGCACCTAACCCCCCCCCCCCCCCCAATGCTCCAGCCCCGGCCTCACCCCCGCCTCAGTCTGGTGTTGGAGTCCTGCAGAGACAACCACTCAGGATGAGAGGGGGCTCCGTCAGGGTACCTCCTCCTCTACCCAGCAGTCCTACCTGGTGCTTCCTGACCTCTGTGACCCCCCCCCCCCCCTTTCTGGTTACCTGGGTTGCTTAAGAGGAGCAGGACGCTCACTTCTTCTCTGGAAGCGACTTTCTTTCCCGGCAACGGAGTGACTGAACTAAAAGGGAAACGATGCACTGGAGTCCTTTCTCTTGTTCCTATTTATTTCTAATTTATTTTAATGCCGTTGATTATTTATATCCGAAATATTTATTTACTTGTATAACTTTTGTGGGTTTTTCTGTCATTCTGCGAGACGGGTTGGGGGGAATCAGGATTTTCCTGCGGTGGTGAAGGCTTGAGTGATGAGACGATCTCACACGTTCACTGTTCTTCATGGCCACTTGAATTCTTCGCAAAAAAACAACGCAAACTAATCGACCGAATCTCTACTGACAACGTTTTCATCTTACGAGTTACCTAACCCAATCTGCACCATATTTAAACTTACATTCTGTCAGTATGATAACCAAAAGTGAACAGAATTACGCATCTTTGCATCGAGTTCATAGAGAAAATCATTGAGTTTGGCATTTTGAACGGACTTATTAGGATGAACTTTTTTTTAATGGTGACGAGTGGATTTTAGTGACCGACCTAACGTCTTTTTACAGGAACGCTTGTTTTTTGTTTTCTACATTTCATTTTTTTAATGCAAGTTGCATAGGAACTATTTTATACCTCTTTTGTTGTGTTTAATCACTGGATTTATTTTTTACAGCAGGCTCTGGTGGTGCGTTCGTGTCCGTAGACTCTTGATAGGTGAGCTGAGTGCTTGAGATGACGACTAGGGGCTGCTGGCCTGGATTTTATTTGCCTTTTGCAATTGCACAGGTTTGAGTGACCGCGGAGCGAGATGTTTCTCCCGTTGAGTTGAGGTTTTGTCACAGTCATGTCGACACCATGTTCCCACCTTTAACTCTCTGTTTTTCTCTCACTGCATTGGCCAAAAACACCCCAAACCCCCCTCTGAAATTTAGATTCTCCATATTTACAGCTACGGACCATGTTCTTGTTTTACCGTAATGCAGTACTGAACAAGCACAATTATGCACTAAGCATCATAGAGCAATAGGTGTGACCTGGAAAAGATTTACCTCATCTTTCGAGCATTACTGTCAGTTTGAGCCAACCAGCACGCGTAAACAAGAGAAAACGGCAGGAGTGTCCCCGGCTTCCACGAACAAATACAAACGCAGTCGTCGTACTGTGAAAAAGCGGCCGCACCGTTTCCTTTCGAAACACTCGGACATCATCCGTGACCTCTGTTGTCCCACCTTTCTGTGCATTTCTCAGCCTCTCACAAAGTCTCCAATGTGAAAGTTTTCCTCACTGCACTGAAGTCGACCTTTTGCCACATGGATACGAAGTGGATAACCTGAAACTACAACGACAGCCAGTATTCGTGTTGTAAAGACTGCGTCTCTGTTACAACTGCGGTGAATGAAGTCAACTCTCTCTGTTGTCTGTGTGTGTGTATATTTGTCGGTCTCTGTTAACGGTGTAGATTGTAACTTTTTTTGCAGCTGGAGAGCAGCGAAAGCATTTGTGGTCCCAAAAGTAGGTTCTGAAGTGATGCAGGCTCACTGGTGACCTTAACTCTCTTTGGTTGTTTTGCACAATAAAGCTGTGGATGGATGGAGAGAGACTAATCTAATGACTGGAGAAAAAAAAACCCAACAAAACAAAAACAAACTATGGTTTAGAATGAATGCTTTAGTTTCTCCATCACTCAGAACAGTGTTCAATTGGTTTCCAAACCGAAATAAAAAGACTTGTCCTTGGATTTACATGTGACTTTGTGTCTCTCTGTTCCTCCAAATCACTTTTAAGTTCACTGAGTAGAACATTTGGCTGGATGTGAAGCAACGTTTGATGATCTTTAATTATTAGCAGCTACAACTCCAATGAGAAACGGTTTATTATGATCTTATTTAGGACACCAGTCTAAAAAGCTCTAATCTTGTCACTTTAAATAATGCATTCATGATTCAGCTGTTATTATGCAATGCATTGTATATACAAGCAACCCGTATTTTCAAAATAGATTATTTGTTTTCTCCTCGTGAACAGTTATCCAATTATACTAATTATGCAGACAAAAGTCAGTGACGGATTTATTATACCAGAAAATCCTCATATTTTGTGGCAGGAAACTGTCACGCCTTTATTAAAAACACAGAAACTTGAAGCTGAGACAAAGGGTTTATTTCTGCTAGAATCTGAACAGATTGTATTTAAAGTTGAACATGCTGTTAGAGGTCCCGGAATTTATCTGTAATTCATCATTTCTATGTTTTTAGCAAGAGCAGTTTTTTTGTTTTGGCACTTTAAGAGGAGATAAAGGGTTCAAATTTCAAGATCAAGTCCCGGTGAACTCCTTCAGTTCTCAGTCATCTTGTTGTTTACAAAGGAAATTTTAAGTCACAATAAATATTTTTAATTTCTTTTTTTATTATCGTTCGTGCCGCATCTTTAAACAACAGTACAGTCATTGTTTTCGGACAGTCTGGGGAGTCATCTGCGCCGTCAGGACGCACAGAGGTCAGAGGCGGGCGGTGCTCGGGGGAAACCAGCTCCGTCCAGGTGACGACCCGAGGGAGATCCGCGCACTGAGCCACCGCCGAAGTCTCACACGGTGCAACTTTTCATTCAGCTGCATTTCGTCGTCGGTGGTTCGATTTATGACCGACTGGGCTGATCACACGCGTCAGACTGCGCTCATGGGCTGCCGCTGCGCAGCTGGACGCGGGACACGCAGACGAGAGCGCGCCTGTTGAGGATTATTTCTGAGGCTTGTGGCGGGACTTTGTCATCGTTGTCTAAATGCTCGAACGATCGGAGAGTCGGAGAAAAATGGAGGGCTTCAACAGAGTCGCTTTTCGGAGGAAACAACTCAGTTTGGACAGCGTGGAGCCAGAAGCAGGTGAGTTTCGATACGGTGACCCAAAGACTCGTCATTAAGTTGACAAAACAGCACCGTTCTTCTTCTAATGCTGATGGTAGGACGGTTATCTGAGTCCCATTTGAAAGCCCAGTGGATTTTGACTGAAAACTGTTCAAAAACCGTCTCGAACTCATGTTTGGGACTCATTGTTTTGATTTCTCGGTATCTGAAGCGTTGGCGTGTTTGGGAAAGCATGAAGTACTCAACACACCTACATTGCAGTGCCTGTTTACACACCAACGCTGACTGCTCAGCAGGTATGAAGGCTTTCAAACACAAGCCCCAACCTGTTGTGCAACTACCAAGCAGCCTGCAGGGCACATGTTTCCTTTTCTACCCCTAATTTTGGAGAACGCCTCCTCCCACCTGGGTGAAAATCCAAGAACTTTACTGTAAGACTCAAGAACGACAGGTAGGATCTCTGTGCATTTGGATCCCAGCTTCATTCTGGAGGTGATCTGAGAAAGTCCCACTTGAGTCATATCTCCATGCATGAATCCAGCTGTACCTGTCAATACTGCAGTGTGTGCTGTCAGGACATGATCGGTAGCAGGAGGTCCTGCAAGACTTGCGAGGTCTTATCTGGCTGCTTGTACGAACATGCAGCTGACGATACGGCGCTGATACTTTCCTGCTGTTTGATGTGAACTTTGCTCGGTTTGCGGGCGACGGCGCCGCCGCCGCCGCCAAGAGCAGACGAAAATGGGTTACCTCGCAAACGCCTCAGTTTAGAAACGGGTTGACAGACTGTGAGACGGGTGCCAGGAAGTGAGGTGAACGCAAGAAAACACCCATATTTAATCTACGGATGAGTCACAGCCTGTCAGCAGTGCTGGAGTCAAATTGATCCACATTCTGAGCTGCAGACTCACTCGCAACGTCACAGGTTGGCTGCTCTGCCTGCAAGCACACCTTGTTTTCTGTCAAACATGAGGTAAATGTGGAGTTTTGTACTGAACACTGATGACCCCTGGACATGCTGACGAAGGATGTGGTCACTGTGATGACCTGGTCTGAAGGTGGAGTTATTGGGTTTCGCGGTGGTGTAGTGATTGGGGTTTTCGCCTCACAGTAAGAAGATCCAGGGTTGGTGCTGAGGGGAGTCCTTCTGGGTGACGGGTCTCTTCGGCCTGGGCCTTCTTGCCGTACCCCAGTTTTCTCTCAGAAACATACATACGTGGTCAAACAAACTGCTCATGGGGGGGGATATGAGCATGACAGGTTGTGTCAAGTGACCCTGGGAATGGCAGTGTTCCTGCCAAAGAAACCACTGATTGACAGTGCCCAGAGAAACCAAGCCCCGCCCCTTTCCTGGCTTTTTAGGACCATTATTCAGACAACACTGGACGCTGAGGATAATGTCCCCCAGAACTCCACCTGCACCATTTTTAGTCCTTTAGTTTGCTTTTTGTTTCTCAAGGGAATCAAATCGGGGCAACTGGACTTCATGTCTTTGTTTTCACCTTTTTTCAATTTGCTCCATTGGGTCATTTGGTTGTTTAACTAAGTTTGGGGAAGTGATTTTCGCAATCGCTGTTCGGCCTGAGGAAGTTGAATGCATGAAAGCTGTTTGGGCTTTTTTATTTGTTGTCCGTCGTCTGATTTCACCGATGTCTTATCTCTTGATGTTCACTTTCTAATCATGTGATTGCTGGATTGTGAGAAAGAACAATGTGATGCCGCTGTAAATCTGCCCCCGGCATGAACTTTGGAACGTTTTATTGCCTCCCATCACAGCACGGAGCCATTTCTTCCGTGTAACTCGGTTCGACATCATTGTTTATCACTCCTCCGTTTCACTGCGCCTTCCTGGCTGCTTCTGTATTTCATGAACCGCAGACGACCCAATTCCTGTGCGTATAATGAGCTGTTCTCGGCTGCTGACTGATGCCCGGGTCGCCCATGTGGCTTCACCAGAGCAGGTTTAAAGTGATGCTTCTAGGCTCTATGTATAAGGAGGAAACTCCACTGTTATCTATGTTTGTTTAGTTTTTTTTCTCAGTCGGTCACCTGTGATTGAATCTCTTGAACAGCGGCACAATGCTGTTTGATTTTTAATTGAAACTGAAATGGACTTTGACTTCAGAGGAGGTGTCGTGGGTTTTATTTCGTTGTCTCGCTGATGCTGCAGCTTTTACAGCTGCATCACTCCTCCAACAATGGCGCTGGTTGTGTCTTTGTATGCTGAGCTATAGAAGCAGTGGGACTGTATGAATCGGAGGCTGTGTGGCTTGCCAGCCTGCTGTTGCTGATATTGTTTTGCAGCACTGATGGCCATTCATCCCGCGCTGACCCCGCCCCTCCCCTTCACCGTCCAACACAAGCTTTGGCTCACCACGGACAATAGTGGATCCCTTGTTGCCTTTGGGTTCGCGGTGACTCAAGGATGATCACTTTTTTTGCGCATCATGCGTTGCTGCGCCACATCGTTGTCGAGCTCTCGGCTCTCAGCACCACCTTCTTCTTTCTCCTCATGATGGAGGAATTCCAAGAATGTGCATGTGCACGCACCTCCCTACTTTACTGGCTGTAGTCTTTACTGTCCTTTGGAACATCTGCTACTCGTTTAAGTGTCAGTTTGACAACCTGTCTTCCCGTAAAGCTGCACTTCTCAATACTGGATACCAACATGTTAGTTTACAGTAAAGGTGTTGTTTACAAATGGGCTATCGTGACTATTTTTCACTGTAAAAGCCTCGGACATGTATAGTGCTCTTTAACATATTTCAGCTCAGGATTTTGGTTCAATAACATGCAGTAGTTTATGTTTATCCTTTTTCTTTCCAGCTTCCAGATGCAGCTACTGTTTGTTTAGTGGGCGGTAAACAAACATTGTTCATATTTCATCATATAGCAAACAGGACTCTAACCAGCAGGTAAATGTAGTCCAGTGTATGTAGAGAGTAACATGAAAGTAAAAAACAGACAAAAATGAGCATGGAGCCTTCGATATCGATTCTTCTGGTTTCTCATTCATCACCTCTTTGTTCCCCCACATCCATTTCATGTTTAATGGAGTCTTTCATTGAAACCAGTCAAGATTTGATTCAAATCCACATATTATTACTTGAAAAATGAAAACACATCTTTGGATTCTTTTAAATCAAGGATGTTCACAGGAAACGAACTAAATCAATCAATTTGGCCTCATCATTTACACCAGATGTGCCCTGCTGATAGTAAACACGCTGAAACTGTAACAAAGGACTCACACCTCAGTTAATCATTTGAGTTTATCCACCTGAACAGTAACTATACTATACGACGTGCAAAGTTCAATGTTCTGGGTCTTTGTTCGTCTCATATTTGGTTTCATGGACTCCTCTGGTTTTTGTCAGTGCTTGAGGTCATATCAGAACATCCAGATGTGGACCCTCCTCTGTGTCGAGACATCTGGCACTGTTGGGCGGGCGCACCCCGTTCGTGGTCGGAGGTCACCCATTAATCACGGTGGGTGTGCGCTACACTCAGCCGGAAACGGCTCGTTTCTTATCTGCTGGTGTGATGCACCTCAGTGGTTCAGGAGCTGATGCAGTTCGCATGGGGTCCAGTAGGGGGAGCTAAAGTCTCAGAGATGTCCCGCCCAAACGGCGCTCAGTGTGAGCCGTGGACCCCTTGCCGGGAAAAGCACTTCCTCTCCACAGAGCAGCCATCCATGCGCACTGAATGCTGGGATGAAGCTGTGAAGCTTCTCCCAGAACAATCAAGAAGTGATCACCAAACTTTTGAGTTCAAATGAAGCACAGCAGATATCATTCTTTTACTCATTTATTTCATCTGTTGTTAAAATGAAAGCAAGCGCGGTGAGATCAGCTTGACATGCCTGCAGGAGAAAAACCAGGACGTGCAGCAGCAGGTTAACAATGAGCTGCTTTTAGACTGTTTCTATTGAAATGAGTTGAACCGTAGCAGAAAGCCCGTTGACATTTTCTATATTGGTACCTTCACACACGTGACCTTTAAGGTCAGCTTGATCTCCCGCGGTGATTCTGAGCTCCAGCGACTCTTTCTTTCCCCCAAACTTCGTCACCTGTGTGTTCGTCGAGGTTATCGCGACACTCTGCGGCTGTTTTCGTGCAAAAACACCCGAAACCTCTGCTGTGCTTCAGCCGAGACACACTGTTTTCCTTTCCATGCTCCGAGCCGGAGCTTCCGGCCTGTGGCGTGTGTCGCCCCCCCCCCCCCCTTCACTGGCATTGTTAGCTGGAGAGGTTCTTCCCAGAAAGGTACTGTACTTTGTTGCCTCACGTGTTCAGTTTGACCTCAGGGAAGGGGACTTCAGAGCTGTACGGCATCATCGTGGATGGACCGAGTCGAACGTTGAGGAAGTAATTTTACAGAGAGGAAGATGTGGACAAGTTGTGAAAACCACTTTTTTTTCTTTTCACCTTTGCGAAATTCGGGGCAACCCTTTGCTTCAGAAAGCCGTGAGGCGTCTGATGGCTGGAAGATTCATCCTTCACTTCAGTGGCGTCTCTCGTCACCCGAGCAGTGAAGCGCAGAGCCGCTCGGCGTCCTGTCAGGACGTCTCCTCTGCCTCTTTGTGTACCGAGGAAGAGGAAGGAAGGAGAGAAAGTTCTAAACAAAGGTGTATTTTAGGATTTCCATTTGAAGCCGTGGCGTGTTGGACGCAGCATGGACTACTTAGTCAGGGGGGAGCGGAGGTCCCGTCTGAGACCTGTTGCCTCGGGTAGGTGCTCCTCACAGGAACTCATTAAGGATTAAAAAAAAAACACAGCTAAATATTCTCGTCCGAAAAATATCTCCCTTCAATTTTTTTTTTCCTTTTGGGCAAAATGAAAGACAGTGGACTGATCATGAAACGGCGCCGCAAGTACTGGTTTTGGAGCCGGAAAGGTAAAAACTCAAAGATGTGTCTGCTCTGCTGTTATGGTAAGATTTGGACTCATTCGGACACACACACACTAAAGAAAACGTCTCCAAAGATGATGTTGTAGAAAAAGCTTTGTTGTCTGTTTTTCTCACTAAAAGAAATCACCCCCTGAGTCATTTTCCATCACGCTGGAGTTTCCCCTCCTTTCCCGGGCTTATCTCTGTTTTGACTGGCATTCCGCTAATCTCTGGACGTTATCGTCCTGCCGCCGTGTTTGCTGTTGAGCATGTGGTCAGTGGAAATGTTATTGCTGCGCAAAACGAATTACCTTAAAAGCTTCCTCCCATCTAAAGTGTTTGTCTGTGATTCTTGATGTAATGAGGATTTGTTCGCAGTCGGCGGATCGCTTGTCATGCGCGCCGTTGATTCAGCGCGCTGCTTTCTTTGGTCTCCATGAAGACCAGCCTGCTGCTTTGGAGCAGCACAGCAGCGAGTGAGGGGAGCATTTGAATCCACCATGGAGGAGGAAGGAAGAAAAAAAAAAAAAAAGAGAGACGCTTTTTGTTCTCCGAGGCCTGGGAACCGCTTCCCCCCTCTTAAGACCCTTGTCCAACCACTCTGGCCTCTTGGCAAACGTCCCCGATGGCCCATTACCCAACTGCGCGCATGTAGCCGTGCATCAGGAATGAGTGCGCGCGCTGGGACATCACTTATGAGCACCTTCCCTTCGGATGCCGCGCGCTCCTGGCCAGCCGGGGTTGAGTCACTCTCCTTCAGCAGGGCGGTCCGGAGGAAACGGCGCGAGGCAGGAAGGAAAAGGCCGGGAACAGCAGCGGGCCCGGCTCCTTTCACCACGCTTATTGTTCCAACGTGGGAGACGGTGTCAAAAGTGCTCGTGACATAACTTGTCGGTATTAGTACATTCACTGTATCGCCGCACTCGTTTACAGGTTTGTTCCGTCCGCTGCCTCTCGGAGGTCATTGTAGCTCGGCCAGGGTTCGTCATCAGTCTTCGAGGAGACTTTTCTCCCTCTGCAATTACTCATAGTGAACGTCACCTACATGGATTAGTGGCAGGTGTCCAGAGGTTGGAGGGGTCTTATTAATTGGCCCATATGGTGGTGATCAGGGTGGAGACAAGCTGCGCCTTTGCTCTCCCCTCTTCGAGTTCTTCTTCTACTCAAGGTTTATTAACCTTCTCTGCCCAGAGAAATGTGTGTGATTGTGTTTATCACCTCTACTGAGGAGGTTAACAGAAGAGCTAAAAGCGTACTTGACGGAGTTGGATGAAACTCGCAGGATTGGTGAGGGATGGTACAAGGAACGAGTGAGTCTCTTTTAGTGGTGATCCAGTCACCTGGTGATCCAAACGTGGGCACGCACATGTGTAATTAAAGTTGGATTTAATTGAACTTTCACAAGTTTTTGTTGGATAAATGCCTCTCGCTAAAACAGAATCAACTGTGACTAAGTTAGGATACATCTCAACTTATCTCAACTGCAATAAATCAACCGTGTTAGGAAGAAAAAAGGAGGTAGCTGTTACAGTAAGTTACACTAATCTGCTTTTAGCCATCGGTGACTCATAGACGTCCAGTATGTGTTCGAGTGACCCTGAGGGGCTTCAGCTGTGTGCGTGTGCGTGTGTGCGTGTGCATGTGTGTTCCACCGGAGGCCATGTGTTCATTACTGGCCCCTGTTGCTGTCAGCTGCCCGGCTTCATGAAGGATCTGAGTGAGTTATAACGACCATCATGACGGCTGTGGCAGTCTGTCCATCTGTGTCTGCACAGTGGAGCCTTGGAGAGACTCTCTCTGCTGGCCAATGTGTGATTTATTAATAATCACTTTTAATTCCTTCACCCGATCAAGGTTTGCGAGCACGAACTTGATATTTCCAGCGGTGGAAGCGTATGATGCACACAGAGGACTGTGTGCTTGGAAAGGTTGTGACAGTTACTGCACAGCTGCTGTTGGACTGAGCTGCGTTGAAATGGTGGGACTCTCACCTGTTTGGTTTCATCAGGCAACGGTTTCACTTTTGAAGGCTTCCTCTGCTTCGGCCTCGACATCGCTTCCTCTTCTTTCAGCCTGTCATCTTTCTCGAAGCGTAGATAACAGATCAGCCCCTCGTCATGCTTCTCATTATTCTTCGCGTTTCCTGTAACCCGTCGGATTTTACGTGACATCACGTTTCACTCGCTGCCTGCGAGGAGCGAATTCAGCAGAGCTCCGTGACAAACGAGCACTTTAACACGCGTTGACGGCTCGTTCAAATAAACTTGTTTGTTCTTGCTGTCGATTGCGCTATTTTTCGTCGTGGATGTGGCGCAGACCGCCTGCCGGTTGCGCAAAGTGTTTGAGTGTCCTCACCAGTCTGCTCAAGCAAACAGAGATCCAATGATCGGAGCTTACATTCACCGACATAAATCCAATTTCTCCCACTGATTAATGATCGAAGCAATTCTTTACTTGGCTCTCCAGTTAAATCAGACTCGCTTCTGCATGCAAGTCTTTTGTGTGTTAATCAGTGTCTAATTTATTAGTGCAGAGATCGCTTTGTCTTGCTGCGTTGCTGTTTTTGTAAACTGCTACAATGATAAAGTGTCTTTATTTTTAAATATGGAGTAATGGAGGAGAGCTGTTTTCCTCTTGTACTGAATAATGCTCCTTCACAAACAAAACACAATGAATGCTTATTAAAACTGGAGCAAAACAACACACCCGGAGTTAAACACACACAAAAACACAGAAAGTTAAAAGAGCATAATTCACTCTCGTGACAAACCTGCTTTGTCTCAAGGCGAGTAATTTCCTTGTTTGAATGCAGACCTTTTTGTTGTGTTTCTCACTGTAATTTATTGCTGTTGATGGCTGTTGGGGGTTCAGAAACTGTAAATTGCAATAGCTTTTACTTTGAAAGGGGCTGCAGGGCTTTCAAATACAACCTGCAGCTTTTTACACATGTTAAAGTTATGGTGAAAGATATTATTTTGGGTTGTTTTGTGTAACATAAATACTCTGTTTGGAAAATGTGTCTTCACATATTCTACGTCAGCTTGTTTTCCCATTTTTTGTGCTTCTTTCTCTTGGTTTTCTGTCATAAAATTCGTAAAGATCTCCTGCTGTATTTGTTTCCAAAACAGATTCTGACTTCAACTCAAGTGTAACGTGAGACTTATATTGTCTTCCTGTTTGTTTTCGTCTCATAAAGTACTTGAGTACGGAAGTTATTGTTCTAGTACATGGTGTGAACATTACCACGGTAGTCATGGCTCTGGAGGGGATTTCATGTGCAGTTTTCATGATGGCCACCAGGGGGCTTAGCTATTAACGAGCAGGTGATTCAGCCTTGAGTACAGTCATCAAAATAAAAGCAGAGGTTGGCTCTCAGAGAGTCATGAAAGTGTGGCTGTCACTGTATGAAATGGATCAGTTCTGCATGTTTTGAAGGTCAACAATGAATTATAAGCCACCTCCTGTGTGCTTTGTTTTCCTTCCTCTGCATGTTCAGTGATGCGAGAGGAAATGTCGACGATCCTGTTGGCCGGACTCAACACAGCACCTGCAAACACTGAGCTCGACCTTTGAATCCTATGGAAATGTCTAAAATAGGCTCTTGGATTTTCAGCTTTCTGAAACTTTCCTGTTTTTATGAGCGGAAACAAAAAGTCACCTTATAGGACGCTTTCAAAATAAAAGCGTCCGACGGTTTCCTGCTCCTGGATTCCAGAAAGCATTTTACTGTGGTTTCCTTGAAAATGTGCAATTATCATTTTGACTCTGAACCGCTGAAGGATCAATAAGCACGTGTCTGTATTGTGTGTACACACACACGCACACACACGGACACTGTGACTGTTGGGCTCCAACAAACATGAAAATAATGAAGCGCTTATCTCTCTCTCTGTGATCCCTTTCAACTCCTTTTGTTAATTCAGGCTGGATTAACGTGGGATTCATTGTGTGTGTGTGTGTTTGCTCTGAGCAGAGAGTGAGATAAGGACAATAATGAGCCGAACGAGCTTCTTCAAGGCTGTAGAGGTTTGTTCTCACTCTTTGAAAACTAATTATTCCGTCAATTTAGTGTCTCTGATAAACTCTTTATTTTCTACGGGCGATGTTATCTCTTTACACGGCTCGATCGGCATCGATTTGACCAGGTTGGAGTCTGTTTTTTTTCTTTCTTTCTTTCCGGACTGACAGCAGGCGTGAGGACGCGTGTGCCAGGCCGATTATGGGAACTGATCCAGGCCGCGTTGTTGCGGTGGCGCGAGGGGGGGGGGGCAGATGCCGACTCATCGCCCGTCGTGCTGTCGTGACAGATGTGCCCCGCTGCTGTGGAGACGGAGACTTGGCCCCTCTACCTCTCTGACGTGTTTTTGTAGCTTTTTCTTTTCTCTTATGTCTGTGTGTGTGTGTGCATGTGTGTGTGTGCGTGTGTGTGTGTGTCTATGTGAGTGTGTGGTTGTGTGTGTGGAGAATGCGCATCATTCATCATTGACCTTCATCAGGCATGTGGCTCAATGGGGGGAGGCGAGAGGGTCATTGGAAACAGCGAGGGCTCGGATGCAGCGCGTGCGTGGCAAACACATGGATGTGTGTGTGTGTGTGTGTGTGTGTGTGTGTGTGTGTGTGTGTGTGTGTGTGTGTGTGTGTGTGTGTGTGT
>JASSRZ010000080.1:18118748-18135647 GCA_032164315.1 Malacoctenus gilli
GCTGCGACGATTTCCTCCCACTCTTCTTCCTCCCGTCTGACTGAAATAAATGTCTCGCGCTCGTTCAGGAGAATCTGAAGAAGCTGCTGGAGATTTACGAGATGCTGGGCGAGGAGGAGGACATCGTTCACGCCTCCAACGAGTTCATCAAAGAGGGCCACATCCTCAAGCTGGCGGCCAGAAATACATCTGCAATGGAGCGCTACCTCTTCCTGGTGAGCGCAAACGCACCTCTCCCCCTTCCAAGCGGGACACTGCAGGGGGAGAGAATATGCTGAGGCGGGACTTTTTCCTCGCACCGCTCGGTAGAAAACGAGCTCATCATCGCATGTGGCGAACACCTCCTGCGTGACGGCACATCGGGGCCACATGAGCACATCTGTAAATGATCCAGATTGCTGGTTGATGTGATTATGTTGGGGAGTTTTCTCATTAGCTGCGTGCAGAATGTGTCCCGCCTGTGTGATTCAGGCGACCTGCAGAGTTTAAGGTGGACTCCTTTGCTGAGCCGCTACTCCATCAATCTCACAAGCTCAACCATGAACCTCTCTGAACATACTTGTTAGTTTTTATATCAATTTCAAGTTAAAATGGCAATTTTTTAATCAATTAAGCACAAGAATTGGACTTTTTCCACATGTTCTTGCATTTTTGTTGTGCTCTGTAGAAGATTTTTTTTCGCTCTCTCGCTTGCATTTTATGAAATAAATTTTAGGTCTATTTCTTATTTTTTATTCGATTTCGCTTGCCAAATTTTGGACCTCTCATTCATAAATAACCCGTCAATTAAATACAAACTTGTTTAATGAATTTGATGAATTGCTTCATGTAGTTTTAAATGTTTACAATGATATATTCCTGTGGGAAACCTTCTCTTTTCTCCATTTATTTTTATTTTTGATGAAAAGAATCATCTGTTAACATTATTTTTTTTCGTTTAAAAGTGATTTTTTTCACACCTTTAAGAAAAAAGTGCTTTAGCAGCAACTAAAAACAGAAACATTCCTTCGTTAAATTTGCTTATTGTTTCAACTGTTTTGCATGTTATTAGTCACCACCTTGAGACTGACAGCTGTGACTATTTTTGTGTCTGTTTTATTTTCTATCAATCACAAAAAAACATCGTTGACTGTTTCATTCTCTCCCTCCGCCAGTTCAACAACATGTTGTTGTACTGCGTGCCCAAGTTCAGCCTCGGGGGGCCCAAGTACACGGTGAGGACGCGGATCGGCATCGACGGCATGACTGTCCGAGAGTCGCACAACGACGACTACCCGTTCACCTTCCAGGTGTCGGGGAAGGAGCGCACGCTGGAGCTCCAGGCCAGGTGTGGCTCGTCCTCGAAACTTTCCATTTTAATACATTTGGAACTGCAACTTTAGGCGCAGACCCTCCCAAAAAACGACAAACACCGAGTATTTTCCCACAGCGTTGCGTGTAATTATGTCTAATTGGCACCCCATAAAGCATAATATCATATTTATGGCAGACCAGCAATCCAACACACCCGCTGTTTATTTTTAAGTCCTGTAAATCTCTAAATAAACTGTTTTACCACAACTAATGACCACGTTGGTTTACTGCAGCGTTTTCACAGAGAAAAGGGAGGATGAGGATCTATATTTTTCACAGCTTGAATGCCTTTTTTTCTGTTTTCTCCCCCACGCAGCTCAGAGCAAGACAAGGCAGACTGGATTAAGGTACAAACACAATCCTCACTCCAAATGCGTCTATCACAATGTGTTTTTAGTGATTTTCTACATTAGAATTTTTTTCTTATACTTTTTCCCCCCACCCAGGCTTTTCAGATGACCATTGACGTCTTCCAGCAGAAAAACGAATCGTTTAAAAGCGCACTCAAAGACGTGAAAGACGTGTCGGTCAGTGTTGCGTCCTGACATCAGACGACAAACGCCGCGGAGTGTTTGTTTGCTGCCGTTCTGAGCGTGTTCGTGTTCGTTTGTCTTAGAAAGCCGAGCTGGGGAAGCGAGCCCCCCGCTGGATCCGCGACAATGAAGTGACCATGTGCATGAAGTGTCAGGAGCCCTTCAACGCGTTCACGCGGCGGCGGCATCATTGCAGAGCCTGCGGCTACGTGAGTGAACCTCAGGAGGAGAGCAGAGCGCCGCGGTCACGTCCAACCATGTCAAACGCAGAGAAGAAGCGATTTACAACTAGCAATCGCTCGGTCCTTTTTCACACCCAAAAACTTTAAACACTTTTTTTAAACACAAAAATAAACTGTATCTTATTTCCAAACTCCCTGAACTTAAAAAAAAAACCCTTCTTATCTTGCAAAAATGTTTATTTTTGTTCCTGTCTTCACTCTTCAGCATCATCTGACTTCATCATAGAGTTTGATACCATGAAAATCTCCAGTTTTGTGAATGTTTGTGTTGTCAAAACTCCAGTTAACATTGTGATCAAATATTGCTGCACAATTCTAAAAAAGTTGCTGTTGTTAGGGGAACATTTTTTCTCAAAGTGCCCCTAAAATACATTGAACTGGTTCTGCCTGTAGTGTTGATGCTGTGTTGCGATGCCGTGCCGTTACCACGGAGACTGACGGCGATCTGCTTCTCGCAGGTGGTCTGCTGGAAGTGCTCGGACAACAAGGTGGCGCTCGAATACGACGAGTACAAGATGAACAAAGTCTGCAAAGACTGTTACTCCATCCTGAAGGGCGGAGTCGCCGAGGGCAAGAAGAAAGGCATTCTGGAGGTGACGTTTGCGGGCGTGCACGTGACAAAACACAAATATATTAAGTGCATTTTAGAGTGGCATTTCCACAGATTTGTAGTCGTTTCTCACACGCAAATCATCTGAATGCGACTCACAGTCGCAGTGATACAAACTGAACAAACGAAAGGAAACCACAGGCGGTCTTGATGTTCTTGCTGTAATTGGTGCCGTTTTTTCTGCCGCGCAGATCGAGGCCGGCCAGTTCACGGACAGCAGCATCATATGTGGCTTCCTGCAGTACTCGGAGAAGAGCAAGCCCTGGCAGAAGGTCTGGTGCGTCATCCCGGAGAAGGAGTGTCTGGTGCTGTACCTCTACGGCGCTCCGCAGGTGAGACGAGGTTGCAGGAGCGGAGCTAAACTTGCACTCTAAAGTGCAATCGCCCTAATTTCTGCTTTCAAAGTAAAAGCCTCTCTGGGTCACAGCAGCCATTATAAGCAAAACCTTATTAAATCCATCAGGAGAATCTCTCATTTCTCAGCAGTTAATCCTAAAGTTAATTGTGTGAGTTGCACTTTTTACTGACAGTCCTGTATTACATAGATGGTAAAGGACAGTTATTTGATGAGTTTCTTCTGGTTTGCCAGTGGAGGCAGGGTAGAAGCCCCCCCCCCCCCCCAATCCCACCCTTCTAATCACTCTCTGGTCACACGGTCCTCCCCGTCTCCTGTCTCTCAGGACGTGAAGGCGCAGTGCTCCATCCCCCTCGTGGGTTACGCCGTGGACGACAGCGTCCGACCCACCGACCCGCCGGCCGCCTTCCGCCTCTCGCAGTCCAAGTCCGTCCACAACTTCGCCGCCGACAGCGACGAGATCAAGCAGCGCTGGCTGAAGGTGATCCGAGTGCTGGTGCTGGGGGAGGTGCCGGAGACCCCTCAGACCAACGGCGGCACCTCCGGCGTGACGGACAGCAATGACACACAAGAGCCCGCCACGAACGGATCATAAGGACGATTTTTTTCTTTTCTACTGCGAAAACAAACTGCTGTATTTTTTCCTGTGACGAGCAGACGTGGGTGACGTGCACATAAAATCCAAACCGCCGCTCTGCTTTCTGACCCTAAACTCAAATCAAGACGATGTGGAAGCAAACGTTTGTGCTGGATAAGCTGCAATTCCTTCTCCCCCACCCCAACACCTGTTTTTTTTCCGAGTTTCTGTCTGGATTTCCTTCGGTGACAGTCTTTCCGAGAGCTGTGCTGGATTACTAACAGACATTTCTGGTACAATCAACACTAGCGCTGAGGTGCCTGCTGATGGATCCCCTCGCGCAGGCACTGCTCACTGTTTATGGACCTGGTCACGCGGTGCCGCGTCCAGCCGAGGGGGGGGGTGAATGGAAAGGAAAAAGGGCCCACCCAAACTAAGTGGGCCGGTGCTGTCATTGTGTGAACCTGTATAGTACTTTTTTTCTTCTGTTTGTTTTTTTTAACGGAACCGTTGTTTTTATGTACAGAAATTAGTCACAAGCTCTGTTTCTATAAGAAAGGAAACATCTAAGTATAATATAAAGTATTTACAGTATTCTCTGTTTTCTTTGCTTGAGGAGAAGATTCTGCGGTTGCAACAAGCGGTGGAGTAATGATGATCCCATCGCTCCTCGTCCCCCAGTGAAGCATTCAGGCCTCTCAGACCCCGGACGTGTTGGTGAAATCTGTGATATGGAGGCTTTGTTTTCACCTAAACTATGTGAACTAATCAACTTGAAAAGAAAAGTTAATAGAAAAGCTTCAGGCGGCACTAAAGGACAGATAACCTAAAATAACACAGTTTGAAAAATTCTCAACAAAAAGTGAAAATATCGTTAAAATGACAGTTCTGTAACATTCTGACAGGAATCTTGTATTACTAGTAAACTTATGCTCTATCAAAACTCGTTCAAATTACATTTTGCAACAAAAAATAGTTTGAATTAGTTTGGGGGACTGCGGTTCTTATCCCGACCTTTTTATGTGGAAAAACAAGTAAACAAGAGTTTTAAAAGGCATCATTTACATATTTTTAGCAATTTGTTGTAAAGATTTTTTTCAATTACTCATTAGGAAATCTTATTTATTATTCCAAAAAGGAAATTATTTTTTATTCTTCTCTAAAAATCAGAAAGTTAATATTCATAGTTAAACGGAATCACATATTTATTGAAGGTGACTATGGAGTCTTTATTCATTCCCAGGCTTCATTTTCAGGTAGCGGTACCTGGATTGCCTGCCGAATCCCCCCTCTTCAATCTCTGATTTGCCAAAAACATTACAGTGAAGCCAAACACTCACACACACAGCCACTGTTATGAAGAGACAGAAGGACAGAGCCTTCAAACTAAAAGCATCAGGTTGCTTCCCAAGTCTGCTCGAGACCACAGAAGATGTCTTAATTTGTTTGTTTCTCTTTTCTATGTGCAAATATGAGTTTGCGTCAATCACAAAGCCTCTGGGCGCCCCCTGTGCTCTCTAGCGCCCCCTGTCACAGGTCGCAGACCCCAGGCTGGGAAATAACGCGCTGCAAAACCTCTGTTTTCCAGGGGAGTTGGTTTGGGATCATCATTACGTTTGTGTGGCAGTTTTTCTGTTCAGATGCAAACGCAGCACAATCAGGCATAGCAAGCTGGTGCGACAAATGTAAATGTGTTTTTAATGCTGTAATTAATTTTATTATTTAAAGTAATTTATAGAGTATGACAAGCATGACCTGTTTAAGACGTAGCACAAATTTGTTCCCTCGCTGTCAACTAAGAAGCGCTTTAGTTAGATCCTGTTTCTTTGTTTATTTCTGAGAGCCAACGTCTTTCTTTTCGGGGTTTTTTTATCCACTAACCTGTGACGCATCACAGAGATCCAGTCGTAGGACTGGAAGGACTCTTCAACGAGGGAAATGTGCCTATTTTCTCCATAGTGAGTGTGTCTCTTCTCATGTCTCCCTCTGTGATCAATGCTGGTGCTTGCCAACGTCTCACCTGTCCCAACTCTTTTTCCTCTCTGCGGTTTTTTCAAATAAACAAAAAAAAAACAAGAGCACAAAACTTTTGTTAGATCTGAATGTACATCCAGATTTTTTTTTTTGGTGTCCTAAAATCCCCCTTTCCAAAAATTTGCGGGAAAAAACCATGCACTTTAAGGTCTTAAAAAAAAAGTGTACCTTCAAAATAAAATAAAAAGGAATTCAATGAATCACGTCGAGCTGGATCACTTGGTGAAAGAATGAAGTGACACGTAAAAATGTCGTCTGTGGAGTTATTTTGATCACGCAGAGGATGTTTTTGTTGGAGTTCCTGGTTTTGTTCTTCCTGATAAAAAACTCAGTGAATCACAGCAGACTGTGACGATCCTCAGACACAGAGGCTGCTCGGAACAGCTGATATCTTCAGTTCTAGACTTATCTCAATCTCATGAAGGATTCATAGAGTAAAACTTGTCAAGATTTGTTTGAGAAAACTAGTTTCGATTTAGAAAAAGGGTTTTATTTCACAAATGACAAAAGTATAAGAGAACAAAAGAATATCAAATGTTTCTCACGAGTAAAAATTTGATTTGTTCAACATTTCACTCCTTGCGCAACATCAGTTATTAGCATAACCTGAATCACTCACACTATAAACAGCACAAGTTACGACATGCAGCGACAGACAAGAGTGGGTACAAATGAAGGAATTTTGCTGGGAAAAGAGCAAAAAAAATTTAAGTCCTTAGAAGTTTTTCCATCGACGTGTCCCCGAGTTTCACTGGGAGAAGGAGACGTGGGGGGAGGGGGGAAGGGCTCTCTGCTTTAGCTTTTGGACTGTCGCAGCAGACCGCGGATCCTGCGGACCAGAGCCTGGATGAAGGTGTAGCGGGAGCGGACCTGGCTGTACAAGCCCTCCACCTCCAGGAGCTTCCTCTGCAGCGCCTCCCCGAACCCTGCGGCCATGTCGCTCTTCAACTGCACACACACACAAAGAGACGAGCGACGGTGATGAACCGAGATCTCACACTTACCTGACAAATATGACAATTACGGAGACATTTTTTGTCGTGTATCTGAGCGTGTGGCTGAAACAGATCATCATGCTTCTGTGATTCAATGCAGGAATCCACCTGCAGCAGTTTGGATCTGCTTTGAACTCACCAGGTCCAGGTCTTGTTGGCTGACCCTCGACAGGCCGAGTCCCCGACCTCCACTCGCTTGCAGCCCACCGAAAGACTCTGATGAACATGAATTAAAACAATTATTAATGACTCCAGAAATAAAGTCATGAATGCAGATGAGTCACGTATGTGTCTCATTTTTATCTCACCGTCTGCGAGGCGTGACCTGAACAAACTGGCTCCAGGCAGCAGGGAGTCCTTGGGGTCACTGGGTGTACAGTGCAGCAGGTAGTACTCCAGGTGACGCCACAACACAAACAAGCACGTCTCTATGACATCTGAGGACGGTAGCAGGTCAAGGGATTTAACAGCCGCTCGGGCCGGCGTGACGATCGACTTCCCGGCCAGCCACGTGTTAAACAGCAGAGAATACAGATGAGAGGCAGAGAGGACTTTCAGTTCGGACTAATGTGCTTTAAAAGAAGAGCGGTCAGCGTAATTAGCCTGTGAAGAATAGAGGATACAGGAGCACAGGGCGAGCAGCTTGGCTCTGTTGTTGATAAGCTGGACCAGCCGTCTCTTGGCCAGCAGGCTCCTCTGGACTGATGAGATTTTCTCCACCCCTCCTGGGCCCGACACCAGGCCCTGGCACAACTACAGAGAAGAAGCCTGTTGTTAGGACCCAGCACAAAGCACAACGGAGCCAACGAAAACACATCAATAACAAACGTTAGAGACGATGAGAAGAGGGTCATATTTGATAAACCTACTGAGACATCAATTCATATCACGAAGCACAAAAGTGAGAGGAAAACAAGAGTCTAATTCAGTGGTCTGTCGTTAACCTCTTTAAGTTCCTCTGGAGGAAGCTGGTCCAGGCTCTGCAGTTTGCCCAGACTCTGTCTGTGGCTTTGGTGGAATCGGAAGAAATCGGCGGCGCTGTTCTTCAGCAGGTACAAAACCAGCCCCAGACTGGGGACCCGCGAGTAGGCCATCAACGGAACAGTGGAGGAGAGATCTAGGGAAAAACAACAACAACCGAGAATCGACCGACAACTGTGAAAAAAGGGGGACAACAGGCAGCTGAAGAGAAACACGAGTTAAATCCTTTTTTCCCTCTTTAAACGTGGGGGCAGAATATCACTGACCTGCGCGCCCTCCGTCCCTGCCAGCTGGCTCGCTGCCCGACGGGCTGAAGAGGCAGATGCTGAACTGAGCCTGAGTTGAGCTCTGCAGCAGAAGGCTTTGGCAGTACTCCATGATGTTAGCGCACACCTACAGACAGAGGACAGCACGGCTCGGATCACACACAGACAGAGCAGCACTGATGGAAAACCCAACTGTTAGCCGCCATCAGTGCTGGAAATGTAAACTCCAACTTCCACAGATTTGTACCTGAATCTTCATCGTCATACCTGTTGCATGGCCACCTCCATTTCCTCTCGCCGCTCTGCAGAGTCTCCCGGTGCAGAGATCTCCGCCTGCTTCAGCAGCCTCTCACGCTCGCTGCCGGCCAGACGGCCGAGCAGGGACAGACATAGACGCTGCAACCCCCCCCAAAAAAGACACATTACCAACTACGCTCTTTAAAATGAATGAAAGCCTCATGTTTCATATGAAAGAAATGAAAATGTCCAACCTGGAATCTGTTAATGTGACCTTGGAACTCCATTAGAGCAGCGCTGTTGACTTCTCCGCCCATTTCGAGAGCACCTAAGAGACCAAGCAGTCCATGAACACACCGCAGCATTGAGCGACTGGTCTTTGAGCTTCGTGTGATTCCTGTTTCTTCCTACCTGGCAGAGCCGTTTTACTGATGATTCCAGTGAGCAGAGAAAGTTCCTGTAAAGCTCCCATACTGAGCTCCTGGCAGCGCAGCAAAGACTGAATGGTGTCTGCATGGACGATGAGCCACTGCAGAACCTGCACACACACACACACACACATATTTTACTCACTTTTGAATCTTAGTCCAATTTTTTTCTAGCAAAATAAGTTAAGAAGGTTTGAGAAGCAGAATGAATCAATGAAACAGACGCAAAGCTTCATTATCCAACAAAATGAAAAAAAGAATGATGAAAATTGGGCTTAAATTTCTAAAAGGGAATAAAAACAGTTTTTTAAACAGCTTATGTTTACCTGTGCTGCCCCCTGCTGGTGATTTATGGACGTGGATGTCAGGATCACTTGGAAGAGCCTCAAGGTGGGCAAGAGAATCTGCCTGTAGCGATCCAGAGGACTGGGGATGAAGCCTGACGGGTCCCTCATCACCCTGCAGAACAGCGAGAAGTTCAACGGGATAAATGATGAGAAGCTGCGTTCAGCTGATAAAAAATAGAACAAGATCTTGAGGTGGTTGTTTTTATGCATACCTGTGTGCGTCACTATCGGGCACCATGTCAAACACCTGACACTCCATCAGCTGAACCACCAGCCCACAGCGCAGCAGCTCCACAGCTCCCTGGCCGGTCTTTGCAACACGTGTCAACAGAGCCTGAGGAAACACAGCAGAGAGTGGACCCATAAAATAGCGCACTCTGTCACACGGAGGCTTTTCGGGCCGTTATCTTCACAAAATAACTCTTAGAGTCATAAAATATGCACCATCTTGCTCTCATAGATGTAGAGAGGTTTGAGAAGAGGGGGCTGAGGTGCGAGCATGCTCTGCAGGGCGGCGTCATCCTGCCTCAAGCTCTCCACTAACGAGCGCAGGTAGCCACTGTTGCATATGTACAACAGCCACTGGTTCTGCCGGTCGATTGACAGGATGCGATCCAGCACAGCCAGGGCCAGCATCTGTCAGGCAGAGAGAGAAGGATCAAAAAACAACCGACGACAGGCATCTGAATATAAAACAAAAGAAAAAAGCAAACTTCTGCAGAGTGCATCGTTCAACATCTTACTCTGCTGATTTCGTGGCCGTCACACGCGTCCCGACACACGACCTCCATGAGAGCTTTGCCGTAGCTTTCGATAATAGCGAGGTTTTCTCTCTGCAGTTTGGAGAATCCATCTTCAGGGGCAGTGAGACGCTCCCACATTGCTTTTCCTGCCACAAACAAAAAAAGTAAGTATTGAGGTAGATTGAGGAGGCAAAAGAACAAAAATCAACAGAATATCTTGAAAT
Organism: Malacoctenus gilli; assembly: GCA_032164315.1. Lineage (NCBI taxonomy): Eukaryota > Metazoa > Chordata > Actinopteri > Blenniiformes > Labrisomidae > Malacoctenus > Malacoctenus gilli. The sequence continues at coordinate 18,128,674 of JASSRZ010000080.1, forward strand.
CAATGAGAAGAAACACGTAAACTGTACACAAGATCACATGAAGCTACTTGGAAACTAACAAGACGTCTGCGTCGTTATTTTCTAACGTACCTGTCTGCAGAGTGTCAGGTTCTTCTGGTTTCTGGGCAATTTGCAGGTAGTACAGCAGAGAGCCGTACAGGTGAGCACGCAGACGCTGATATCCTCCTCCTTTAAATCGAAACAAGACAATTAAAAATCTGCTTCAACACAAACATTCTCCTGCTAAGAAAAATGAGTTACAGGCCCTTTTAAGCGAGCACTGACCTGTGCAGAGGATGAAGTCGAGCAGCTTGCGGAGGATCAGGTGCAGGGCAGAGTTGGCGATGGAGGCAAAGCCAGAAGAGGCTTCCAAGCCCTCCCCTTGTTGCTGCTCGGACAGCACGGACTGACTGAGGTGAGCCGTCAGGGTGAAGACGGCCCCGGCGACAATGGGCATCAATTCTCCAGCTGCATCCTCAGATAACACCTGAACAAACACACAGAGACAGGTACGAGTTCAAACATGCAAGTTTAAAACACTGTTCAGGCTTTGTTTTGTTTCTTTGCCAGTCGCATCTTAACTGACCTTATCGTGGAGGTCCAGTAAAAGGTCTCTGATGATGAGCTGCCTGTCCTCAGCTGGTATGAGATCAGCCGGACAGGCGGTCAACAGCGTCTCCACCAGGCTCCTCCACGACTGCAGCGCGTGGCGCTTTGCACTCAGGCTGCGGCGAACGCGGTTCCGTTCCACCACTTGTTGCAGGATGGAGTTCACCTCCTGGAAAGACGGTTCCGGTGATCAGTTACGAGCTCCACGTCACAAGCAAATCACTGAAGGGATCGACTCAGGAATTCCTGGCGGCCATTGTTTCGCTTACTTCCATCAACAACGGCCTCTGTCCAATTGCTGCCAACCCTTGAAGTGCGTTCACCTCGGCAACCAGCACTCGGTGAAGCAGCTGCGAGGAGAAACCAGGTTATAACAATCCAAAGAATCAGAAACGACCACAATTGCTTGTCAAAATCTGGTGAAGCACCTTGACGTTGCACACGGTGTGTCCTTGCTCGTTGACATGCTCGCAGTTGGAGATCACTCGTTCGATCTGAGTGCGTTCAAAAAAGTCCAGCTGCAGCAGCTCAGGCATGTCCTGACTGAAATCGATCGCGTCCAGGACACTCAGCAACTTCCTGCGCACTGATAACGACGATCAAAAACAACCCAGTCAAAAACTCTGAATTTAAACACGTCTGACTTGATGATAAGGCGTCTCAAAGAGGCTGGTGGTCTTTATGTCGCACTACTCAAAATGAACACAGAGGTGGTACAAACCTTTAGAAACGGTGTCAAAATGCAGGAAGCCACTGACTGATCTGGTCTCTTCTTCCATGCCGGATTCTCCGTCCACTAAAAAGAAAAAATATGAGGGTTCAAACAAACTGATTTTAAAAGCATGCTGGCAAAACACGATCCCTAAAGACTCCCGCAGCTCAAAATATCTTTCACTGTTATGCACTCGACTCCTGCCAAGTACAGAATCACACTTGAAAACAGGGATTTGGAAAAAAAGAGAAGCATCAGACCTAAATGTTGAGCATGTGGCTGGTCATCCAGAAGGAGGCTGACGAGGTGTTGAGTGTGCGAACGCTGGCGGTTAAGTGAAGTCACTCTCAGCTCAATGGCAGCCGTTTTCATGAGCCAGGACATCTGGGACAAGGCTGCAATCTGATTACCTGTGAACAGAAAAGTGGCGAGAACAAATGGGAAAAAAAATCGGCAGATTTGTTCCGAAGCTGAAGCTCTTTGAGTCATGGCAAAAATATCAAAAATACCACCTCGTTCTATTGTCACTAAACGTAAAACAACAATTTCAGCAGGGATTCTGCACTCACTGGACAAGGTGAATGGAAGGTGCTGCAAGTGAGAGAACAGAAAGTCCTGGCTGGTCCTCAAATATCGCATGGTGGGTCCAGATGTGTCCGGGCAGGCGCACAGCTGGTAGATCACCTGGGTGAGGGCGCAAACGAGCAGCTCGAATGAGATTAACGCTGATTTGAATCCACACTAATGCTGAAATGAACAGGTTGATGCTCTAACTGTGGAATTGTGTTATTTCATTACCTGGTAGCAGAGCTCAGCCAGGTGTGGGGCCTGCTGGGTGAGCGTCGGCCCCGATCTCTTCTCAGTTCCTTTCTGCAGCAGACTCAGGATAGCGTGCAGGCAGCTGCGTGGACACCCCAACACACCTGTGACAAAAAAAGACAGCTGAAAAAAAACCCTCTCGACTCTATCAAGGCATCAACATCGAAACATACAATCACCAGTGGAGTGACTGTGATGAGAGTTTTTACTCTCACCTGGATCCTGGAGATTGGTCGACGACACGGACTTCTTCACTTCGTAGCCCAAAAGATAAAGAGCCAGATTGGGCGTCTTTAACTCCAGAGAGGTGATGAGCAGGTTGAGGATGTGGATCTGAGTTTCATGGCGAATTCTCGCCACCTTCTTCGGTGGCTCCAAGTCTGAGAATGTAGCCAGTTTGAGTGTCAGGACAAAAATATAATCCCTGAAAGGGGCCAAAAAGTGGGCGATTTCTCTCACCGTCTCCTGTCTCTGTTCCCTCCTCTGCCTCCTCATTGTCCAAACACTCCACGAAACCAGCCATAAGCTTGTCGCTCACAGCCTGGAAGACGGACGCACAAAATGATGTTCAAACAAAACTGTTTTCTTTTGTCTTTCACGTAAGAGGTGCAAAAAAAAAAAAAAGAAAGAGTCAATAAAACTGTGAAAATGATGCTGAATCCTCCTCTGTTGACAATATGCATCTCATAATCCACATAAACAATAAGTAATTGCTGGGGAAAAATACCTGTAAACTCATAAATAACCACAGTTCTGGTTTTGGTGTGAAAGTCTAATTATCTGGCAGAAGAGGCTTTTCTGATCCGATTTGTTAATACCTGGTCATGTGTGAAATCTCCCACCAGCCTGTTCTGAATGTTGGGGTAGTTGGCAATGCGACGCAGGATCTTGGCACTCTGGAAGGCAGCCTCTGGGTTTGAGCTGCTGTGGTACAAATATCTGCCAAAAACAAACAGGATTCCCCGCCAAGTTATTTAAAGCCCAGCAGCCCTTCAAAAAGTCTTTTATAATCACAAAACTGACTGGAAATAAACCAACCAAAAAAAGAAATGTACAGCAACTTTCCTGAAATCGGTGGAGCTCCTTACCTGGCTATGTTGACGATGTGATCGGCCCTTCGGGTCTGAGGACTGACCCCCTGGAGGAGCTGCTCGAGGGGGGAGACCAGCAGGGACGACTGGCTCTCTCTGAGGAGGTCCATGAACATCACCTCCTTCTGCAGCGCCAAGTCCAGAAGGCACAGGCAGTGCAGCACCGCCGACTGCAACTCTTTTTTACCTACACGAGAGGTACGATGGCGGCTACTGTCAGACAAGGCACACACGAGGCCATCTCCGTGACAGTAGCAGCATATGCTCGCTCACCAGGGAAGGGTGCATAGGTGTCCAGCTGGCGCACGCCCTCCTCCAGCAGGCTGAGGCAGAGCGCCAGCATGGGCGAGTCATTGAGCAGGTGGAACATGATGCTGTGGCCGGGGGGCTTGTGGGCCGCGACCTGCTCGCCCTGCAGCTCCACCATCTCCTGGACAAAGTCGGACGGCTGAGGCTCGTAGTCCCTCAGCAGCTTGTGGAAAACCTCCAGGACAGCGTCTGCAACCTCCCACTGAGAGATAACCGTGATAATTTAATACCTGCGTGTTTTAAGAGCCCAAACTGACTTTCCTGAAAGAAATGAAGAGCAACACCTTCTCAGCTGGACGTCGATATGCTCTGGTCGGGAACGGGTGGAACACGGAGTCTCGCAAGAAGTTCAGGTAAGGCTGAAAGCCTGGCACACGAAGCCCCGCCCCCAAATTCAGAGGCAGGCTGCTCTCCACCAAAGTGCTGATCAGGTGACAGAAGCCTCGCGTCAGTGGGTACTCCTCGCAGCTCGACTCGATCTCATTCAGCTCCACCTGAGACCGGAGAAAATGATTTGTTTATCACGTCATCATTGATGTTTATTCAGAATGCAGCATCTCCTTCACTCACCTCAATTCCTGCTGCCTGTCTCTGTCCAGGGGCTCGTACAGTCTGAAGGATCTGTAGTACAAAGGAAACTCTGAATGCATTAACACATTAACTTGTGACAAGAACATTTTTGAAACATAACCCACTGACAGGTAATTTTTTGATAAAAAAGAAACAACTTTGGAGCTCTGAACTCTTTCCAGTGTATGAAAATTTGACAGGAACCCACCTTTCAGACAATATATTCAAAGAAACAGCAAAAAACTATGTGTTTATGTGACATGTTTCAGTAATTCAAGCATGAAACACAGAACTTGTATCCTACCTGAGTGTATTCGAGTGACTGCCAGAGCGAAGCGGCGATCTCTGGTGACTTCCCAAAAGCTGCCAGGCAGAGTAGCAGCTCGGCCTTCAGCACAGGAGGCACGCTGCACTGCAGCAGCCCCAGCATCACAACCACGGGGGTCCACTGAGGATGCTCACAAAGAGCCAGCCGAGCATTCTCACTCTGAAATGACAACAGGTAAAAACTTGATATTCAAACCACGACAAACAGCCACAATCTCAAGTACCACCACCAACTTGTCTGCAGGTTGTGTCTTACCCATGTAATGATGCTGGTGAGTAACTGCAAAAACGAGGTCAGTCCGTCCAGCTCTCTTTGGGTGATGCCCCTGAGTGGCGGGTGGCGGTACTGCGCTGCATCCGGATTAGGGAGGTCTCGCCGCAGGTTCTCGTGGTAGAGCATGAGGGAGTGGAAAAAATGCTCCCAAGACACCGGGCTGCCTGAAACCCCCTGGATGTTGTCACCTGGAAAAAGGTAAGATGGTGAGATATTATCTGAATCTCATCACTGTAAACAAAAAAGGCAAAAAAAAATACAAGACATTGAGAAAAATGTAAAAAAATATTGTGTATATACATTTTTTTACAACATCTTTCTTATCACATTTTCAACAGATCAAAAATGATTTTCTGAACTTGTGTATGTTGTGATATTAATGGGATCTTACTGTGTGTAGCTCCGTTGGTTTTCAGGAGGCTGAAGCAGTAATGTGCGCACTGAGGACCATTAGCAAGACCTTTCAGCATACGCAGATAGGAGATGTAGAGGGTGGAAGGAAGAAGGTCTCCCATCTGACGAACAAACTTAGACAGGACCACCTGCAGAGGAAAAAATAACACAAGTTTTTACCAGTTATCAAGATCGGTTTTCTGGACATTTCCTGTCTTTTGATATCAAGAGAGTTTTTTTTTTCTGACACAACAGCCAGGAAACATCCTCACCTGTTTATGAGGAGGTCGCTGCAAAGCCATCCCCAGGTAGGAGCCCTGCAGGGAGGTGTGCTGGAGCGACTCTGTGGGACACCAGAACTCCAAACCTAGCTCAAGCCCAAAAGGGTCTTTACTGTAAAACTCTCCAATCTGAGAAAAAAACAAACAAGCAGTATGGGCTCAATGCAGTATTTTCCCTGAATACTCCTAAAAGTATCCCCTTAATAATTTAAAGATTGTGCTTGATTTTCATTGTATTATGTATATATATAATTGATTACAAAGAAAGAGACTAACCAGAGTCATTAGATGGTCCAAATCTTTGCGCATCGATGAGGGAAGCTCGCCATCCATCTGTACAGACATGTGCACGAGTCGCGCGTCCTCATCGGCACGGTTACGAAGCTGCTTCACCTGCAGAAGCGGAGCAATAAAAGATGCAAAAAAAGAGATGAATCTAACCTGATGATTTTTTAACAACAAGATTGTGATAAAAAAAGAGACTCCGAAAGTATCACACACCTTCATGGGCATTAATGCCAGAAAGTCTGTGATGAGCGAATGAAGGCGCCGGATGTAAAACTCTTCTTGGGCACAACTTTCACATCCCAGAATTCCCTCCCTCATGAACAGGAAGACATCACCAAGGAGAGCCTGGTCAGCCAGAGCTTCATCTGCCTCAGTGAACTCAAGCAGGGCTGCACAGAACACATACACACACTTACATTAAACAGCTGATTCCATTGATAACTATGATCCCCTTATGCAAGAAGTGCACACGAACGTAGGTCCAAGAGAAGCATGTCCTTACCAGAGCCCTGTGGCAGCTGGGAGAGGACCCTCAAAGACAGAGCCCAGGCCAATCGACACACAGCCTGCAGACCCGGAAGCTTCCATGCTTGGCCGTCCATCAAACGACTGTGTACTGCAGACACGTACTGCCTCTCGGTCAGTAACGGCAATGCTTGGAGCAGATCTGGAATTAGAGAACACACAGACATCTGTAACACCGACACAAGCAGCAATCACGTAATCCACAAGCAGATGGTTTTTAATGATGCTAAACAGTTATAGCTCAAGAGTTGAGCTGTTAAACACACACTCACCTTCTCTATCTTCAGTTCCCTGCTCTATGAAGCTGACATCCAAGCAGTAGAGCAGTGCCATAACCAGAGCCAGATTCACACTGTCCAGGGAACCGTCGGCTTGAGCTGTAACCGTCTCCAGGTGTCCAATGAGAGCCAAGGTGTCATCCTTAGTCAAGGGTGACTGGCAGGTCCAGGAAAACAGGCTGTCTGCAAGTGCCTGCCGGCATTCTTTGATGAGGTCAGAAACCTAGTAACAGAAGTGGTTATTACACATGAGTAAATGTCATGTTGGCCTCACGGGGGTCTTGTATCACCAGAGATAAACACAATTCTGGCTCCCACCTCCTTCCTGTGCTTTTCATTGCCCAGACCGCGCTCCTTCTGCAGCCGTTCAAACTCCCGCGACACACTTATTTCGGACACCAAAGTGAGGATGCGTTTCGTCAGACCCTGGCTCATCAGCTCATCCGTGAAACGTGTTGTCAAAGCCACCAGCTCTCCACTGGAAGAGAGAGCAATCAG
>JASSRZ010000080.1:18135747-18149903 GCA_032164315.1 Malacoctenus gilli
AGACCCTGGCTCATCAGCTCATCCGTGAAACGTGTTGTCAAAGCCACCAGCTCTCCACTGGAAGAGAGAGCAATCAGAAAAAGAAGAGATACAGGATAGCGAGGTGGTCATTGTCAGGGTCTTCAAATATGTCCATCATCAAGCCAATAAACCACTTTTGATATTACCTCAGGTCAAGGGTGAAGGTTTTTCCATGGCGTGACTGGACAAGTGTGCGTAGAGAGTTGGCCATACAAAGCTTTCCATCCCAGTAGAGTAGCACTGCAACTAAACCCCGAGTGAGACCAGGAAAGTAGGGCTGCTGTTGTTCACCTGGAGGAAGACGTGTGAAAGAAATCAAAACGTGTACAACTCAACCAAGCTTTAGTCTCGGGTTACAGTTAGACTTTGGAACAAACCAAACATTGAAGTGTTAAACTTAAGAAAGTCATAACTGCAAAAAAATTACTTTACCTGCCAGGAGAAGCTCCAACGCTGACAACTCTCCGATATCAAACAGGTCGCTGAGAATAAATGCTTCTGTCAGAAGTTGTTCTGGAAGGAGCCGTGACCCCTGCTGACCCTGGATGGCGATGCCTTCTGTGCTGGCTTTGCGCACTTTCTCTTTCTGCTCGGCACTCTTTGGCTAATTTGAGAAAAGAATCACATCAAAATGACAGTCCCAGAGGAAGCGCTTTATCCGACTGCTTTAGTTTGTAAACCACAGAAAACAGATGACAGAAGGGAAAATATGTAATGACAAAGTTGACAAAAGCAGTGTTGCTTGCTGTGTCTCACCGGGTTTTTGAAGAGTGACAGAAAGTGCGGTTTGTGTTTCTTCAGTTGCAGGTCCAGAAGGTGGACGCTCTCTGGCTGTCTCCTCAGCACTGCTCCATCCACAGTCTCCCATAGCTCTTTCAGTGGCCCCCACAGACTGGCTCCTGGTGGGTCAATAAGTTCACAGGTTCTTATATGAGACATTTGTACTTACAAATTATGTTTATAAGTCACTGGTGATGCAGATGGAATATCTAAAATGTATTGCACAGCTGAAGATTTACTACCTATATCCAAATGAAGTAATTAAAAGTTTTGGAAAGATAACCCATTTCGGAAGTGATTCAATTTAATATTATTTATTTACCAACCCAACCTGGGCTTTTTATTTTATACAGCTGATAACACACTCTGTAGACATTTTTCAAAGGAATTCATCATGCTGAGACCATAAAGTAGCTTACACCTCAAAGAGCAGCATTTGCATCTGACTATTAGCATCATGTTTCCATTTACAGTTTAAAAAAAAAAGACTCTTTATGATTGATACATAGTAGAGGATGATGCTAAAAGTCGTCTTGATGATATGATAATGCTATAGTTTACGTCACAAATCAAAGTGTGACAATAGCAATGTGTAATGTCTCCAGTGGTGTAATCGTGACATGGAAACTCACGATTGAAAACAGATGACGGGGTCAATCGACAATAAAGTTGATAGGAAACCAAGACAAGTGACACTGAATGTCTATTCGCAGTGAGATTAATGGGTGGACATTGGCTCTTAACAATGGCTCGAAATACTCCAGAGATCGAAAAGGGAAGCGCGTCAGGCAAAGCTATGAGGCACTTTGTTTTGAATTGTAAAGTTTCACTTTTTCTTTGCGCTGAATAGCCTCACCACCGGACCCTGTAACACATGTTACATTAAGGTACCTAAAATGTTTCCAAGCCTTAATTTGAAAATGGAAATGACACGGATATAAACGTGTTTACACACCAGCTAATATCACATTGAATGCTGACCAGCCTAACGTTTATTTGGCATGGGAAGGGCGAAGCTAACTTAGCCCAGCACAGCGCAAACCCGGATTCTCATGTCCGACAACATGTGGTTAAAACAACCAACAGAAAATGAACACGGTCTCCACAACGGAAAGACACCTGAGCTTGGTTGGGTGTTAATAAGTAACAATAACTGATATAAATAGAGGCAAAACAAGTTGTTAAAAGATAAAAAATGAATTACCTGAATTTACCGCCATCTGCGTCGCCATGATAATCTCTGAAAACTGAACATGGGTTTCTGATTTGGTGCCTGTATAAAAATCAAAATTACTAAATCTGTATCGTTCGATACTTATTTTCAGATGGAATATTTGCAAAAACTCTATATTTCAGATTCACGCTGTACGAATATTTTTGTCGTGAATCTTAAATAAACCTTTGCAATATGTATTACTTTCAGGCCATATCTTTGGACACCTAAGTAGTACGAATTTGCACGTAAATTCGAAGATGTAGTTTTTTTATTATTACCTCAAAGATAAACTAAATAGCCTTCCCGGAAAAAGCAGGGAATATATTATTTCTGATCTGGTTTTTTTTGTTGTTTTTAAATACTTTTAATATAGAAAATTCTTTACGTGACATGTTATTAAAAACAAGCAGAACCATTGTCGTTACCGTCAAGTTTTGGTCCGACCTGTTTTAACGGTACACCAACATGTCCATGCCAGTCTTGACAGCAGTGAATCCGTGACCGCTACAATGATTAAGTAGTCATTTATGGCGTTTAGCCCTCTTGCCATGAGTGTTGGACTCCTCTAAAATAAAAGGTGTTTCAGTCTTTTAATCAAAAACATGGCTCGGGTCGTGAAAGTATTTCGGACTCTGCGGAATCACTGGAAGAAGTCCACATTCGCAGCGTGCGCCCTGTCATACGGAGGATACTGGCTGTATGGAAAACACTGGTAGGAGCCCCAGATTGATAAATACCCACGTTTCCAGCTGTATACCATGTGTATTATTTGTACTTAACTGTCTGTCTGGTGTCTTTTCAGTGACAACATTCTGCGCAGAGAGGCGTGTCTCGTGGCCAGGGTAAGACATCACTTATTCCTTCACAGATTTCACATCCAATGTATTTTCGGTGTCTGAGCGTGATGGCCGTTGTGGTCTAATTCAGGAGTATGGACGTCAGCTGATATCACCACAGGAGCGACTGAGGAAAGCAACTGTCATTTTGAACCCCGCAGCTTGCAGCGGGTAAGAAAAGTAATCATCACTAAAATAAACTGAGTCTTATTTGGACATATTGTCACCTTGCAACTTGTTTTTTTCTTCCTCCAGGAAAGCAAACAAGTTATTTGAGAAAAATGCTGCTCCTCTTTTATACCTGGCTGGTGTGGAAATTACAATAGTTAAGGTAAGTTTTAGATTCTTCCTTGTCACATGTCAGTGATGTAGCTCTGCTGCATATTACAGAGCTTGTCAACATATCTTATTCGTTCGTGTGCAGACAGATTATGAAGGCCAGGCTAAAAAGCTGATGGAGTTCATGGAGCAAACGGACATGTTGATCGTGGCCGGTGGGGACGGCACGTTGCAGGAAGTCATCACAGGTTTACTGCGAAGGCCGGATCAAGTAGGTCCAATCCGCTCACCTTATTTACATCCTGTTGTCCTTCCATTTATTTGTGTGTGTTGCTGCTTATTTTTTTTTAGTTACGTGTTGAATCACAGGTTCCCATTGGCTCTGTCAGTGATCCGGCTATTCACACTTTTATATCAGGAGAATTACTACCTTACTGACAAATTAGCACAATTGAGTGAGAGCCACTTAACAAGCTGTAGTATAATGTTCCTACTTCTGTATACTTTTCGTGAGTGTAACTTGAGTCACTCATGAGAAGTGTTGAATATTTTCTAATCACAGGACATCTTCAGTCATACGCCGATTGGGTTCATTCCACTTGGTTCTCACAATTCGTTGAGTCCAAGTCTTCACGTCCTGGCTGACGACAAGGTCAAGTAAGTGAATCTTCCCTTTTTTTTTGTCATCAAGTGGAGCGGTCGCTCCTGCATGTTTCGTTTGGTGAACGTGAGGTTTTGAATTTCCTCTAGAAACTGACTTTGTGTTTCCATCCCGCTGATCCTCCAGAGACATCACATCAGCAACGCTGTCCATACTGAAGGGAGAAACTGTCCCTCTGGATGTGTTGCAAATCAAGGTGAGACACTGGTTTTCATTGCTCGTTACTGATGCAGATTTGTAGACTTTCTGTCTTACTATATTTATCGAGCCAGACTTTTTTATATGGAGTCATCCTAATGAATAGATGCAAACTGAATTATTCACAAGTGCATTTCGTTGTATAAAGCTTTAGAATTCCTCTGTGATGATCTAAATGTACGAAACTGTGAAGCATTAATTGATTCAGCAAAGGTAAATTTGCATTTGAGTTTGTTGTTTTTCACATTGCATTGATGGATGTAATGCAGTTTAAAATGTGTGTTCAATGTTTTTCGTAGAGTGAGCAGGAGCAGCCGGTTTTCGCTCTGATGGGGCTGCGTTGGGGGGCTTTCAGAGACGTCGCTGCAACAATCAGCAAGTAAGGACAGTCCGTCCGTCACTACAGTGGGTCAGGAGTTACAGAGCAGTTCATTCTTCAATTGTCCTCCACAGGTACTGGTACCTCGGACCACTGAAGACAAACGCGGCGCATTGGTTCAGCACTCTGAGGGTAAGATCCATATGAAGCCAGAGTGGATCACTCTGATTCTTCTCTGGTCCTGAAAACCTTTTCATGGTTTTTATTAGTTCTTAGTGATGATTTTACTTTGTCATAAATTTCCTCAGGAGTGGCCTCTGATCAGGGAGGTGACCGTGTCCCACTTGGCTCCCACCCTACGGCCCCCCGACGTGCCTCTTCGGAAGCCCCCCAGGCCGAACCTCCTGCACCGCATCATGCGCAGACTGAAGAATTACTGGAATCCACCGGTGGAGGGTGAGTCTTCACTATTCATCACACTTGCTGCATGACAAAACTCTTAAGTTTAACTCCTAGTTAATGTTTATTTCTGCGCGTTTGTTTGATCAGAGCCTCCAAAAGTGGAGGAGCCAGAGAAGTGGGAGGAGCAGCAGCTGTCCACAATCGAGCTCTCCATTCAGACACACAACAAAAACCCAGTGGAGAGGGTCAGTACACTGTTTGTTGCGCAGCTGTGAAACGTTCCTCATAAATCCATGACTACAAAAATCAATCTGCTTCGTTTTTTTGGACTTTGCGTTCACTTTTTGGGGGGATTTTCACAGCGGCTCGAGGACTCCTTGATGATTCTCGCGGAGCCCAACGACTTCACCGTGGGCGAGTTTATCACCGTCGGGTCAGCATCTGCATTTTTATTCGACTGTCGCTGGAGAAAAATATCTCCTGGAGCATCGAACATGTTTTGACAGTCGCTGTTTCTGTTTATCGACTTTTTTTTCCGCTTGTTATTGCAGGAAGAAAAAAGAAGAGGACCCAACTGTATTCACTAAAGCCGCCACAAAAGTAGAAGCCAGCGCTTGCCGGCTGCATCTGCCCGAGGTCAGAATCCCTTTGGGTTTATCGTGACTGCATTCACCGTCTACATTCTTCTAATTTCATGGTTGAAGAAATGTCAAATATTGTGCAATAAGTGAGTGTTTCAGCCCACATTTTCCGAGATAGCTTTAACTTCCTAAACCGGCAGGTTCACTTTTTTTTGTGTGTTTTTTGACCAAGCTGAGTGAAAAACTTTTAAATGTGGTACATTTCAAGAGGAGGAGTTTAGTTCATGAGAAGTGGGCGGTCCTAATTCTGCGGACGCAACATGTTGAATATAAAGCGCCTACGAGTGGCGGCTCAGAGGTTAGAGAAGCAAACAGGACAAGAGAGTTTTTGGCCCGATTGTCCTGACTGTAGAAAGACTTAGGTGGGGTAATTAAAATCCAGCTGTGCATTTATACACCACAGTACATGTGGTTACGGTTAGGTAAAAATAAGACGGGTTAAAAAGAAGATATCTCCTCCAGAGGGTGAATAAAGTTTAACTTGCCTGCAACATTGATTGCTTTCATCGAACTTTCAGTCTCCAAACATCACAGAGACTATTTTTAACTTCTCATCAGGCTCCCTTCTCATTTAAAAGTTCCCGTCTTGACATTTAACTTTGTGCCGCGATCCTGCAGGGCGCCACCGGCTTCTACAACATCGACAACGAGGAGTACGAGGCCATGCCAGTGGAGGTAAGGCTGTTGCCACGGAAACTACACTTCTTCATCAGCGCCGAGCGCCGAGAGCAGCTCCTCGCACAGTAATGAGAGGGCAGAAACAGCAGGACGAGAACTGAACCGAGGAAGGAGGAAAAACACACGCAGGAGCGGTCGCTGTTAAATCAGTGGATTTCTTTCACTCTGGCAGCAGCAGTTGGACAGAAACATCCAGTGCTAATGTTTCAATAGTCTCACTGAAAAACAATGGAAAGATACCATGGATGCATAAAATGTTATTTTAAGCAGTTAAAAAGAGATGTTTCCAGCTTCACTGTATGAGAGGACCAAGGCTTTTTGTTTAGGCCATTACAGGTTGTCTTACCGTCTGTTTACCATTTGTACAACAGCTTAATACTGACGAATCATTGAGACGTGGTCAATAAAAGTAATGTCTGTCCACTCGAATGCAAGTTGTTTCTTTAATGCGGTTCCACATGAAGCGGTTTGAAAATGAAGTTCTTCCAGTCGTAAAAACAACCCGAGGAAGAACAAAGGAGTGCAGAAACGTTCAGGGATCAGCACAGAGGATGGCAACGAGGACGTCTTAATGTGCCTCTGCCACCGCCGCCGCCGTGTGGATGGAGAGTTTTGGCGGCCCGCTTCTGTCTGATGTGACAGATGGCGCGGATAGCAAAGCTCCAGGATTAAGCGTCTGGCTGCTTCACAGGCTTTTTATCATATCGAGGCTTGTTAGAAAGACCCGAAGGGATGCTCCAGGCGAATCATTGGGTTCGGCGATCGCGGTCGGGGAAAAAAATGTCAAAGGTGGATTTTCCAGGTCCTCCTGAACCACAAGGGAAGCGACATTCCTCACGGATCAACGTACTGAACCTGTGAGACTGTGTAACTTCATAAAGTTTAGCTCGAAATGAGCTCACACCATCAATGAAATGATTAACAACCCAGAACAAACGTTCATCAAGGCCAAGTAGCAACAATAAGAGCAAACCTCAACAAAGTGTTCCTGAACCAGGTCTTCTCTAAACAGTCATGTTGCCTTTATTTGATCATGGCGGCTGTTTAGTGACTTGTTGACGACGCCATCCTGCTCATATCCTGTCATTGTGACATTAAGAGTATAATAAGCCATCAGAGAGCGAAGGGGAGTTGGTAGAGAAATAAATAGTGTGGTTATGTAAAGTAAAAGGGAGCTGAAGTATCAATACTTCATACGAACTGACTGAAGTCAGCGTGTTTGAAGTTTAAATGACCTCAGCAGAACAAATTATCAAAACAGCGCTTGATTCATCAAAGCCACTTTGCTGCATTCAAGGGGAACTTGATTACAACACTTTCATCTGTTTATTTCACACATTAGATTCAGTCTTCCTGCTCATAAAGATGCTGTTTGTCCTGAAAAGCCCAAAAAAAGCCACAAAAGAGCAGAGGAAGGTTGATCGCCAGGAAATAAACCGGAGGAGTTAGCGATTAAACTGCGTCAATGTTTTATTGTTTTACAATGGCAGTACAGTGAAACTGACAGTTGCTCATGCTATTGAGTTCATGTGTACATTACTGACATCTCTTACAGTGTTTCACATTAGTAAAAGTGAATACTCTCCAATAACAACCAAGAAGAAAACGAGTCGCACTACTGGGGATGTGTTGCTGCTGCGTGTTGTGGTGTGCAATACGTCTGCTGTCTCTGACATTCAATAGAGTGTACACGCTGTACAAACAGTTGGTTGCGCTGATGCTGGTTCACACCGGTAAGCGGCTCCACAAAGAAGGCATTTTATACAGTGGCCTGTGTGTGTGTGTGTGTGCATGTGTTGTGTACATTCCCTTTTACGTTGGACGCGGGTGAGAACAAACGCTGTGGGAAGGAAAGAGTGGAGCAGGTCAGGTGGAGCTGACGGGTTTCACGGGACACGCCAAGGACACGGTTCCTAATCTTCACAGCAAATAACGTGGACGCACGCACAGAGAACCAGTCGCTTACGGTGCAGGAACAAGAAACAGAGGAGAGTCACGTTTTTTAAGGCCCCGTTTAACCCTTTAACACCCACTCGTCCATTTGGTGAAGCAGATTGTGAATCACAGAATTTTTTTACAAAGTGAAAAAACTTCTCAACATTTTCTTTTTCTACTTTTTTTGATATAATTCACTGTTAATTTATGTTTGATTTGATCACAGCTGAATTTTTCAAAGATTTTTGGGGTTTTTGTGCAATAAACAATTTTTTTCTTTCTGTTTATTTTTTATTCAGGTGATGATACAAAAAGACAAACTTTTAGGGAAAAAAACAAAATAAATTTTAAAAATTGACAAAGGTACAAACACTGAATAAAATGAATTAGATAAGAATGGAAAAAAAGGAACCAAAACAAATAAAGTGAACTTGGGTATGACGGTTTAAAGCGGTTCAGATTGATGTTCTTATACAGTTTTAGAAGTTTATACTGTTTTCACCAAAGAGATGAGCAAGATATTGAAGGGTTAAAAAAAAGACAGAAAGCTAAACCGTTTATTTCTTTAATATTTAAATATTTTTCTTAACCAACTCTGGAAAAACATCTGGAAGGGGGTCAGGTGATTCTCGGGACATGAGAGACCCTCCAACAGACGAAGCCCAGCGATATCCTTTTAGTCCGACGACAGCGAAACGTAAACGCGTGAATCAAAAAGAGAGCTTTAAAAAACAGTTGGTGTTTCAGCTTGCATCGGAGGGGCCGGCGGGAGGGGGGGGTTGAGGGCCGCCGCCTCGAAATTTATACAAGGCATCAACCTCATGTGTTCCAACATGGAACAAATTATCACCGTGATTGGCAACGTGATGGATGAAGTGAATGCGCTCTGCCAGCGGCGTTCAAAAGACACGGCTGGCCCGTCTCAAAAGCTGGATCCGCTCAATGAGCCGGCGGTGAAAAGGGGGACAGAGGAAAGACCCCGGGGCTGGAAACAGACGGGGGTCCTCTCTGTGAATCCGCCCGGGGAGGAGGAGTTAAAGCTTCGGTTCGGCTCTCGTCGGGACGTCAACAGACACCCCCCCCCTTTCCCCTCCAGAGAAAGTACACAAAGAGATCTTTGTCTGGAACACAGACATGCAGAGAGGATCTCTGAAGCTGAGTGAAGAATAAACAGCTCCATTAAACACTTGGAGATATTCAGGCGGGTGCATCTCCCCACAAATATAAACATCTCCAACTCAAATTCTACCTTCATACAAATTAAAATCTATCTTTTTTTTAAATAATTTCTTTTTTGATGGTTATCTTTCCAAAAAATTAAGAAAAACATGAATATTTTAGACCTTTTTTTCCATTAAAAATGTTAATAAAGCAAAAAAGTTTATAAATATTTCAGTCTGCAGGCACATCTCATCAAACATTACAGTGTAAGACTCTGAAACTTTCATTTCTTTTCATTTTCTCCCAAATAAATGTAAATAATTCAAGCTTTTGTGTTTCTCACTGTGTATATATTCTTTTCATTTCAATGATGCTCTCTTTAATAAAGTGACTTGTTGATAGTGTGACAATTTTCAGAGTTACTTCTTCCTCCTAACATACGTAGTTAGAAAGCTGCTAAAAAACAGCAGTAATTTGGTTAGTGTAGGTGTTACGTTTCTGTTCAATATTGGCAACAGGGATTGTTTCGTCGATTGTGTGTTACGTCGAACGACACTGTTGATATTTCACAACAGATTATAACTGAAATGCTCCCACTGAAAAGAGGGAAATTACCAGTTCCCAATTCAATATTTACTTTGAGAAAAAAATACAGCATGTTAAATTACAGGGTAATATAATTTCATATGTGGTTTCAGTTTCTTTTTAACTAAAATCAAAATTTAGTAAACGTCTGAAACATTATATGAACTTTTTTCATTGCATTGGGATTTCTGAGATGTGCCTCAGAATGGTTTCACTGGTCAGAACCAGTTTGTTTTGTTTTGACTGTGGTTCAAGTAAACAAAATGCATTTTAATGACCATAACAAAGTGTAAAAACCCTCCACCTCATTACGACCCGCTGGCTCAGATTATGAATCACGGACAAAGCTTAAGAAAAGGTACAGTTAACCATGAGTATGTGCGTTAGGACACGGCCCAGTGGTGGACATGGTGCATTCACAATGACAGTGTTACAAAATCACATTCATTCAAGTCCCCACCCCACCCCCCTCCCCCCAATGACAACCAGCGAGAAGCTACAATGTGTGTAGGAAAGCGTTGATCACTTTGTGGTCGGACGAACATGATGTGGAAGGTGCAATAAGGTCGGCAAGAGATCCGTTTTTCTTCCAGCTTCATTGCTCGGACACCTTCTCTCTCTCTCGCTCTCTCTCTCTCCGTATGTCTGTTTTTATCCCACTCTCAGCTGTGAAGAAGTAGTAAAAACTAAAGCACGCTGTGATGTCGATAATACACGGAGAAGTATATCACTCTCGGCTCCTATTGCTTCCCTTTCTAAAAAGGCAAATAAAGTGGTTGAAAGCTTTCATTTTACAATGTACAATTACCAGAAGAAGAAGAACATCCAGGTTCAGGATCACCACAGAGGGTTCGAGTCTGTTCACAAGGTACATGAAGGAAAGTCTCATTTCCCGAAGTGGAAACGCTCATGAAATGAAGACCTATTCCCTTATATTTGTAGCGCACGTCGAAGCTGCAGGACTGATGAAGTGTCGGCGACGTCTGTATTGCGAGAACAGAGAAGAACATTCGGTCCCCCTGCAGGTATGATCAGCGTCTACGAGGATGTCGATCCAGTGTTTCAGCATCTTGACTCCTCTGTCACGAGTCCACACCAGAGAGTCGGCTCCTTGGAAAAAGAACCCCCCAAAAAAAACAGTATTGAGAGAGCGGCATCGGATGGGAATGGCTGCAGGAGTGCACAGCTGCCCGGCGACGCCCGTCTGCCCGCCAGGTGTTTATCAGCCTCGGTGGTCCGGTGTCCTTATCACCCGGTGGTCCTAAACAGCCTCAGTTCAGGTGGGACGCACGCACGAGGAGAACAGTCGCCCATGAGGAAAGAACAGATGATGCCCCCGGTCGGCGGCAGTGTCTTCGTTGTTTTGGTGTGTGTGTTTGTTAGTGTGTGCGTGTGTTTCAGGGGGAGGGGTCTTGGAGGCACAGAAAATCCCGTTGAACCCAGGGGCTTCAGGGGGTCTTTTCAGGGGCAGCAGAGGTTGTCTATAACCAGCGTTACGTCGAAGCCGTACACCTCCAGCAGGTCCATCAGGAAGGAGCGGTCGCACTGGGGGTCCAGCCCCATGGCCCGCACGTGCTCGGCGGTGAGGGTGGGATCGTTGCTCCCTGCTACCTCTGACAGCGTCTGGAAGATGCGGTTATTCATCTCCATGAAGAACCTGCCAACACAAAGTGGCCGCGTCAGTCGAACTCTTTCCGTAACTACGGAGATTCTTCTCGAATGAGTAGCACGGAGAGGCGATGTCGCACGTCTCAGGATGATGTTCGAGTACATCGACAACTATAAATACACTGTTCAAGGACTCACAGAATGAAAAGATCTTCTTCGTTTGCAGTGCAGTCTTCGTCGACCTCCTGAGAGTAAAGCAACAGTTGCCTAGAGAAAAACACAACATTTCGTGTTATGATTTCTTTCTAAACTTCTTTTTTTGATTGTTCAATTCCAGTGCAAATAAGTACATATACTTCCAGGGTAATAACGCTGTATTGTACTACAATCGAGCCCAAGTATACAACAGAATACAAGTTTTTGGGGCACGTGGCTCTTCCAGCTTTCATCCTGCTTGGAGTCACACTGCTGGAAAACAGTGAACAGAGGCAGGGTCGCCTTGGATGGGCCGCCTGTCCATCACATGGAGGGACACAAATTCACACCTGGACAATTTAGAGTCACTATTTGACGCTGTATTTTTGGACGATGTTGGAAAACCAAACTCGGAACAAACAAACGGACACACGGGATGAAGAACATGCAAACTCTGTACCAAAGGTCATAAATGACTGAAATCCAACAACATGAAAACTGAGGAAAAAAAGGGTCCATTTCTGCAGGAGTATGAACCAAACGACCTGCTAAATCTTTGAAACCTGCTTTGTTTGGTCAGAGCATTGTAAAGTTTGGGTGTACCTCTGTTCAGTCAGCTTTCTGTACTTCTCCTTGTCTGCTGCATTCAGCCTGAGAAGCGGCTGCAAATGGCTCCTGTGAGTTTTCACAATCTGGTTATCGACGTAGACGTCGTAAAGCTCTTTCTTCTCCTCGAAAATCTTCTCCGTTGTGCCTTGGAAACGCGCAATAAACATGTTTAGATTCTTATACGCGGCAACAAGTGGTGAAAGAGGCGGTTCGGTCGGGGAAAGCTTCGCTCACAGGCCACGTATGACAGCTCTGTTTCCAGGGCGGTGATGTCGGCGATGTTGATGTAGAAGAAAGGTCGCAACTCAGGCACAGAGACCCCGATTCCAGGTAAGGAAACATTGGCAAGGCAGCAACAGCAGTACACTGCAGGGACATGGGAAAACGCACCAAAACGTGACCGATTTGCATAGAATTATGGGTAAACAACCTGTGTGACATTAAAGGGGAGCCACCAACCAACAGCGCCGATGTGACTGTGCAAGCGTGTGTGTTTAAGCCGCTCACCTCTGTAGCAGACCACGCCCACTGGAGGAGGGGAGAAGATGAGGAGACGCTTGCGGAGCAGCGCAAACTTCCACAGCACCATGATCTGCTCGCCGAAGAACTGGATGAACTGGGACATGCAACCAGCCGGGTGGGTGATCTGCAGGGGGCACGTGACACCGCTGTAAAGTGACACTTAATCCCCAGAGATGGGGTTGGGCGGGAGGGGCTTCTCTGTGGCGCTTACAGACCTTCATTTCTGGATGCATGCAGCGGTTGATGGTGGTCACACTCCAGGTCGGGCAGGCGTTGACCAAGCCGTTCCCCGTCGGGGGGAGAACGGCCTTCTTATCCTCGTAGAAGGCCTCGAGTGGAGAGTACTGACCAGGACACTGCAGCTGGTGTCTACAAAGGCAGCAGAGAGCCAGCGCAGCTTAAAATGAGCTCCCCTGCAAGAACGGCACGGAACCACGAGCTAAAATAATCGTTCAATCACTTAGATATGTTATGAAAAGCCGGTGCATGGGAGTTGTGCTTTATCAGACAGTGTGTGGGTGACTCATAATGCAAGTCTGCTTGGTTAGTGGGCATCGCTCGCTCTAAAATTACACTGCGGGATCATTCGAGGTGAGTTGCATCACACGGATGCACCGAGTGAACCACTTCTGCCTTTTAGTACACACGCCTCAGTTTTTTCTCTCATTATTTCAGACGGCCGCTCGCTCTTGCACTTAAACGTAAGGCTGCGCAACCACAACGCCTTCAGACTGAGCCCGATTAAAAATGGACACCCAATTGCTACATTGATGCCAGCAAGAAAACTAATTTTCTGCTGCTTTATTTATGCCAAAAAATATTTATTCAGACCGAAAAAGTGGAAAAAATATAATTAAATTTTAAATAAAAGGGAATTTATGGAATTTATTAGCTAGCAGTAAAAAACCCCAACTGAAAACAGAAGCTGTGTCTGCTAAAGGTTGCAAAAAGATAAACACAAAATCACACAACAACTGCAAAGCAATACTTGTGTGTGAGAGATATAAAGTGTCCTAAAGTGATGTATTGAAGCTACCTTGTTTGTGCCAACTGAAACTGTTTATGTGTCATAAATTGGTACAAAGTCAAGGAGAAATTTGAGTCAATAAAAAGTCGGTCTTTCTTGGGAAAAAAAAACAACAACCCCAAAGCAGAACAGCAGCGTTGCATAAATAAGAAGAGGAAGAAGAAGAAACCGTCATGGTTTCTTTCACCTCCGCAGAAAAACTGAATGTCAGTGAGTTCTTGTGACAAAAGCTTAAACCGGGACTCCAGGTTCATGTTTAATAGATGAGAACATCGGAAACAAAGAGCCACGGGTAGGATGTAGGCACATGAAGCGAAACCTGTAAAAAAAAAAAAAAAAAACCCAGCCGGCTGAGAAATAAATAAGGGTAAACAGAAAACAAACAGGAGCGGTATAAAGAGAGCGAGAGCGAGAGCGAGAGAGAGAGAGAGAGAGAGAGAGAGAGAGAGAGAGAGAGAGAGAGAGAGAGAAAAAACAGGGTCT
>JASSRZ010000080.1:18154551-18182512 GCA_032164315.1 Malacoctenus gilli
TCCTTTTCCGAGAAGCTTCGTTGTCATCTTCCTCGTGATCACCTCCCTCTTCTCCGTTTCTCACGCTGCATGCACAGGCAAAAAAACTCACAGCTTACACAAAATGGAAAAAATGGTCTGGTTTGAAAATTCAACGACAATAGCAAGTTGTGTCTGAAACATCGTTACTCATTTTCTGAGTCAAAAAGACAACATCTGACAAAAATCTACCGTTTTACAGGCTAATTTGAACCAAACTGACGTAAACAGACTTACATGGAGGACACGGTGGGTTCTGAAAGGCCTTCCAAGGCCTCCTCTTTAACTCGCTTCCTTTTCACCCCTCTCCTCTTTTCAGTAAAGTCCTCATCCTTTGGTTCCTCTTTCACAGGCCGACTGGAAATAAGAGACAGGACAGTGACGGATCGATGCTCTTTGTGATCCCTATCACTAAAATCCAATTTACCTGAGGTAAGTAATGTTGTCGACTGGAATAGCACTTTATTCGACTCCGCTGGGAATGCGTTTCGTTACTGTAGCAGTTGAACAAAATCTTGGTCAAACCTTGAGCATTTGGCTCGTCTGTATTCGGACGAGATTTTTGAATTAACCTCAACTTAAAAAGTTAATATGAAGCCAGTGTAGAAGCTTAATGGGTCCTTTTCACTGCTGGCTGCAGACCAAGAATAAAATCATCCTTCTGGAGAGAAGCAAAAAAAAAAACAAAAAAGCACATAATGACAACTCGGTGACCGCAAGAAATCACACATAATTGTGGTAATTAAGCTACATTATAGAAACCGTAATGATAATGACATAATTACAGCAGTTAAAAATAAAGAAATGATTATACAACTGCAAGTCCAGATTTCCCAGCAGAGTGAAAAATTGATGGGTAGGGAAATGGCCTAAATTAGGAAATCAACAAAGTGGACTCGCCACCGCTTATAAATTGCAGAGGTCTAATTTTCTTTCGCATAACATTTAGTTAAGGAGGGAAACAAGGAAAATGTAAAGCAGTGTAGCCCATAATTGTTTAATTGGTTAACTGAATCCCAATTATAAGCCACTATAGCAGCGACTACCCGGTGCACATTTAAAAGAATAATGTTCCCGCTGTGCACTTCTGCAGTCTGACCCCCTCATGGCTTCGGAGTGAAGGTAATGAGCTTTCCCTCGAGTCCTCCGGTCTGCGACTCCATCTGCTCTCTGCTGCTAATGCGACACGACTTCAGGAATATAACAAACATGAAACCTTTGTTTCACAGGTGAATTCGATTTTATTGAATTAGAGGCATTTAAAGCGGGAAAAGGAGAATTAAAAGTCATTTAGAAGGAAGTTCAAACAGTCGTGGCTTAGAGGGGCGTTCATGTAGAACAGAGCTCTGGCTCACGTTCATAACACCGAAGCAGATCCTGCTTTTCGACACCCGACTCCTTCTGTTACGGAAGGCCAACCGGCTCCAAGTGAGGTGGGACCTGCACTCTTTCGCCTTTCTTCAACATACTGACAGAATCCCCGTTTGCAGTGTCGTTGTCCACTCGCACGTGTTGTAGTTCAGTAAGAAAACATGACACGGTGACTGTTCGGAGACATGCTTCCATGTCTTCGCTGACCTTTGTGCACCAGTATTTCCATGACCAAACATTACACTGTCATTGTCATTATTTTCTGACCTTTTTCGCATTTTATCAAGAAAGTCACATAAAAACATTTAAACATTTCATCATTCTGCGGCAGCTTCAAGACATGAGGGAGGGGGTCTGTATCTTTCACTGACCGGTGTCACGGTATTTTGAGTCATCCTTGGGTGTAGAAATACTTCCTCTACTGTCCTCCCTTTCTCATTATGGTCTTTTAAAGTGGGCTGTGACACACTTTTCTTTGAGGTCACAGAACAGCAGCTTTCCTCACAATGACGTCAAGCTAACAAAAAAAAAAAAAATCAGTCCAAACATCTTTACCAAATAATTTCTGCGCTCTGATGGAACAATATGTGCAGAAAAATGTAGGGAAAATACAAACACGCCAGCTAAATTACCGACAACATGTTCTCCTTATATTGCTTTGTTCAGCCGTCCCCACCATGAATGGAGGCTCTTAATGTGACAAAAAAAAAAAATCCCAGTCTGCTGGTGCCACAGCGTGTCAGAAGGCACATTTATTGCTGTAGAAATTACTGACACATTGGTTTTCTTTCCCTTTGCAGGAAGCAAAATACATGTAGTACAAGGTTATTTTCACCACGAAAAAAAAAACAGTTCATGATGGAGACGCCTTTGTCTAACTTCCCTTTTCTCTTTTTTCTTCTTCAACTTTGCCGAGCTGATATTGAACAGGAGCCAAGCTGTTCAGTTCAAATGCTCCATGTGAACAAGAAAAGTGGCACTGGTAGAAATGGTCATGTTTTTTTGGTATCCTGCACCACTGAGCAAAATCCATAAAAAGTCATACAAAGGGAGGTGGGTCACTGCGTCCATTGACATTTACGGTCAGTGGCTCTAATAGCCTTATGTTTCCTCAGTAACTCTGCTAACTCTGCTGTGAGCTCTTAACTTTTCCTGTCTGCACGAAAGCCACTCGACGAGCACACCTCCAACCTGAGTCTTTCTGAGGGAAAGAAAGCCCGAAGGAAATGATTAAAAAGCAGAACGCAGAAGAACAAAAACAGATCCCATTCCCGGATGACACCTCGGGAATGTCGCTCATCACTTGGGTTGGGTCTAATCCAAATCTAGGAAATAATCCATTAACAACTCTATAGAAACACTGCTGTGAGACAGATTTGACGCAGCGGGCCTTCGGCCACAGTCTGCCACCCTGGCAATATCCTGCTGAGAGCCCAACTACTCAAATCATGCATTTCCATATATTACGTTCCCGACAAGCTGCAGATATTTGTCTTCAGTGCAGAGTGAAATTAATTTTCTGTGAGACAGCTTAACACATTGTATAAAATGGAAATGCTTCTGTCCGGGGCTCTCGAACATCACAACACAAGAATTAATTTCCATTACCTCAGGAGGGAGGAAGAAAGAGGTGAGAAAAATTTGATTTCTGGCACAACTGTGCCGCCGCAGCTTCTCGGCTTATTATCTCAGTGTTTTATAGCATTCAGTGGGCTGGCATTCGGGCTTCATCCCTACCTCTCACTGCTGGCTGGCTCCACACTCTCTTTCTTGTGTGTCTTGACCTAAAGGGGAGATAGGAATTAAAGTATAGCTCAGGATACCTGCACAGTTGGTACATAATGTTATGCACAAGCACACACAAACGCAAAGTGTCTTAAGAGAGAAAAGAAACACACAAAATATGCATCTTACTTCAAATGAATAATCTATGAAGCGACTGAACATGTCAGGTTTCGGTATCTTAGATCTTCAATATAAGCACAAAATTAACATGACCGCCTTTGATCTTTTTGGACCAAATGCAACATAATGTTCCTTGTTCATTAAGATTCTGACATTAAAAGCTTCCAAACAAGAAACCACGTTGCATCTTGTGCCAAAAGCAGCAAAAGGTTTCAAAGTTTCTCAGAGGGGCAGATGCACGTGATGTGGTAGGTCAAAGTTTGATATTATAGGCATGCAAAACACTGTATCACTGTACCAGTCAAAAGACATCTTAATTGTGAGGATTTATTCTGCCATCGTCACATTAATGTTTGCCTACAACTAGAGCAGTTCCTGTTTTGAGTCCCAAACATAACTCTGCCTCAAAGATTTCAACACAGTCAAAATTCAGCTTTGGGACAATGACTTCGAGTGCTGCGAGTACTCGAATGCATGCAAACACACGTGGCCAATGTTGTGGGAATAAATAGTTTGAGGTTACGGACAAGAACAAGGGGCTGAACATACTGTAGCTGTGACATGCGGAGGTCGGGGCCTGTGAGTGACAGAGGCAGGAATTTCTATCCTGGTTTTTGTGCTAATTCAAGACAGGCTGAGTGTTAAGAACAGACTCGCATGACCATCACAATCTCTCCTCTGGACCAAATTATACTCGATTTTTTTGCACAGCGATGTTCTTAAATTGGGTCAGCATGAAAGAACATTGGAGCAAAATTTTATCAGTGCAATTTTAGATAAAAAGAGAACTGAGAAACGTCCACTTTACCTTCTTCTGAGGTTTTCCATTATGAGGCGTCTCTGTAGATTTTGGCAGCTTTGTGCTGCTTATCAAGATGCCAAGATAGGCAAAAAGGAAGACCATGAAAGAGAAATAAATAGTCAGTCTGAAATGTTTTTGTAACACATGAGCATTTAGAGAAATACTTCCCCATATTAAAATTAGTTGACAGAGAGGTTGTTGTGAAGGGATAGCTTGGAGGCATGATGTTATACTCGTTCCTCTGTCTGGTTCAGATTTGTTCCAACTCGCACCAGACAGTAAAATGCCACAAACCAGACTACCAGCATCCCACCGGATCCCCTCCCTACAACTCTGAGCATGTTTCCTCTCAGCTTGACCTTTCCAACCTTCAGGGCTGAGTGCAACGCACAAGTGAGCAGCAATTACCCTGTAGCGATGTTACTTTTTCAAATGGTCAGAAATGGAAAGTTTTGCACATCTGACTGGGCCTGTGCAACATAAGATTCACTTCCTCCAGATAAAAAAAAAGAGAGTCTTGTAGCTCAGGAGGACAATCTGATCCTTAATCAGTAATTCAGTGAGTGTGCCATGAAAAAAAAAAAACACTGAGGCTAGCTGTCACAGAGAGCTGCCTGCGCTGCTGCCAGTGGTGCTTACAGGTGTCTATTCATCTCACTGCTTTCATCAATTACACAAGCCAATGACAGATCACTCTGCATTCATTTGTCTGCTCACATATGCATGGTAATAAACGCATCAGATATCAGAGTAAATTAATTTATTCATATGAAGATGGAGTACCCACTGTACTCAGTGAAATGAACGCATGCACTCAATGCCACCAGACAGCTCAGGCTGCTTGGCTTTCTCTCACCAACACCCCTCTGTCTGTCACTTAGTCATGCACACCTACAGCCTTATGGCCTGTTTTAATAAACACTGGAAATATCGTGCCATTATCATACTTGTTAAAAGTATTACTTCCCCCACACATTTCAAAAACAAACAAAAAAAAAAACATTGGTTAATACAAATATATGTAGTTGACGATATTGGCCAGATGAGGGCTGTGGCTGTAGGTAGGTTCCCTGTATATATACATTACTGGAAACCATTTTTAACATTACAATTAAGACAAAATAGTTAAATAGTGATTCATTTATGGAGTTTCGATATTAAGTTGCGTTATTGCTGGCAAAAGTGTGCTTGGCAGTGTTTCTTTTTGTGAAAAACTCACCTGTTCTTGATAGTATCTCCTCCAGCACCTGCGCTCTCACTGTCACTCAACTTTTTCAGTTTCGTGGCTTTCTGCTTGGTCTTCCCGTCTCCTTTGACGTCCTCTCTACCCATGTCTCTCAGATACCTTTGCAAAGTAACCTACGATTTTAAAACGACGAATCCAGAGATCAAAGACGCGATGAGATCCGTTTGGCATTAATAACCACCCAGTGGAAGCCACTGGCTGCAGGAGTTAACCAATTAGCTTGACCCACCACCTGGAGACTTCAATTAAAAACCTTTAACGTCAGTTAGCTTTGTGCACTTCTCTCACATCTTGCTGTCTCATGCGGGAAATTCAACTTTAACTGGCCAGCAAAACCACCCACAAACTTTCTTACCACGTTGTGTTGACAGCGATTGAGTATTTTAATGAGTAAAATGCTTTTTAGGTCCAAATTTCCTTCTTGCCTCAACCGCGTTTTTTCGCCACGCCGACGTGACTCCCTGCTGAATTCTGATTGGCTGAGGAAGCTCCGCCGGCTCCAGGGTGTATGACGTCATGACGTCACGTTAACTCACGCGATCAATATCAAAGTTCTCGAAGTTTTCCTTGAGAAATGCATCAGAAATTCAACAAAATGAAAGTTTGACACAAAACAAAATGTCACACTGCAAAATATAGAAATTAATACGGGTTTTTTTTTAGAAATAATAAAGGCATAAAATGTTCAAACGAAAATAGAATAAAAACTGTAAAGGTATTCCAATCAAAGAATTTTTCAAGAAGCGATTCCACAGAAATCACTGACCGAAGTTGACCTAAGCAGATAATAGCACAACCTTCAGGTATTGACTGAAAAGGCTCCTCTATCTCTTTGTAAGTCAACACACTAGTGTGTAGGGTAAAACCAGGTCAATGATTTCCAGGAGTGAGGCCACCAAAAGCTTCAAACGTCAGCAGTAAAATGTTTTTTTGTTTGTTTTTTTAAGTCTATGCAAAAAACAAACTTGAGGAAACTTTTGGGCGCTAAAACAGGAGTGACTTATCTTGCCATGGTAATTTTTCTCTTTATAACGAGGGTGCATATGAGTTGGCTTTGCACTGTCAATATCAATATAACACCGTCTCCTTGGTTACATTGTTCTCAACATCTGGCTCTTGAGAGCAATTAGTAAGCGCTTCAGTCCTTCACTTCAAATTAGTTTGAGATAAGGGTTGGTTTTTGTTTGACAATTAGTGTTGAATTAGTGTTGCAAACGCATCCTGGTAAAAGATGGCAAAATAGTGCTATCTTCAAGTAACAATCCATAACCTTTAAATAAATAAAAAGCCCAATACATCAGCCTGCACATAAAAATCAACTTTTCTCCTTATGAGGAGGCAGGATCACGAGTGAGCTCATAGTCCTGTTGCCTTCGGGGAGGACACAGAGTCCACCAGAAAGAAAAACACAACAATCCCTCATGGCACACTGAGCCGATGTCCTTGGACAATAAAAGCAGTGTGTGTGAACCATCTTGTATTTGTCCAAGTCTGCAGCCTCTCCATCCTCTCTCACACTGTTTGCAGTTTCTCCTCCTGCCAGCAGAGATGTCAAGGTCTCCAGGCCTTGTCCAAATCACAGTTTTAGCCACCAGAACTTCCACAAATGGATGTCCGAGTTGATGTCACGGTGCTGAATTGATACTCAAGCATATAATCAAAGCTACATTAGTGTACTGTGTTTGGTCACTTGACAATGCAGGCTTCACTTGACGAAGAACCACTTGAAGATAAGCCTGCGTTTTAATTCTTGATTAACCTCTTGACATATGATTTACTCTGCAGTCATTTGGTTTGTTTAAGGCAGTATCATAATCGTGCATCCAGCTGCATCCACCATTTACAGGAATTCAATAAACACAATTCAATCAACCAACAGTCTTGTGTAAAGAATGGATTGGTATCACACGTTTTGGCCAAACATTCTTGCAAACTGAGGGATAATGCTTGGCAATCTCAAAAGGACAAAAATACATAAAGAAATAAAAAAAACTTGCATATTAAAACCTTAGCGTTATACCTTAGCCCAAGTTTTACCTTAGTGTATAACTTGGGTCTAAAGTATTTGTGGCATACGTGATGCACCAGATGCCAACACAGCAAGGCACATAAAGGAAAACACATCAGTACTTTTCCCTCACAGTTCTTTTGTGTTCACACTGAAGGAACAAAACCTATTTGAGGAGGAAATTAATATTAGTTGGCATTCCTTCAAAATATACATGTAGTGCCTGTTTGATGAGTAGCCCACTTGAGCCACATATGCTGCAAAGAATATCTTCAACAGATGACAGATATGTGGAAGAATTGCATTTCATTACCTAATATTAAATCACTGGCTGCAAGATATAAAAATGGCATCAATAAATGGCAGCTTGTGGTTTTAAAAAATCACGGCCAGCTTTCCAGCAGATTGCAGACGTGATGTGAAGCTCGAAGATGTGCTTGCATAACTGCCTCCTGCGGCTGCTCAATCAGATACAGGTGAAACACGTGGACATGCATTGTTATCTGTCTTCTCCCTTTCATTTTATTCTTTCATTTGCTAAATGACTTTCGGTATACGCATAACAATGAGCTCCCTGAAAATAAATTGAATAACATCGGTATGTGAAGCAGCACTCACCACCTTTTCATTTCTTGTATTTTTTTTTACACATATACTGGAAAAAGACAGAACCAATTGTAAGGAACTATATGGAGTCATTTTTCTCTTAGGTATTTGTTTATTATCACGAATCAGTTTACAAAAACCGTAATATAAATACGTTGTTGGCAACAAGAGGAAATTTCTTTCTAATTTCCATCAGTTATCGGTTTTTGGAGTACAGGAGTCGCTATCGTTTCCATGTCTTCATAACTGAGTACCTAACATGTAAGTAACGACCAAATCACAAATGCATTACCATAACGCATTATTCTTGGGCACTTTCATTTATGTATCTATAACTTCAGCAGTGCTATTTTGCTTATACGCGGTGTAACCCGCTTCCCAAACTCTGAATTCATCGCGGATTTTGACGTTACAATAAAGTAAAA
Source organism: Malacoctenus gilli (assembly GCA_032164315.1). Taxonomy (NCBI): domain Eukaryota; kingdom Metazoa; phylum Chordata; class Actinopteri; order Blenniiformes; family Labrisomidae; genus Malacoctenus; species Malacoctenus gilli. The sequence goes on from JASSRZ010000080.1 coordinate 18,162,933, forward strand.
AATATTCAATATTTTTTGGTGCATTGTGCTTTTACTTCAATATTTTTCCCCCCATATAACTTTGCTTTTATTTGTATGTAATAAGAAAAATGTCAAAGTACTACAGTATTCTCACCTCTGCCCTACATGTCTCCACTTTCACTTCGACCGTACTGTCTCTTTAAGAAACCCGGAAACGATTCCGTACTGGTCACAGGTTCTACACGGACAGCTGAGCTCCCTCCTGGCCATGATATCCCACCCTGTTATCTGGGCTTTCCGGAGCAGTGTGAGGTGCTGCTGGCGACGCCGGGCGGTCCTTGCAGTGACCCTGAAGCCTTCGGACCTCACCGTCTGGCGCTGGTACTCTGCTCCGGTTCGCGGCGGCGTCTCGGGCATGGAGGAAATCCTGGCCAGGGTCGTTGCACCTGTACCCTCCTACGAAACGAGAGACAAACACCCCCCTCCGCCCGAATCCAACAGCGTGGAGTTCATGCAGTTTTACAGAACTCTGGACAAGGAGGACAAACAAGACTTCCTGACGAAGCTGTCGCAGGACTTCGGGGTGGACCACAAAAACGTCTCCGAGCTCGCTGTCAAGCTGTTGGACACGCAGCTCAGAGACTTGGCGACCATATTGCAAGTGGAGGACAGGCTGCGGTACAGTTTGACTCCCCGATACAAGCAGCTGCTCAGTCATATAAGCAGGGTCGAGGGGGGAGTGAAGTTCCTGGTGGACCTGCGAGCTGACATGCTCGAAATAATCTCGTCCAAAGCGAGCGAGAGCCCGCACATCAGGGTAAAGCATTGTTTACGCTTTCTACGGATGCTCGCTTGACTCAAAGTGGAGTGATTCGCGCTTTCCGCGAGCACCGCGTGCCCTAATCAGTGATGACTTTGCATGCATACTGTGTTGTAACAACAGTGCCAGCGTCTAATTTTGCTCGGCACAGATCACTAACCCCCGCAAGGTGACATAAAATGGACCCCCGGGGTTCGCGCCCCCACCCCCCACCGTCATCACCACGTGGTTTACATTTCATTACAGCTTAAATGCCAAAGACCTTTACCCCAGTTTACTTTCCTTCCCAGACTGCATGGAGTAAATGTGATCCATTTATTTCCTCACAAGTCGGGATGTGTCATGAAATAAACCCAGTGAAAGTTTGTTTGCCAGAGAACATTTTTCAAACTCCGTTTCAGAGCTCTGTTAATATTTTTCTGCATATCTTCCCCCGAATGGATCACCTTACAGTGCTAATCACAGCCGCCACGTCCCCCTGTTAATGGAAAACTCTTGTGTTTAAAAAAAGACCACTCAATAATGATTCAAGCTATACATGAAGAGGCAGGAGCTTCTCTGCCGCAGTTACCCAACGACCGAGCGGAATATCAATCAGGCATGTAATGAATATTTTTGAATGAATTGGAGGAACGCAAAGTTAAAATCAAACTTCAAGTAAAAAGCAGTAAGAGAGGATGTGGAAGAGGGTGTGGGGGGGGGGGTTGCAAGTACTTTAAAATTACCATCACACATGCATGACTTTTGTGCTCTTTCCCCTCTTAATACCACATTGTTGCCAACTTATCTTCTCAGAAGAAACTCTAATGTACCTCACTGTTCGGTCAGATATAATTACAGTTTTCAATTCCGTTCACCTCTGCTGTGTGGTAATGTTCATGCGCACCATGGAGCAGCAGTGGAATATTTTTCAGGTTTCAGGCCCGCTGGCATTTATTCTGTCGACTTTGTTTGAGAATACAAATGAGCACTTTGAGGTACTTTAATCCAAGACGCTCGCTGCTCCTTTTTTCCCAAATACATGGCAGAAAAGCCCATTAAATCACAAAATCTTCAGATCTTTCCATTTTTATACTTGGAGTTTTTCACTCAAGTCCTCCTTGGTGACATATTGGACTCGGAGTACATTTTGATGGGACACTTGTACGTGCACCCTCTTCCTAATCCTGGGAATGAGGCATAAAAAACAGAACCAAGTCTTCATTGATGATTTAATGTCTTTCTTTAGCAACCCTGTGAAGATGAATGAGATCAGAGCAATAAGTAAACCTTAAACATCGCTGTAGTTTTCCCATTAAAATGAAAATAATACCTGCACTAGTTTTCCCATTAAAATTGGGAAAACGCATTAAATCTCATATGTGAATTCTCTGAACAAATGGCCACAATTTTGCTTCAGCAGGATTTCACTGAAACTTTGAGCATTTTTTACACTGTGCATTAATAAAGCAGTCAAAAGATGTACTTCTCGCTGGGTTTTTATGCTTGTTGTGGTCGAAACCTGCACTCATCCGTGGTTAATATTGAAGTCATGCTGACTAGATATTAAACTGGCTTCATGTGAGATTGTACCCAGCACAAAAGCGATTCGTGCGTCACTGGCCACCTGCGGTCCTTTCAGTGGAAAAACCTCGAGGTGACTGCGTAGTGCGACAACGTGGATACAGTGGATCTCCTTGTGAGAACTTGGCTGACTCACTGTAATTGCGGCGCTACTTGGTCTCTGCTTGAGTTGTGTATTATTTACTTTATTTTCCCTCTGAATGAATTGCAAACTGTTGATCTGTGAACTCATCTTTCTGCAACTGATAAATCTACAAACTGTAGGAGCTATTTTTGTCATTCCGAGTTTTGATGTGAAAAATACATATTTGCTCTGAATCATCTGGGGACGTTTAGTGCTGGCTGGTGACATTTTTTATCATCGATATGATAACTATCCGGGTTGTTGTGTTTCGCTCTTGGAAAGGCCCAAGTGTGTTTGGTTTTAACCTGATACTCTTTTGTTATCAAATTTTTACTACCGCTGCTTAAGATGATTTTCGTTGACCATGACCACACTGTCTGCCGAGGGCTCAGTGTTTCTCCCGTGCTGCTGAGTATCTGTTCTTTTCAACCTGCTAAGTGGTGGCACGGATGCATTTAATCCCAATAACCCGGGCCTGCAGAGAGCTTTTGTGGTTTCCAAAGGTCTCCGCTATCGACAGGGTGCTAACTTCTACTCCGTGCAGACCACCTTGGTTGTGGTGTTGCCTGGCAGTGTTTGCCTGTTGTTATTGCCCGAATTGATTGTGCTAAAAGTGAAGGTCTCGGTAAATATAAAGCTTTTAGTGCTTTCGTTGACGGTGTGTGCCTTCCCTGGGGGTGGGACAACTAAGCAATCTTGAGATGAAATTGATGGTAAAAGTTTACATAAAACATCATCAAACCAAAATATGTTTATTTCCTCTCCTTCGAAAGCGACAAGAAGGTAGCTTATCACCTTTAATATGAGGGACGACAAATGAATCAACCAGAATTTGATGCTTTCTTTCTTTTCTTTTCTTGATGCTTTCAAAATCACTTCAAACCAAACCAAAATCTAAGGCAAGAGTCTTTGACATGTCAGAGGTGTGTCAGTCTCTAAAAACGGGAGCTTTTGCTTTCAAAGTAAAATCTATTTTCTGGCACCCTCAACAAATGTCATTCTTGTCCATCAGTCACGGCCCCTTTTACTTTGAAAGCTCACTTTCCCTGAGGTAAAGCGTGTGTGGTGCGAGTGTGTTTCAGGTTAATCATGAGAGCTTCACTTTTGATACGTGAACCTCCAGCTCGTAATGGGACTCGCACCTCATCATATCTGGTGGCGCCTCTGAGGTGAAGGGGAAGGTCACCTGGCAGCATACGAACATTAAACGCGTCGACATTCTTGAAGCCAATGAACTGTTTCTCCTCCCAATCACTCAAAACACAGATCACTGTTCTGTCATCTTAATATACTTTATAGTTTGTATGAAAAATGTGTTTTCAGTCTAATTATCTCATTCCAGATGTGGTGAGGAAGTAGCTAATACCTTCAGCAGTGGCCATCAGCACTTGTCTCATCGCTGAGGACAGTTTGAGTAATTGGACAGCAGTACGGCAAATATTCTCCTCCAGCCTTCACTGAGCTTGGAGTGTCATCGCAGGAGTGATCGATTTTTGGCGTTTCTCCTCTCGCCTTCCACCTTCTCGTGTTACAATCTTGTTCACCTGTCCAAACTGAGTGGATGAAGGATGTCAGGCGGCGTCTGACGTGTCGTGTTGGTTGCCTGGTATGATTCGATGACGTGCGCCGTGCGGCTATTTTTGCCCACGGACGTCCAGGCTGACAAGAGGCATGCAGCCCACTGGAGTAGAGGTACTGGCACACTCTGTGTGACCTGCAAACACGCTCGGGCAGCAGACGGTGGTTGTTTGGCCTTGCGTGGACAGACTGAGCTTGTCTGGGCACCGTCGTCCCAATCGGTCTGTTTAATCACAAAATAACTCCACCTCAAAGTAGAGAGGGTCCTCTTGGTCGAGGCCGTATCGGATGCAGCGATGCGGCGCCAGTGTCAAACGCCGTTGTTTTTTTCTCTTTTCCCAAATCGAGTGCAGGATTTTTTTCTTTACCCCTTCTGTCCCCCCCCCCCCAACCCCCCATCTTTCTCCTCACCTAAGGCTTCAAAACGCCGGGCCCTTCCATTTTGTAAAGACTCCATCTTCTGCTAGGTCAATGGAATACACATCTCAGTTTGACCTCCCTTTTGTGTGGGTGAGAATTGGCTACCCAAGGCAGCAGCTGCTCTATCCTCATGCTGTTGCTGATGTATGGTGTTTTTTTTTCTCCCCCCAGAAATGGGAGGCTTGGATTATCGAACGTTGTGGGGTATTTTTTTTTATGTTCACCTCGGGTCACTTGGGAAGTTTTTTTTACAAACAAATAGACACATCTCCGGTGCGCACACGCAGCCGTGTCCACCGTCACGCCACAAGTGACTCAAGTTTTGCTCAGCCCCTTTTTTATCGCCGTTGCTCCTGATTTGGTCCACACTTAGGAGAGTTTTTTTTTCCAGCGAGAAACCCTGCAGCCACAGAGCTGAATAATGCAGCATCGGATTCTTGCACGTGCAGAAGAATGTCCGATTTTTGTCCGCAGCGAATTCGACGACCGCCGAAAGGGAGAAAATGTTCGACCAGGGGCTTCCTTACCATGACTGTCGTCGTGCTTGTTTATATTCCCTATTATTATGATTGACAAGCCAGCATTAAAGAAAGCCTGAAGAGAACTCGTCCAATGGAACAGCCAATATGAGCTGTATTTATGTGCATCGCTGTGCGCACTGTTTGCTCCCGTTTGTGTGTTTGCAAGAGATTTGCTTTAAATGAAGTCTGACCTTTGCTGGAGGACGGGCCTGCTTTGAAATGGCAAGTTGTTTATTGAAGTGCCCCTTCTGCGCCCATTGCAAGCTCCAACAAATCACTATTCATAATGTGAACACATCCAAACAGACACCCGGGAGACCACACAGCCGGCACAGCGTGGCAGATATAGGCATGGAGTTGTCAGTTGCCTACAGAGAAACTTCATGAAGCAACTTTTCCGTCACTCAGCTGGATTTATCCAAGTGCTCAATGAGAGAGGACTGGAGGTTGTGCAATCCGGGTTCATGCAGTTTCTAATCGTCAAGTAAGAGCTGTGATTTCGAGGAATTATTTTTTTTGTCGCACTTGTAGATTTGTGGGAAAGTTTCACATCATTACAGTAAAGTGGCATTCCTCGCAGTCTTAACATAGCAGAATTCAGAGCATTTATCGACCTTCTCTTGCCTTTTCATGTATAACCTTTTATTGGTATTTGCTATTATACAAAAAAAACAACTTCTCTTGACATAACATTGTATGGACAGCCAGCCCTCCGCTTCCTCGTGTCTTTCTGTTCAGGGTCTCACCAATCATGGAGGAGAAAAGTAGCCATAATGACGGTGACCTTCCCTTTGTTGATAAGATTCACTCGCAGTAATTGCTGCCTGCTGAGGAGTCCACAAAAACAGGAAAAGACTTGATGTATTTTCAATAACGCTTGGAGGTAGACAGTAATCCAGAGAGCTCTCCTTTCTCCCACAGGACCTGAACGCCACACTGAAGGGTCTGCTGTCTGAGTGGTTCTCCGTTGGTCTGCTGCGACTGGAGAGGATCACCTGGCAGTCCCCCTGCGAGATCCTGCAGAAGATCAGCCAGTAAGGCAGTTCATGCACACCCCTGTTTCCTGCTCTCTTCCCTCTTTCTATCCTATTTACTTCCGTTCTTTTTCGTTTTCTTTCAACACACGTGATGTATCTCAGGATGTTTTCAGACCCTTTTTCTTCTTTCTGGTCCAGACACCACACAGTGACCATAACGAGAAAGAAACGCAGTTGATATGGATATCTAAAGATGAATTGTTTAAATAATTCATTACCTGAAAGGTAAAGAGTCAAAGGCATCCATAAAGAGAGAAAATACTGTGTTTATAACTGAAGACATCATATTCTTTGTGCTGCACCTTTTAGCTTTCCTACAGTACTAATCGATCCAAATCACTTTTGCCAACTAAAAGCACAGCGGGAAACATATAATTTGCTTTACATACAAAAGAGTCGTCCCCGACTGCGTTCCCTGTGCAGTTTTTCTTGCCCTTTGTACTCACCCGTGTGCTGCTGATCTGCAGTATTACATCCTTTTGTCTGCCACAGAAGCGCTTGTTATCCTATGTGGGTAAGCAATTATCAAACTGCCTTCACACCTGGAAACCACTTTGTTTGTGAAGATGAAAATAAAACTTCATATGCATCGATTGAAACAAGCTAACCACAAGTGCTTTAACATATAATGGACTTTGTAACTTTGTTAGTGATGATTTCAGCCCTGACTGTCGTTTTCAACATGGTGAACTTGGAGCAAGAGCATCAATGACCCAAAAAAGTGTCGGACTTTGGAGATGTTTCAGCTGAAACGAACCGGCGTCCCTCTGCAGGTACGAGGCCGTGCACCCGGTCCGAAACTGGACCGACCTGAAGCGCAGGGTGGGTCCATATCGGCGCTGTTACGCCTTCACGCACGCCGCCATGCCGGGAGAGCCCTTGGTCGTTCTGCACGTGGCTCTGACTGAGGACATCTCAGACAACATACAGGTCAGACTCGGCAGCTGCAGGCGGCTGCACGTGCTCTGTTTCACTCTTGCAGCCCGCGGAGTTTAGTCACACACCAGGGATTTACTGTTCGTCCCTCCTCCTCCTCCTCGACTGACAAATGGATTATTTCTTAGTGATAAAACAGCACAGAGACCTTTAAACTGCACATCCCTCTGGGAGCGACCTCTGCAGTTTCCACTTCCCTCCCTTGTTGTGTTTTGTTTGAGGAAAAGGTGGTTTTGACAACACTTGGATTCGAGAATATTTCATTGTGTAAAGTTGTGAAATGATTTTCACAGTTTTGCTCCGGCAGCTCTGGCGTGATGCTCGCCTGGGCTTCAGCTCCGCAACCAAGAACACAGAGAAACGTTTTCTCTCTGGATGAGTCATGCTGAATATCTTCTTTGTGTTTTATCTCTGTCCCCCCCCCCTCAGAGCATCGTGCGCGAGTTCGCCACACTCGACTCGGAGGAGGACGTGAATAAGATAAATTCAGCCATCTTTTACTCAATTTCCTCGACGCAGGCTGGCCTTCAGGGAGTCGAGCTCGGCAATTACCTCATCAAGAGAGTGGTGCGAGAACTGCAGGTGGGTAAAGGTGGGATAGACATGGGAGAGCGTAACTGTGTCTAAATAGAACAACTACCGAAGGGAAAGTGGAGGCAGAGAAAGGCAGCCAAAGTGTGAGCTTCGTGACAACTGCATGTTCAGTTCTGATCACCACAATTTACAGTGTGTTGGCTTAAAACTGGTGCTAAAAGCCAAGCTGAGGTCCACAAATGTGATGTGATCATCCTTCTAGTTTGCTGTATGAAGCCAGACTGTACAAAATACAGGGGTTGTACCTACGGGGCCTTTGAAAATTGTCCATCTGTTGCAGCACATTAATCAACGTCAGGGCCACAAGGATCTTGAGCCCTTCCCAGCTGACATTAGAAATTAAGAGAAACAGAGAATCCCTTGTTTGCGAATGTCATGTTTAACCTGCACAAGTCTTTTGAATTGTAAGCTAATAATATGTTTCCATTGAGGGCCCGCAGAGACTTAATTAAGTAAACGATGATTCTGCGTAAGTCTTCAATTGAGAGAAGAGACACGATTCACGAGCAAACAGTCATTATTAGCACAATAGTGGTGAAGCTCCCGGTCTGAGGAGAGAAGCTTTGCAGCCGTCTTATCCCATTATAACGAGATAATCGCTCTTTATCACGAGTGCATGCAACACATGCACAGGCACAGAGCGTCCTCAAAGCGACGCTTGCTTGATGACGATTCATTACAGCCTTTGGGTGTCCCCCAACAGACCAAAGTGTTCGTTCGCGCAGAGAAACGCCACGGCGGCTGGAACAATCGCAGACGTTTTCATTCTTATTCCGTTGCCAGTGCGGAGCCATAAATCTTCCCCTTTGTTTTCCTGCTTGTTTTGAGACACATGGCTGCGTATACACATAAACAGAGCAGAGCTCGCTGGATAGGCGGTAATGAAAACTCATCCATCCCTCTCAATAAGCACGGAAGAGCTCTTCATGTTGGGCCTCTCCAGCTCGCACTCGGTAAATGATTGGTACACTGAATGGAGCATCAAAAGCCTCTCTACCCAGCAGATGGGAAATAGCTCTTTATAGTGTTTCTCGTAAAAATCAGGTTTAAGCGCCTTCCACTTTATCTATTCATAAAACGGGGGCTTTTTTGATGGCAGCAAATGCTGTACTTATTGGTGTGTTTATTAATGGAAACACAGTGTCGCTTGAGCTCTGCAAATATGTTTTCCGTTTGCATTGTGAAGTTGGGAAGTAGGTTATATCGCGCCGTGCTATTTAAGCCTTTAAGATGGTGGATGGTGTCTTCATCATCTCAGAACTCTGCATGTCAACACCTTTCTCTGTCAGTTTTGTATTGCAGACAAAAGAATCTAAAGGCAGCTACAAGCTGCTTTTCAGCACGCCCCCCCCCTAAAAAAGTGCAGAACGGAAGGTACAAATCAGCACTGATGAGAAAGAGGCAAGAAGTTTTCCGGTCGGGCAAAAGGGTAGCGGGAAAGTTTACGCAGGCAAACTTCTTCAGAATAAAAGTATGCACGAGGTTTTGATGGAGTTCAGTGAATAAAAGACAAAACTTCAGCACGCTTAACATATTTTTCAAAAGAAAATCAAGGTAAGTTGACTGGTTGAATTGGAGAGGAATCCACTTACAGATGGAGACATGGTCACTGTCTTCTGAAGCTCCCTTGCAGCACGATAAATCACAGCGACTGGACGTTTTCTGCAAAAGAAATCCGTCTCAAACTTTATCCGTCCGTCCATCTTCCCGAGCAGCCTTGTTTGATTTATGGTGGTTGGGACTTGGGGACTGTATGGGCTGACATTGGGCAGAAGGCAGGAAACTACGCACGGGACAGCTTGTCAGTCTGGAACTGGGGTGAAAGCAGACGGCAGGACAAAGACTTCCAGGAATAAACGGGCAGTTGAGAGTCACCGATCAGTTGAAAAAATAGGATCCTGACTTGTCAGAGGGAGATGGAGCATGCAAAAGAATACAACCCAAAACACACACAGGTGCAGGATACAAACTGACAGTTTGGAGGCTTTGCCTGCTCTTCTGAAAATTGTATTTGTGCATGTTTGCAAAAATCAACCTTTGCCATTTTCTAGGATCTAAAACGGGCCCAGAAAACTGCCCATCCCTTTGTTTTGAAAGCTCTCGTTGTGTACTGGTGAGAGTTTGTGTTTCCACCGGTGTTTGCTCAAGTGCTGCACGGTCGAGTGCTCTTTGTGTTTTTTTTTATAGTAAGTGGTTTCTTTAATTGGCAGATGTGCTGTTTGACTCTTTCTGAGGTGCTGTTTTTCTTTTTTTTACTCTTTCACTTTTCTCATCTGGAGTTACTTTCTGTTGACATTTTCACTGTTGTGCAAAAAACACTATTTGGAGAGTGAACTCCTCTGTGTGACTTTTCAACCTTTCACTGGACATTTTCATTCAAAGCACCTGGTGAATGCATACATTTTTTATGGCCCGAGTAGGAATCACAACCCTGACCCTGAGAGTGTAAATGCAATGCTCTCCCTCCGAGGCTACACAGAACCACACTTGTATTCTGCAGAGGGCCCGGGTTTCTGACAGGGCTTTACCTTTACGTAAAGGTGAACAGAGGAACGCTACGGCCACAGAGGGACTGCTGTGATGATGGATAGATGATAGAGTGGGAAAGAAAAGGTCACAGTCGTGAGTGAAGGTGAAGAGAGGACTTCTTGCTTGTCTTCGTAGATTGGGCCCCGGAGCACAGCTGTGGCTTTGCCCTCCCTTTACTCCAAAATCCTTTCCTCCCTCTTCTTTTTTTGTCACCTCTTCCTCACTGCTTTTATCCAAAGTTTTTTTTTTTTTTTTTTTTTTACTGCTGTTACTGAACACTTCTTTACAGGGAGAAGCCAGCAGGTAGGCGCAGAGGTGAGAGGAAAGAGGGCAAGATCATGATACAGTCAAGTGAGAAGAAACACCCAGGATGGCGAGCGGGAGTAGCGGCTGGATTTTCGAGGGAAGAGAGCGTAAAATGAAAGAAGAAAGAAAAACAATGTCACGGAGTGAGACGGACAGAAGCAGAGTCCCTACAGGGGTTGTCTGACACTTTCACTTCCATTGGCAGCCTCTCTCTTTCTTCGACTGCCACACCGCCCCATCAGCAAAGGACAAGGAAGAGGGCTTTTTGGGGGTCTTTTTTCTGCGGAAGGAGAAAGGTAGCGAGGTAGAAGAGACCTCCTGAGTCAGGTGGGTGGGTAACTGATTTGTGTGTGGGCAGTCAAGATGAGACAAGAGACGCAGGAGGCAGTGCCGCCCCCAAAAAAGAAAAAAGGACTCGTATTAAAGGTGAGAGTGCGAGAAAGTGAGGGAGAGAAGGAGAGCGCAGCTCATCCGTCTCCATCAGCTGGGCAGATCGCGAAGCGGCGGAGTTGATTTGTAACGCCGAGACTGCCTGAAGAAGTGGAGGCCAGAGCCGCCGCCTGAACACACGCAGACAAAGAAAGTTGGGTTTCTATTTTCAGGCCGATGCTGAGTGTTTGTTTCTTGTGTTTTTCAACTGTGCAAAAAAAGATGCAGTTGAGGCGTTATCGAGCGTTTGTTTCCTCTGCGTCTATTTTTCTTTATATCCACACCTTGTTTTCTCATTTTTGCCACTTGACAGTCGGGTGAGAGATGGGCTCTATCACCACATAACCTCAAGTTATGTTGGGGACAGATGGATGAACAGATAGACACCAGTGGTAACCTTTAGAAAAGCATTGATTTGATGAACCATCAATCCATTTCATCCTCTCACTCCACCCAATTTATGCATTAAGTTGGAGTCTCTCTGCTCTGATTCTCAAGAAAAGGCAGGGTCCACTTTGGACGGGTTGTCAGTCCTACACAGGGCTCAACAAAGAACACAAACACACAAACAGGTCAGACTGAGGAGAGCACAAACAAGCGAAACACAGAGAGGAACCAAACTATGCCTTGGAACAGGACCTTCACTTTGAGATTAATGCTCTTCTTTCCCTCCTAATGTCCTCCAGAGCGAGTTCCCTCACATGGCCCAGTTTTCCAGCCTGTCCCCCATCCCGGGCTTCTCCATCTGGCTGCAAGGCCTCCTCAGTCAGTACAAGAAGGAGGCTCGAGCTTCCGACCTCCTCTCGGAGCAGGAGTGGAAGGAGGTGGAGCAGGCCACCGACTCGGCCCCAGGCGCCCCCGCTGTCGACGCCCTGCGCAAGCTCGTCAGCACCGGCGAGTGGACGCGCTCGGAGAGGCTGTCCAACGCCCTGGAGCCCGCCCTGATGCGCCTCTGCGCCTGGTACCTGTACGGCGAGAAGCGGCGGGGCTACGCTCTCAACCCCGTGGCGAACTTCCACCTGCAGAACGGCGCCACCATGTGGCGGCTGAACTGGCACGCCGACACCAGCCCCAGGGGAGTGTCGAACTCCTGTGGCATCATGGTGAACTACCGTTACTTCCTGAACGAGACGTCTAAAAACAGCGCTCTGTATCTGCAGAACAAGGTCATCACGGCTTCCGAGCAGCTGATGGGACTCGTGTCCCAGTTTCAGAAGACCAGCAAGCTGTGAGGAACTAAAACGAACTCTCTGGTTCACGTTTTTTTTTTTTTTTTTTTTTCAGTTTGCACAAGTGTGTTCCTACATCGAATGACGTTTTTGTTCTTCTGTGAGGTTTCACCAAAAAAAACCCCTGAGAAGCAGCTTTCAGCCGGCGCCATGAGATGGACGTCAGCTGACGTTATTTTTTTGAATTCGAATCAGACCGCGTGACGTAATTCATCCCATCTGCTATTCGCCTCATTAGATTTCTTGCGGAAGCTGTTTGATTTTGTGTAAGTGATTCCCTGGACGGACTGTGGCTAATGGAGCACACGGCATCTATCAGTGCCATCGCATGTTCTTGGATAACAGTGTGCAAGCGACGCTGAAACGGGAGCAATGAAGGAGCGAAAGCGCTGGAATGAACGACTCGTAGATCCTTTCCTTTGGCTGAACTGCAACCTTAGAGCGGAGGAGAATTATTGTAATTTTTTTTTGTTGTTATTGGTTTTTTTTGTTTTTGCTTTGTTTGAATTGCTGCTGTTACACTTGCTTCTTCTTGCTGAATCTCAATTCACAGAGGCCTGAAATCACAGACTGTAAATATTATTTCATATTAAATGACGAAAAACAAAATTGGATTTTTTTTCTGCACGTACGACTGCTCATGTTTTACAGTTGAGTGTGTTCTCTCTCTTTCTCTCTCTCTCTCAACCCAGGACAATCTTCCATTCAGGTTCTTTTTCGGGATAATTTGGCCTCATGTGAACACACATGCGCACACGAACAAGCTCCTTGGGGGGGCTCCTCTGATGTTCTAACTGCTCTGTACAGGGCCCAAACAGGACTCATATCAGCCCACACCCCATTGTTGTGAAATAATGTATCACAGCAAGTTGACTGTGAAATTACATTTTATCTCTCCAAGGAGCCAAACTTTCTTTTCCTTTTTTTTGCCCCCCCCCCCCCAACACATCCTCTCTGTACCCCCCTCCCCCCTTTTCTCTTTTTGTGCCGCTCCGTGTCCTAGAAACTAATGGAGTGAGAAATAATGTTAAAGTAAATGGCCAGATTGATGGTGTTCAGTTGTGAAGGAGGGGGGAGGGAAATAAAGAGGCATAAAAAGGACAGTTGTTTAAAGGATGTCCTTGAGAGACAGCGCGAGTGTCTCCGGAGATCTTTGGTGGAGGAGGTGGGTGGGTGGGTGAGGGGGAGGGGGAGGGGGAGGGGGATATGGAGTGGGGGCAGCGCTCTCACGCCATCTCACATTGGCGCTGGGTGGACACTATGGTGTGGGTTTCCATGGAAACAGCGGTGACGTGCTCCACAGCCGCTGTTGGCGACGGGGGCCTTGTACCGTGTCACCTTTACCCAGGAACGACCGGCGGCGGTCGCCAAGAAGTATGTTGGGTTGAAGGTTCACTGGCTTTTAATCAGAAACGCCTCCCTGCATTATGTGTTGGAGTGAATGCAGTGCCTTTTTTCTTAAAAGGAGTGAGTCGGGTATTTCCCCTCGGAGTGAGAAGACAGAGTGCTCACCTGGCCAGCGGTCACAGCGCTGAAGTCTGATTTACGGACGCGCTGGATGAATTAACACCAAGCTCCACCGGGGACGATTTTCAGAGGAGGGGTTCTGCCCACTTCGCTGATGGTGCGGCTTTTAATTGTTGTAAAAGGTAAATAAATTGTAAAGTGCTAATCAAGTCCACTCTTCGGGTCCTTAATGGGGCTCTTTTGAAAATAGCCGGGCAGCTAAGTCTATTTTGAACAAGTAATTACTGAACCCTCACTCTCCCATAGTTCTTTATCTTAATTGTAACGCGTGACGTCTAATCGAACGTTCGAGATAACGAGAAAAGCGCTCGTTCCGTTGAATGTTGCAATCGTGAGCAACCTGTTAGAGATACATCTGCGTCTGGTAGTGGAGGCTGTTCGGTTACTGCTCCAATTCCAGCCTGGGTGTAGCTAGAAGGATTAGAATAGTCATGTAGCGCAGTCGTTCCCTATCTGGGGCCTGGGACCCTCACCAAAGAGCACAAGAGGGGTCCTGGAGTCCTTGTCTGCTTATGTAACACTCTAAACTGTATGTTTGTGCGTGTGTGTGTGTCTGTGTTGGCTGAGAGAAACACTGTTGGTGGTGTTTCTGCCCTTGTTCCTTTGCCAGCTTGGATCTGCTCCACCCGACTCTGACTTGGATGAAGCAGCTCTACAAAATGAACAGCTGGATGCTTTAAAGGCACCTAATGACCTCAGAGCATAAAGTTACATTTGCTCTTTTAAAAAATATATTTTCCATGTTGTGATGTATATCTCTGCTTAATGTTTAATTCATTTATTTCCTCTTTACTTCTCACTGATATAAAGTTAATTAAACTGGATTCTAAGGGTAGATACTGGTATGTTGGTACCTCCAACTTTAATGTGTGTGTGTTTCACATGATAAAAGACAAAGTATGACAAATTCACAAATGACTCTCCTTCATGTGAGACACGTCGGAGTCGCCTACGAAGGAGATGACCGCTGCTTGATTAAATATAGAGCGAGATTAAGGCCGGACCTCATTGCATCAGACAGTGTTTGATGTGTATCGAGGCTTCGTGATCAAACGGCTGCTTCCAGGTCAGGACTTTTTGTCGAGCAGCACGGACTCAGATCACTGACGGTTTCCAGCCCCTCGCGGCGCGTGCTTCGAACAGTCTGCATTTTTTTTCTCGATCTAATCAGATCGCCGTTTTGTCACATTCCCAGGCCCTGCACATGTTGATAAAGGATTCATAGCGCAGGTTCAATATTGTGCCGCTCGGCGGTCTGACACGTCTTCGGGCCGATACTTCCCCAAAAAGTATCAGAAGACCTAATTACAATTGATTACAAGCTGTCTGCTGAGGAAATTCATGCCTCATCTAAAAATAATTCAGCGATTCAGACAAGCCTTTTATTTTTTTATTTTTTTTCCCCGGGATGTTAAGTGCGTGTGTGCGCGGCGCAGCAGTGGAGCATTCATTTCATGTCCCTCGTTCAGAGGAAATTGCCTTACAAATGAAACTAATCCATTTTTTACAGATCACAGTGACCACAAAAAAAAGTCAGCGGCTGGCAGTTGAGGCACTTTCACGTCTTAATCCAGGCTGATAAGGTCTGAGTCTGAAGTTTCAAAAGGCTTTTGTCTTCACCTGCACTAGGAGTTTGGAAGGGATAACTAAGGATACAAGTGTCGCGTTTGATACTTTCAAAAGCATCCAACAAAGAAGCAATTTACCAAGAACAATGTATATCAGTGCACATTCTGTTTTGGAGGAGAAAGAAAAGCTCCATAATAACACATTCAGCTATTCATCAATACCTCAAATAAGGGATTGTGTGGCTTCGTTCTCCCAAACAGAACACTTTCAATCCATTTCATTTCACCGGAGTGCCTGATTAATCTAAATGTTATGAAGTATAAACATTGGCACAGGACACAAACAAGCTCTTTCCTGACTCAGTGCGGTCCAATAATTCTTGTGATCACTGAGCCGCCGTGGAAAACATGCACAAAAATGCCAAGTCAGATCCAATCCGCCAGTGACAAACCTCAAAGGCAATTACAGCAAAGAAAATGGCTCGAAGACGACCCGAATACACAGATCTAATTATTTTTTCCCCGAGATGCGAGCGAGATGTGAGAACGCCCACTGAAACTCTCCGCCGAGCTGCATCCACCTGGATCCTCAGATTCTCGGTCCAATACAGTCAACTCTGATCTCACTGGCACCCACTGACGGTCTCATTGTACTTTTTGTTGTACTGCAAAAATAATCAGCTCATATCAAAACGCAAGTCGGCTTCTCATCACGCTGATGAGAGAAGATGGATCAGGGGCGGTGCAGGCAGACAGCAGCTCTGCAGCAGTCTTTCACATCGCTGCCAGGAGGACGAGTAAACAAGAGTTTAGAGAAACAGTAACCGATAACGAAAGTGCTTTGGATCATGCTTAGGAACCAAACATTCTCAAACAAATACTTACGCAATTCATTGATTGTAACTAATTTTATCATTTAATCAGGAATTAACTCATTACTGCAAAAGTAATGATGTCGTTCGAACATGTTTAAAAATGCCAAAGGTCCAAAAAGTTAGTATATGCTTACTCAGTGCTTCAGTGATGTGTGACTAGCTTTCCTTTATATTTAAACAATCCAAATATTATTTATTAGTGGCAATTGTGTAGTCCAAAGTCCAGATGCACGTTAAAAAATAGCGCATCAGATCGACACGTTTGGAACAAGAATAGTAAACAATACTCATCTCATTTCAGATGAGGTTGAAACTAAACTCCTCAAATTGAACCTAATCACTGATCATCTTCAAAGGATTTTGATCAAGACAGTGAAAAGAGAGCGCATTGCTCAAGTAGGACCCCTTCTTGTGTGGATGATTGATAGTTTTCATGTGCGCAGATGGTCACTGAAATTTGAAATGTAATTTTTTGTGCCATTGCAGCAGCCATTCGGAGAGGTGTCCCCAGAATTTTACAGGGTGTGCCTTTTTTCTTTTACTGCAACACTCAATTCTGACATTTGAGGGAAATCAATGCAATTGGTGGCTTTTTACAGCCAAGGCTTTTTGCTCACACCCTCTGAATGTCATTGTGTGGTCTCTCCGCTGCAGCATTTGCAGGTAAGTGATGATGTGAGGAAAGTGGGATTTTCGGTTGATACTGGGCCGGCTTCACCTGGAGGCTGCCGACTTTCCATGTGTACATGTGTGACTGTGTGTGTGGGTGTGAGAGTAGGGTTCATCCAAGTGTGTTAATCCATTCTTCCTGGTTGCTGTCCCTGGCCCTACCTTCATGCTTCTCACCTCACATCATCACTATTCTCTTCCTTCTCCACCCTCCCCGGTAACCCGACCCTGCACCCCAAGCCCATCCAATCCCTTGGTCTGTCTTCAAAGGGCTTCACGGTTTTGAGAGCAATCAGGACACACGCGTGCACGCACTTTCCCACACGCACGCGCATCATCACCCCCCCACACACACACACTCTGTCCTGCACTCTCCCTTCGAATCCACCCCTACTTTGAGAGCTGTCACCTTTAGAGGGCAGCAGAGTTTCATTCGAAGGGGGATTGAAGGGGCTCTGAACAATGCTTCCCTGATGTTTCCGCTGGCCTCACGCGTCTGTTCCCTCACATTTCTCATTCACCACACTCGCTCCGTCTCCTTCCATGCGTTCTCCCCGCAGCCTCTCCCTCTGGGTCCGTGCTGTTACTCCTCTCGGCCCACCCCACAAGCCTGGACCCCCCCCCCCCTCTTCTGTCCCTGTTGCGGAGTCAATTGGAGATTGACAGATCTGCTATATCTGGTTATAGGCTGTAATTAAAACCCATTTGGCTTGCTGATGGCATTTTCCGCCGCCCCTTCATTCATACCAATTAGTCGGTATTAGCTGACCCGACGTCTTGTATCAGATTGGGTTATTGAATGTAAAAGAGGTAAACAGGCGGAGGTAGCAGTGGCATTACCCCAGGGTGACAGCCACTTTGGGTGTGATGCAGTTCCCAGACAGATTTAAATGAGAGAGTGAGAACTTTTTCACCTTCTCTCTCTCTCTCTCTCTCTCTCTCTCTCTCTCTCTCACAAACACACACATACATACACATACACACAAATGAGCTTATCGATTCCCTGATCAGTTTCCTGAGATGACAGATACAGTTGAACACATTCGATGAATTGTGTGCATAAAACAGACAATGCAGAAGCTTTTTCATCGTGGTGCAAAGTGACCACACAAAGGGGTCCCTCTCCTGGTTGAGTATAACTCACACTCTGATGTCCTTGAGAAAGCTCATTCACCTCCACCTCATCAGTCTCCCACTCTTTGTCTTTTGCCGCCTGCAAAGACGTGGGAACACCTTTTTCTGCCTCTCGCCTGGCTAATTTAAATGACCCCCCACTGCGCGTGAGTCAAATCCCCCCCTAAAACTTGTGACAGTTGGGAAGCAAACCAGATGTTGCGATATTGATCAAAGCAGATGTTCAAACTGTTTCGTCTGCTCTCTTCGCACCATACTTCAGCTGTGTGTTTAGGCGCTGACGCCGTAATGCTGCAGCAACGAAGACACGAGCAGGCAAATATTGGTTCCATAAAAGTTTTAATCAATCCAGTAGAACTGATTTTTCCACATAGATGTACCTGATCCAAGACTAAAGGGCTGCTCCTGACATTTGCCGTTACATTACCATTTACCATTCAGCCGAGGATCTCACAAGAGACAGATTAAGCCTGATTAGAACATTACAGCCTTGGTGGATTTGAGTTAAATGCTAATGTCAGCCTATCACATACCTGGAGCTGTTGTGTTTAGCAGGTGCTGATATTAGTGAAAATTGAAAAACAGGAAAAAAGTGCTTGAAAGAAAAGTCTTCAAGTTCCAACCCGACGATGCAAAACATGAAGATGCCAACTTTTCTATAATCATCAGTGAATTTCACACAAAAGTGTCAATCTCATGAAGGCAGAAGCTGGAAAATACAAACGAAAGCGTCACACCTGAAGGCAACTAACTCTTAAACTTTTGACGGGTACCAAAGTGGTTCAAGAAGCGGAGGAAAGGAGAGTACAGCTGAGGCGCGGATATCCTCCCTCTCAGTCTCTTCATGGGTTTAACTCAAAGCCAGTCTCAGCCTGTCACGGACAGCAGGGTCGAACAATCTGTGACGCACTGACGACCTGAAGTCTGTCCTGACCAGCTGGGATCATCTCCAGCAACACACAACAACAAGGTGGAGAAGTGCGTGGAAGATGGATGGATGGATGGATGGATGGGTTATAATCTCAGTGCAGTGTCACTGACTTAATGTGATATACCTTAAAATTTGAAATTGTACCCGTGCAGCAATCCTCTTTGAGATCAGCTAAATAACGTTTGCAGTGATGGAGAGACTTTGACCTCTGGTTTCATCTCACTCTCAGAAAAAAACTGAATAATGACTCTTATCTTCGCCTCCTTTCAATATAGTCGTTCTTTATTACAGGCACTGCGTGAATCCCAGCAACTCATTAAAGCTATACACCTCCTCTGCACGTTCAGTCTCGCTCGTGCGTCTGTGGAGTTATCTTCAGAAATTGTTTAATTCTGTTGCCCTCCCTCGGAGCCGTCCACGCCGCATCCCTCTCCGTCTCCCCCTGCCTCCGCGCCGCCTCTGCCTCCCTTCATCCAGACATGCACAGCGGTTGCAGAGCCGCATATTGAAAGGATACACGGTCTCACTTCATGAAGCTGTGAGTCTCATTTAAATAGATGCAGCAGCTGGGCTGACACGCGAGCCTCGCCTCGCGAATCCGTGCTCCTCGTGCTCCTCTCACACTGGCAGGGAGAGGAGAGAGAGGAAGCCGACAATGGTGTGACAAATTGCGTTTTCTTATTTTTCATTTCGCTGATTTATTCCTTCCTTGTACTGTATTGCCACCCATCAACACTTCCCGGCCCTCCCCTCTCCCGCACACACACACACACACACACACACACACACACACACACACACACACACACACACACACACACACACACAC
>JASSRZ010000080.1:18202346-18223861 GCA_032164315.1 Malacoctenus gilli
CCCCCCCCCCCCCCCCCCCCCCCAGCCCTACTGGTCTCTGTTGTTTTGGGTACAAAGCCCATTCATATGCGGCGCGCGCACGCTTGTCTGTTTGCGTTCAGCGGGGACGGCCATCTGCTTGCTGAGAAACAAATTAATGTAGATGGGCAGATTAATGGCTTTTTGATTGGGCGCCGGCCAGGCTGCCAGGAGCCGGCGCCTTGCTGTTCTCGACGCCCCGCCCTCAGAGGGGACGAGCGGGCGGGGGACGGACGCCGACGCTGCGCCCCGGCGGTCGCGCCGCGGAGCGGCCGATTGCTTCGGCGACCGTCGCGCCTCGGGCCCTTCGTCTGCGAGGCGCGAGAGTGCCGGCGGTCTCGAGTGTCGAAATATGCAATCTGGCCAGAAAACTAACTCAAACGATGAGAAAAAGAATAACACGTGGACGAATTTAAGCGTCGTCCCTCCACCGGCGCCGGTTTCTGCTGGTTCTCCGAGTTCATTCGCGGGAAAAACGGAGCCAGAGCACTCTGACTGGGACTTGTTCCGCTCAGTCGCCAGCAGGGGGCTCTACCACTCTAAGCCAGCAGCAGCAGCAGCAGCAGCAGCAGCCGCAGAAGAACCAGGAGCCTCTGGCTTGTAGCGTGGAGCTGGCCGGCCGGCCGGGGGTCCCGCCGAGCAACCCGATGAGTCACTTTGGTGAATCAGCGTCGGAGAGTGAAAGCCAGAGCCGCCCGCCGGCCACTTCAGAGAGCGCCCGCGGCTTTGGCTCTTTGGCTCGTAATGAGGCACATTCCCCCGTGTGCTCGGCAGTCCCAACCTATAAACCAGATACCCCCACCCCCCCCACCCCCACCCCCCTTAACCACCACCACCACCATCCAGACCAGAGAGGCATCTCACAGGCCGGCAGTGCCACTTGACCGAGACTGACAGTCACTTTCTGGAATATTGGAGCCACTTGATCATTGTTTTCCTCATCACTGACTGTCCAAACTCATCCAATCCGTGTCCAGGAATCCGGCACAAACCCCGCCCACTTTCCCCCCCTCATTCCTGTGCCGCTTAACGACTTTCGACTTGCCGTGTGAGCGCGCGACCGCAACGTGCAGGAAAAGGTGAGCTCCGTTGGCGCTCCCACGACAAAACATGTGGCCCCCATTCCCAGCAACAGTTGCTGCGCATACTTAATGATGTGGGCAATCCATGGAAATCTAATTACGCTGATTAAAAGTTATTGAAACCATCGTGATTTGGGGGAGAAAAAAAAGGGGGGGAGGGGTTAATCTACGGAGGCCACGACCGGGCTTTGAGGACAACGAAGCTCCACGCGTGACCTCTGAAGCGTCCTGAGTCCCCCAGAGTCACGCCGCTGCCCGCCGCGCCGATGACTCCCCCGTCCCCCGTCCCCTCGCCGCAAACTCCGCGCCGTCCTCGCACACGTCGTTCGGAATCCAATAACCGGGATGTCCCGCCGTCCGCTTGGCGGAGGCGCGTGCGCCGCGGTGGGAAGGCCCCCACTGAGGAGACCGGGGGACGAGCCTCCAGAAGGGGGGGGGAGGGGATTCGCAACTTGTCCACAGCTTTTCAAACAAACCGAGGACACGCTCAGACGAGCCCGAAGGTGTGTTCAAACTGAACACAAAGCAAATTTTAGAGGCGGTGTGGCTGCAATTCACAGTCAAAGGGAGCTGATGCGTGGATGTGACAGACGTTTTTCACTTGGAATGGAGTTGGGATGCTATGTTTGATCTGAAATCCTTGCTGGAGGATTTTTGCTCATTTATTTCATGGTCACACTGCAGATTCGCTCCCTTTTAAAAGTTGAATACTGTCGATATTGTGTAACGCTGGCGAACAAAAAAAAGGGGGGCTCTGTTTCATGCCTGCAACAAAAAGCTGACATAATTTATCAAAGCCAGCTCAGTCCTCAGGCAAACTCACACATGGTGCCGCTCTAAACACTTGGACTTTGTCGGTATTACGCAACGCGAGATTGCATGGGCATCAGCAAAACACATGTCAGATCAGCGGAAACACGAGTTCAGATTTGTCATGATGGACAACAATTTCAAGTGTCTAAAAATCAAAACTTTTGTGCTTCTGAAGGCCCATTGTGTGTTTTTTTAAAGCTCTCCAGCGAGTAGCATTAAAGATGGTTCATTTTCAGACACTACATTTTACCACCCGTTACTATTTTTGAGACTAGAATTGCTATATATTAAACTTCTTTGGCTTTTGTAGTCTTAGAATAATTTAACAATACATACATGTGAGGTGAGCTCCCCTCTCTACGGAGGTCACCATCTGGCGCCAGCAAACTTTACAGCCCAACAAAGAGTGCAACAGGTACAACACTTCATCATGCGGACAACACGCAAATACTTGAAGGCCGCCGTACTAATCCAGCGCTCTCGGAGAGCGAGGGGGTTAACGGGTGATTCCTCCGTGTTTTGTAAGCTACAGTTCGGGAACCAGATGGTGCCAGAAGCTACAAACAGGGTCATTATGTTTCATTTGGCTCACATATTAAACCTTATGTGCTACTACAGGTGGCCGATCATTGCTCGGGACTCGCATGCGTGCAGCAGCTCCAAATGCTGTATACGTTGTATGCGTACATGCGAGTGCTTGCTGGTGAGTTAGCCAATTTAACAGAAAGTAATAGATCATTACTTTGTCCTTCAGCTGGTCTCGTCTGTTTCTCGGAGGTAAAAAGAATTTGCTAATTCAGGTATGAAGAAAAGTACATTTAGGGTTTTAGGTCAGTAATGAGCCTGCGGAAGGAGATAAACTTCAGATAAACTGCTTACCAGACAACCAGAGTGGTTTCAGAACAGCCTTCAAAGAACAGGCCTGGAAATAGTTTCAATAGTTGAAAGTCCTCAAAAAAAGATGTGGACAGACTTTCTGAGTTCACTGACACCCGGTTTGGATCTCCGACAAGTCAAGATAAGGAGTCAGAATTTCTCATCACGAAGGGAGGCGGAGGGAAACCTCAAATATGTTCTACATACAAGAAGAAACTAAAGCTCCGATCAAATGTTGGTTTAACTGTGAAACTGAACATGCAAAACTTTTGTCTTGAATGTTCCTTTGCTGTGTCAGAAATAGCGCCGTTTATTCCTGAAGGTTCAGTTGTTTTTTTATAAATAGATGTTCTCTAAATTGGCACTTTAGCGCTTGTTTCCCACAGAGCTCAGATTGCATTCCAGAGGCGTCAGGAGGCATTAACGTCTCTCTTTCTTCCCCCGTTTCCAACCTAACCTCACTGCATCACCCCGATCATAATACTTAGTATGAGCGCATATCGCTGTTTTACTTCATTAACACAAGTCTCACCTATTAGCCTACGAGGTCACAGCACTAATTGTTTAATTTACTGATGTTTTTGATGGCGCATTCAAATTTAGACGGAGGCGCTTTTTTTCTTCTCAAATCTCAAAGTGAGTCGTGAGCGAGTGCAGACGTTTAATTGTTTTGTTTTATGCTTTGTCTCCGTAAATCATCGCGGTCACGGAATTAAAAACAGGTCTCACAACAAGAGCTGGTCATTAAAAAAATTACACGCAAATTTGCAAACAAATAAACAACGCAGTTAGCCGATAAGGCCGTGAAATGGAGGAGTCCTGCGGGAATCCGGCGACGTCTGTTGTCCCGCGGTTTGAGATACTCAGACAAATGAAGAGACTCCTTCAGATGGACGAGGAGCGCCGACAGCAACAATAATTGGTTCACCGACGACAACTTGAATTAATATATGGATTCATATTCAATTTACTGAAAGATTCATCACCTTAATAGACTGTTAGAAATCTCTTTTTCATCCCCGAATGACTTTGTCGTGATGCCCGAGCTGTTTTATCGAAGCCCTTTATATTAGTTCCTAACATCTGACTCAGTGGCTCCCAAACTTTTTGTCCATAGAGACCCCCCCCAAGAGAGGCCGTGCTACTGCCCCCGTCTCAACTTTGTTGCGCCAAAACATTGCAGTGAAGCCAAACACGAGTTGAAACACACTCTCTTGAGGTTGAGCCTTCAAAATAAAAGTTATGAGCAGCAGCACAGAAGAAGGATGATGTAATATAAAATACAGGTGATATTTCATGCAGGAACTGCTTCTTTGACTACCCATAAATCCCTGTTTTTTTGTTTCTTTATCCAGTGTCTCCGGTGGTCCTCACACATAGTGCCAGGGGCAACGCTTTGGAGCTTCAGTATGGAAACATAAAGTGTATTTTACACTCTTTAGTGACTCGCTGATTTTAGCTTCTTTTTGCTCCGAGGGGCCTTGAAGAAACAGCTTCTGTCTCAAGAGCACTTTACAGCGTGTTCCCCTCACGGGATATATTAATAATGTGCAACAGTTTTGGAAAACAAAACAACCATTTTGGTTTAATTACAGAAATATACTGAGGAATATGAAATTTTAATGGGGGGATTCTGCTGCTGTAAGCGGCGAGCCCCCCCCCCCCACCTTTAAGAGAAAAAAAGCCGCTTCTTGAAACACTGTGGGAAGTAACCAAAAGAAAAGTGGCTCAACATCCTCGTATCAAGACTCTTTACCGCACACATTATCGCCTGTATTCCAGGCTGAAAAGAGATCATTCAATCGTGAACTTTTATGCAGTTTGCTGTAATTTTTGGGGTTTGAATTAATCCGTCACATTCAGACTGAAATTTCATCTAAAAAAGTTTTAAATCCGAGTGTCTGAGACGAAGCGAGATCACAAAAATACTAATTAATTTTAAAAAATGTAATTAAAAACTGTCAACGAGAGCTTCTAAGTTATAGCGTATTTAAAACAATTCACATGCAGGTCACATTAAACTACAATTCAATAAAGAGATGAGATCTTGTTTTTTTTTATGCGACAGCGCAGCAGGAATAAACTGATTTTTACAGACACAAAAGTGTGTGAATCCAAGAGTCTCACTTTCTTTTTCTTATCTCGTATTCATACACTCGTGGAGGCAGGAAATATTCAGCAGCGGTCTGTTACTCGAGGACACCCCTCTTTCCCACCACGTCCGTCAGTGCCTCTGGGGGTGTGTGGGGGGCTCGAGGCATTCCCAGCAACGATGGGACATTTAATCCCCCCCAGCACGCCCGGGGTCCCCCCTCCAGGTCTCCTCTTAACTGGACACTTCCAGAAAATCTCCATGGAGGGAACGACCGGGAGGCTTTCTGGCTGAGCCAACTTCATCGCACTTCAACTTCGTGTTCCCTCAAGGAACTTCCCAGTATACCAAGTGGGAACTTTCACTTTGAGGTGCAATAATAGTGTGACTATTGATATTAGTTGTTGCTTCCCCTTCTGTCAAACCTGTACATGTACTGAAATCATCAACCACGCTCTCTGAGGTGCAGGTAAAGTTACATTTTGTAAAAAACAACAATACAAAAATAAAAAATGTTTTGTTATTGAATTTAGGAAAAGTACCTGTTGCTCTTATTGTGCAGGCTGCTCCTTCAGTGTGTTTAAGGAAAAAACTGTGCCACCATTTCATGAAAAAAAAGGTTGGCTGCTTTCGACGACTGTAACATCTTATTTTGAAAGTTAAAAACTAAATCGAAGGATTCGAAAATAAACATCTTGACAGAGTTTCAATCCCTCTATTTTAATCTTATGTGCTCAAATCATTACAATACAGTTATGTAGCTCTGCAAAAGGGAACCGGTCGTAGGTTGGAGCCAGATGTCACTCAGAATGTTTTTTTAATCTAAAGTTGAAAATGAACTCTGCTTTTAGACGATGTTTCAGTTTCTTCCAATTTAAAAAGGAAATATTTGATTAAGAGCAGATTTGAATATTTCATTACACAGTTAGCCACTCGCTTCATCACTGTTTGCGACGCTGCAAGTTTCAAATGCAATTATCTTCTTTTTTTAAACTGAAAACAGCTGCCAGCAAAGGATAAAGACAATGCAAATATGAGTGATGGGAGCAAACAATTGTCAATTTGTGACTCCAAGTTGAAGCTTTTACTTTCACATGCAGTCGTGCGTCTGATTTATTTTAAAAGAATCAGAAAAGGTCGAATTCTCCACGCCTATATAACAGACATTTCTGTCTGCCTGCGTGAGTTTATCAAAAATGATCAGAAGTCTCCAGTGGCAGATCACAGTGATATGAAATATTTACGTTAACGTTCAGAAAGCGTCCGGAGGAAAAGGCCGACGCGAACTCCTCCAGGGAGCGTCAGGTGGACCAACGCGCTGCTCGTGTTACTCGCGTTGGGTGAATCGATTCACTCGCATCGATCCCGAAACGGCTCTAAATGCCCGTCATCAAGTCAATCATCATCTCCTGTGTTGCCGTCTGGTGCCAAGTCTTGCGTAGCTCGACGTGTTGCCGTTGGAAATCATCGAACTGTCATTCATCGCATACAAGAATTCAGTACATGATGTACTAAGAATAAAAATACACACAAGAAAAGCAAAAAACTCCTTTGTTGTCTGAACGAGTTATTGCTGTTAATTTCACAAAATGCTCTACGGTTTTGTTTTAATCCAGTCAACTCGTAAACTAGTGTGGGTTTTGTTTAGGACTTTATTGTCATTGTATGTGGTACAACGAAACTGGAGTAAAACTCCTCTTGGTGCAAAATTATACAATATACTCTATGAATACGAGAAGAAAAGACAATGCAATAAATAAATAACAGGTACAATGTACAAGTAAAAGCAGCAATATTTCAGTGCTTTTCGGGCTACCAGTATCCCTTATTGCACATGGCTGATGTACAGTCTATTTTGGGGGTGGAAATAATGATGTTAATTTGTTGACCTTCGAGATAGCTGTCGGAAAGAAGCTATCCCTGAGTCTGCTGGTCCGGGTTTTGTGTGACCTGTACTGTTCGGCCTGACGGTAACAGGCCGAAGACGCGGTTGCCGGGGTGGGAGGAGTCTGTGATGATGTTGCCAGCTCAGCTGAAGTGGCGGGAGTTGGCGATGTCCTCCAGGCTGGGCAGGGAGCAGCTGGTGTGAGCTTGGCTTTTAACCGTCCTATTGAGAAGTCACACTGCGTGTTTTTAGTTTTAATACACAAGAGCTTCACAAATGATTAATTTCTAAATGCTGAAGTGTGGAGCTGGGAAAACTTTTTGAGTTTGTAGTCTCATAATCTGCAGAGCTTATTGGAATTTAAAGTTTTATTCTGACTCAATTTTGAACCTAATGTGTTGGGTGATTATTGAATAGTTGGTGAATAGCTGTTCTAATAATCTAAAGCAAACAGATTATGATAATTAAATTAATCCGTAAGATTTTGCCCGAAAGTTTTTGTGTTTGACACGAGAATTATGCAACTCCTCAAGACGGAGGCAGTCGAAGCACGAGTGGTAACGAAGAACCTCGAAGAACTAACAAAAAGAGGCCAAAGTGTACAAATACACTTTTTCACTGAAAACTCTTGACTGACTGTAATACAACAGAAAACTCTGTGACCCTCACACCATCAAGCTCCCACAATCACACCGCGTGTCTGTTTGTTGAAGTTTTTAATAGTTTAGCGGCTCGTCTTGAAACCGCCGACTGCTTCGACTAATCCTGCGACGTGTTCAAATATACCACGAGTCTATTTGTGTGGCGTGGAAATCACAGTCAAATTATCTAAAGAAACATTACAACCTAATGGTTCGAAAAAAAAACAAGGTATTTCTGTATTTTTGTACATTTATGTGCATACTTTCTCCTCCACGAAACAGCCAAAAGAAGAGACGTACGACACGGGGAGAAAAAAAAAAGTCATTTCCTCCATATTAATTCATTACTATTAACGGCCTACTGAACAGGAAAATGTTTCTACATTACAGTCCCCCAGCTGCCGGTGTAGCATATAAAACGGCTGTTGTCATCTTCTCTGTGCCTTTGTTCCTTCTGGCAGCGGGGATTTCTATCTTTTCCATCCACGGGCATTTTGACTCGCACTTAATCTGCGATTTCACACCGTTTCCATCATTTTCAGCTGGGCGTCCCGGCGCCCATCAAAATAAAATAAATGAGAAGTACGTTGCGGCGTGACAATTTTCCCCCCGTGAAGCACGCGGCGACAACGAGACTGCGGGAGGATAATAGCCTCGGCAGAGTGGTCACTGTGATCAGCCATTCATCTCGCCGCGCGCTCCCCGATCAAGGAGCCGTTTGTGTGTTTTCGGTCGGATTGGAGGGAGTGCTGACGGCGCGCGGGCGGAGCTGTTTAGGCGCCCGCAGGATGCATAACCTTCGTCGTGTCCGAGCCTCGCGAGCGAGCGAGCGAGCGAGCGGGGGTGACCGTGCTGACGGGACCAGCTGGTGGGACATCAGGTTGTGGTGTTTAATGCGCCGACGGGAGGTCCGGTGCCAAGTGGGCCTCTTCCCGTTTTTATGGCTTCGTTAGACACTTTAATTGGAGCCCAGGCAGCAATTTGGGCCTTCCTGCAGTACGTGGACGCCCTGATGAAACTACAGCGCTGCGGATTAACATGTTGAAACCCAGCGGCTGAGGAACGGCGCGAGGAAATGTCGACGCTCTCAGTAGTAAAAGGCAAAGACGTAAGAACGATGCGTCCGAGGCATCTGCGCTTGAACACACCTGGGCTCAGAGTATTGAGAGTTTGGGCCAAGAGGTGGGGTGGGGGGGGGGGGGAATCATGCTTCAGTACAGTACAGAACAAATGACCCTGGCGTGAGTGCAATTTAGGATCCTTTGGGAACAGCAGCATTCAGGATGAGAGCATCGTTTTGACTCGTTATCCTCGTTTTTAACCTTTAGGTCACAGCGACTCGCTGCGCCACCTGCTGGCACAAAGCGGGGCGACGGGACGGCTGCGACTGTCAGCTGGTTGTTGTTTTTATGTTGTTTATGAAGACAACATTACAAACTGGTCCTTTTTTCTGTTTGTTCTCGACACAAATGTAGTTATTTAATTTTTTAAGCTTTCAGTAAAAATGAGACATTTAAAATGTTGCTTACTAAAACGCGATTTAGTTGATTGAGCATCTGTAAGTCTCTTCATTTGACCTAACAAATCAGTTTAAGTGAGCAAACTTCCCGTTTCGGCCCTGATAGGGTCTAAATATTCACACAACCACTTGAACGGTTACGCAACATGGTTACACAACACGGTTCCAGATGTATCGGCCAGTAAAAGCCTCATTTCGACACGTCACTGCCGTCAGCGGACAGCCTTTATACCCCTGCAGCGATCAGTCGGTTCACTCGTCTCTTCTTTGTCTTAGTCGGCGGACTTCGTTAGCCTTCCTACCTCCGCCAGCTAACGCCCCCCCTCCGTCTCTCTCTCTCTCTCCTTCTTTGTCCCCCCCTTTCTTTCTTTCTTTCTTTCTTTCTTTCTTTCTTTCTTTCTTTCTATCTCAGGCAAAGTACACAGACACAAAGTCAAGTTGTTCTGAACAGCGGTGTCTCTTGATGAAAACCCAGGGGAAATGTGCCAGGAATTGCTTTCATTTTGTTAAAGACGGCGCCATTCTTTGCCTTTGTGTTCGGCGCGGCCGGGCACAGCTGTTTGTTCCATTCAACGCCCGACTCCTTTACAAATGGCTTTTCCTCCTCTGTTTTTCCTCAACCTCCTCTTCCCCTTATAGCTTTGTCAGGACCGTGTGCGGCGCCGTAATTTGTTTACCCCTCGCTTATCAGCGGAACGCGAACGGAAACGTGGAAAGAAAAAAAAAAGGGGGAGAGACTGATTTTAATGTGATTAATGTTATCCGAAACATAGAGTGAATCTGACACCGCGAGGAACCAATCACGACGGTAACAAGAAACTGATTATTTCTTCGATAACCTTTGAAAAACAACCTGACCAAAGGTTAAGGAGATACCATGCGGAGCAATCATATTTGCCACTGGCAGGCGCGTTTGTTTGTAACCGCCGAGGCCCCGGATGAAATATTCATCACGGAAGCGCCGCGGCTGAACATGGCGGCGCCGAGATGCTCCTGTAATTGAGAGCGCGGGGGGGGAATCCAGGTTAGTGTACCCTGACAGAGGAGACAGAGGTCACAGCAGCAGTCAGCGAGGTGTTTACATGGGGGGGAAAAATGGTTGTTTTAACAACTGTTGTGTTGGTTTTTCTTTAGAGCAATCCGAGGAAAACTGCACAGCGCGAATACGGTGCTGCATGTGAGGGCAGCGGAGCAAAGCTTGCGCTCCTGCTGCCGCACACTCAAAATGATAATACATGTTCAAGGCAAAACCAGCGCAGGGACATTAATCAGAAAGCATGCAGTGATGATAATCGGGAAGTGATTGCTTTTTGATTATTTCCCACATTTCTCACATATTGGTTTTTCTCATAAAGTCGAGCTGTACATATTTCCCGAGCACGCTCATATTTCCATGAAGCTAATCCGGCCCGGTTCGAACGCTCGGTGCTCCGACGAAATATCAGAGGGGAGGACGTCGCCATGTTTTTTTTCTGTGACACGTTTTTCCACTGAGACAAATAATGTTGCCTGAAATGATGTCCAATCAGTGAGTCGCTTCCTCACTTTCTGTTCCTCCACCTCCATCCCCGTCAGATATATCGCTGTTTGTTCGCTCATCAAGACTATTCGAACTTGAAAAGGAGCAAAGTCATCACGGCGACACTTCTTGGAAGACGAGGCGGTTCGTTCTCTTCTTTTCGCCGCCAACAGATGGTCCCACCTACAATGTTTTTGTACGTGCCTCTTATGTCGTGTTGCAGAATCAAGTCTGAGCGTTTTAAAGGTTTGTATGACGAGGTCGCAGCTTGAGGGATGCGATGTACGCGGTAGAAACTGATCTGGTGCATTATTAACATGTCCCCTGAAGGGGGATCAACGTGGCGTTTGTCGCTCACTGACTCCCTCAGTTTCCTTTGTGAACGCCAGAAAAATATAGAAGTCCAACAGACGAGCTTCTCCCGCAGGACCCCAGAGAAACATCAGCTGTGTTGTAGACTTCCTGGACCGAGGCTCCTAAATTGGCCGCTCTGTCACCGTTGGTTTCCTCTCAGCTCCCGCGCGCAGAAAACGCGGTCGCAAACCGACCTGCCGATCGGCCTGACAGGCTGGATCTCCGCCTCCCCTTCCCTCAGACCATCAGCTTGTCAATCTCCTCGGTAATCACACGTTTCGTTTTGGTGGACGCTCATCAAGTCACCCTTGTTGAACCTCAGTAAAAGCTTTCTCTGGCCTGACTGGAGCTGAGACACCGGCCATCTGCTCCGCCTGGATCGGGGGAGACTTCAGAGAGCGATACAAGATTTAAAAAAAAAAAAAAGAAACCCTGCAGATTTCTATCTCGGCTTTCCTCCTCTTCTGCACAGAAACCACGCGACGGTGCAGGTGAGAATGTATGTGATCAGTGTCTTAATGCAGTCTGGAACAAAGTGAAACTGATGAGCTCGCAGATGTCCCATTAAATCCTCGTTTCTGGAGCTTCACTTAAAAGAATCAGGATCGCTCATGAAACCGCCGCCTTCGGAAGATGATTAGTTTAGCTTAACATACAGATTGGATGTAAGGGGGGGTAACAGCTCGCTCGTCTCTGTTCGAAGATAAATCAAATTCACCTACCGGCACATCTAAATCTCTCTAATTAATTGTGTCTGATTTGTTTAATTTGCACAAACAGAAAGCCGGTGCATGACTGCCTTTGGGGACGCAGCATGCCCACTGAGAGAGAAAATGAACACGCACCGGGAGTTCCGTCTTTGCTGACCTGCAGTTTTTTAATTTGTTATCTTGTTGTACAGGCGCAAGGATCAAGTCTTGGATACACGACTATCGAGTGTTCAAGCTTTTCCCCACTGCACAGTGTGAGTACGATGCGTCTCTTGTCAGACCGCCTCAACGTGGGGGCAGTTTTCACGTTGGGACTGCCGCATGATTTTCACCCGACAATTAAGGACACTGAGTCGACGCTTTGGGTTTCATGGTGACAGATATGATAAAAGAGCAGTTTTTCCTCACATCATCACCAATCACAGGCCGACGTTCTGCTGACTCAGCTGGTCAGATATGAAAATGTACCTGGTAGCAAAAATAAAGTACGGTCGAGTCGCCTGGAGCTCACTTGGTGCTCATTGAAAAGCCACACGAGTACAATACGATACATACGTAAAATAAGTTGACCTTTTTTTAAAAGGAAAGGTAGGAAATAAATGGGCAATTACTTATCGGCAGGATTTTGTTGACAGATCAGGTTGTTTCCTGTATGCAGAGAGTTTCTGATTCTTCGTTGAGTCTGTAATGGCGAACCTCTCGTCTCCCACACTTCACTAACTAGACTGTGGGGAACGCGTTAGCCGGCCTGCAGCCTCACATATTCCACGTGGATGAGCAGTCCTGAACTCTGCGCAACTTTGACCCAGAAAGAAGGGAGAGAGAGAGAAAAAAAAAAGCAAAGCGTCTTTTCAGCACTGACCTCAGATTTAATGGTGAGAGTCCGGAATGGAAGAAGCTATCATTCCTTATTAGCCGTACTTCACTGCACTGTTCTTTAACCTGAAACTGCTCAACAGCACAGCGAAGATTTGCAGACAGCTGAGGCAGCAAAGACACACACAAAACCCCCCCAACAGGAGTTCACGGGATCGGGTCACTGAGGCTGCTGAGACTGGCAGCTACCTGGAAGCCTGAAGGAGCAACTCAACTCACTTCTGTCTCCCCGACAGAACAAACTACTTTGTCTCCAGGACGCTGAAGGTGTTGTGTTGCCTTCTAATTAATGCGCATCAGAAATTAAATCTCATTAGCAGCGTCATCTGCTTTGTTTTTCTAGTAATACATAAATATTGACAAGAAATTGACTTTCTCTCGATAGCAAGGTGAACGCCGTTAATCTGCGATAGCATAAGCCGGAAGAATATACATTCCAAGTGGTATTTTACAACTGATTATTCAGAAGATAAACCGGAAAACAGAAGATTCTCGATGGTGCGTTAAGCCGAAGTAAATACAGCGACGTCTCCAGAGAGGTCGGGCTCTGCTCTGACATCCGAGGGGGAGATAAAGGCTTTTTATCCGAGGATGGCTAAATACCGAGGGAAGTCGGACCGACATCAGCGCAGCAGGAAGTGTACAAGAAATACGCGTAAGTCATTTTAGTCCAAAAGTATTACCTTTAAGCTCATTGATGTCAGCCACCTTCACAGTAACGCGGTGAAACCTCGATCCTCTTCACTGTCTGACTTCACTGTAAATGTTTGGGTGAGTCGGCGAGCACGGAGGGGATCCTCAGGCTTTATCTCAGAGACACTCTGTGGGGGGGCTGGAAGAGAAACACAACCATCGCTCGACGGTTTCAGACCCCACGAACTCTGTCGAACAAAAGCATGCACGGACTTCTCTCCGCAACTTTTATTCCAGACATGTTTTGTTTCCAGACTGGCTCTCTGTCACAAAACGCTTGCTGCGACAGAACGACTTGAAAAGCTGTAATATATCCGCCAGGCCTGTAGGTGGCACTGCAGCACTAAAGCACAGAGGGAAATAGGTCGAACACGATGTAACAACCAAGTTGCGAAAAAGAAGAAGTGATGGCGTCATGATCAGAAATTCGGAAGTGTTTTGGATTTTTTCACTCAGTTTGCAGTTTTGAAGACGCCAAAAAATTCATCAGATAAAAAAGACAAAAAGATACAAGAAGGTACAGCTGGAACTGTGTTTGTCTAACTCTGAAATTTACCTCACTACAGACAATTTTAGACTCTATTTCCTTAGCAAAGTTGCTTTCTAAACAGATTTAAGTCTCCGCCCGCCAGACTGATGAATACACATCCACCCACACACTCGCAAACAGAGACGTTAATCATAGCATTTCTTGATTTTCACCGGGGAAGAAATCATAGGTGATCTATTTAATTTTCATGACACCAAAAAAATAAACAGCCTTCCATTTTTTGAGAAGCAGCAGGTGATTAGTAAACATTTTCATTATTGTCATGTTATTCTGTCCTCACAGACAGCCGCTGCGATTTCACTTTGACAAAGACGCATGGCTTCATTTAAGAAAAAGAAACACACCCCCAAACTAAAGTTTGATAAAGCGGCATTATTGCCATAATTTGTCCTCCTGTCATCTCAAACGCCTCATGTTTGCGAACGAAGGTATGACGCGGCGATTACGAAGAGAGGCTGCGACGGTGGGTGAAAAGTCAAGAATGCGGCGGCGGCGGCGGCGGCGGGTATCACAGCGGGACAGCGTTGTGGCGCGCGGGATATTTACGGTGCCCGGCGGCCTCTCTGTCTTCCGGATAGGTTTACTACAGGAGACCAGCTCAGCAGTCCGATCAAGGACAACAAGAGGTTATTAAGTAAATCTACTCTCAGCAATTGTTGCCTTCCGCTCAGTCCTCCTGCCCCCCCCCCCCCCCCCCCCCCCCCCCACCTTTTCAGGCTCTGCCAGGGGGCCCCCTGTGTGATATGGATTGTTTTCAAGTAACAGGCGGTGAAAATGGCCATCTCATTATTTTTAATGGCTGTTTGAGATGGGTTCCATTGCAGCGCGGCACTGTCATTTAGATGCCTGGGCAGCAAGTGGGATGAAAAGGAGGAAATGGATGAGGTGCACAGGGAAGAGTCTTCCCCCCATTGTGGCGATGCTACACTCCCAACTATTGTTGCAGCTGGGAGAATGTCCTAATTTGTGTTTACTCGGATCCGACTGCACCGAGGTAGCGGGATCGAGGGAGGGGGGGGGTGAGGGGTGGGGAGGGGGCACGATGAATGTGAGGAAACCTGCCTGTTGTCCATTCAGGCATCACTGTTTTTGGCTGCAGTCCAGGAGGCCAAAACACACGCTAATTGTGATCATTTTTCAATCTACATTAGCCAGTTGGCTGGCGAGCTCCTCTCGAAGCCCCCCCCGCCCCTCCCCATCCTGACGTAACTGTGATTAGGTACACACATCTCGTGTAACCCAGGAGCTGCCGGCAGGCCCAACAAAACGCCATTTTTTTCTCCCCCCCCACCCCCTTCACCACGTTTTTCCATCTAGATGAGTTTTAATTAAGTCTCCTCGCTGTGCTCCCCCGTGGCGGCTCTAATCAGACCACAGGAGCGTTGCCGCTCTCTTGCTTGTATTGTAAGGGATCCCACAGCATCTGTCGGCCCCCCCCCCTTACCACCCTTCCCCGTCTTGCTTTAACACCCCCCGCCCCCAACCCCAAGCCCACCCCGTTACCATCGGTCCGCCCACTACAGGGGGAGACGCACAGAACACACAGGCACCGGGGCGAGCATTTCGATAGAGATAAGGATCATCAGAGGATGGTTGTCGTGGTATTGATGAAGATTGGTGAGGTTATTACGCCACATGGATATGCACAGATGCTCCCTGATGAAGGCCGGGCTGAAGCACGCTGGACTGCTAATTTGTAAGAGCAGACATGCGGGAGGAGAGAAAAAAAAAAAACCCAACCCAACAACCTTCATGTCTAATCTCACTTCTTAATGGAAGTTTTTTGTTTGGTAACTATGACATCGCCCGAGAAAAAATCCGGAAAGTCTCGGAGGTTGACAGAGAGCGCCTGTGAAACTTGTACTCCGCCGCAGTAACAAGCGCGCCCATGGTTGTATCTGGAAACTTTGGACAGTGGTGTGATGTCTGCCAAGAGGGACACGTCGAGAAGTTATTATCGCACTCCTACTTTCTTTGGTTTTTTTCTCAGTTCGGCAAACTTAGCTTCTAACCTCGCCAGGGTTTTTCGGTAGGAAGCGGACCCTGAAGAACTCCGCGAAAATAAAGCTAAAATCAATCCTTCCCTGCGATAGCGAGCCAACGACTCAAAGCTCAAAGAACAGAAGAGTGCAAATCCAAAAAATAAACGTCTGCTTCGTAAGAGTTGGAAAAGCTGACGGTGGCAGAGTAAAAATAAGCAAAGGTGAAGACCCGGCAGTGAGGAGGAGGCACAGGTGGAGGCAGCGCCGACATCTCGGCGCCTTTTAATTCCATCGGTCCGAAGTGACTGGCGACAAATCCAGCGATTTTTTCCCCCCACTGGTGCTGTGGAGACCGACGCGAAATCCAGATCGATCTGTTGACTGCGGCTACCCGAGTTAATCACCTGCCCCGGCTTGGAGAGCGCATGTGCGGCCCAGCGGAGACGGGAGGGATCCAAACCCCTCCGGGACCAAGACTGCAAATGAATCGCGCTAAGCCCGCTGCCGAGCCCCGACCGGCAAATTGCCCGCCGCGACGTCGTCGTCGAGCGAGTTTCAGGACGGCGGCCGATGGCGACTTCGGTGCGCACGCGCCTTAAAAAGTGTTTTCGGCCTGAGCGGCGTTGCTGCTGATGCTCATCCTGTCGTCTCAGAGAGAAGCGAGTAGGAGTCGAGCCAGAAACGGATGCGTCAGAAAAGTGGGCAGTGAAAAAGTGGCTGTTTCTGAGGGACAGAAGGTCCTCAGGTAAACTCACCCAAGAATCCTCACCACCATAATATTATATTAAACAAGATAGCGCTTGAGTTTCTAACTAAAATGCTTGAAAAATAGGAAGGAACATCATCAAAAAAGCAATCTCCAATGAGAGCCATCATCACTGCTATTCACGATAAACGACAACACTGTTTAAAATCAGCACACTGCGCTGACACGTCTTTTTAATCAAGACACAAATGATCAAATTCTGTCGTCAGTAAAACTTCGCTCTCCAAATATCTCGTTATTCTTCCTGTTTGGGTCTCCGAGCAGATATCGCCAACTCTCACTGAAGGTGTTTGACAAGTGTGAGACCCCCGTGACCTCACGGTGCCTAACAGAGTCTAAACTCGGGCTGGTAAATATGAAGTGATTCATTTTTTTTTTTGACGCGCTCACACGACGGCAGATTTCGTGACAGATTTGAGGATCCGTGTGAAAAAAGCCTAATTAAATAACTGATCATTAACTTCAGACTTTTTACAGTTCTGCTCTCATCTACACGTACCGTCTCTGTCTTGGCGCTGTTGTTGTTGTTGTTGTTTATCAACACCTTTCGTGTTTGTTTGGCGCGGTTGAGGCGGGACGAAGCGACGTGGCGCTTCATGCTTCCGGTTCGGCGGCTGTTTTGAGAATTGGGTGTCGTAAAAAAAATGGAAGTTGGAATTGAGAAGTGTTCAGTTTCCAGAAGAAAGCCCATTGTCTTCTCATAATTATATTCTTTCTCCCTTTTCAAAAGGATTAGG
The DNA here is from genome assembly GCA_032164315.1 of Malacoctenus gilli. Lineage (NCBI taxonomy): Eukaryota > Metazoa > Chordata > Actinopteri > Blenniiformes > Labrisomidae > Malacoctenus > Malacoctenus gilli. The sequence goes on from JASSRZ010000080.1 coordinate 18,219,460, forward strand.
CCCCCAAAAAAATCCAATTGGAGACGGTCGGTCGGTCTGACGCTTTATCTTCACTCGTTTCCCCATGTAACAAATTTGCTGCTTGATATCCTCATTGTTCTCGCCTTATTTATGGGTCGGATCTAAATGGATTAATCCTCCGCTGGTCCCCGCCCCTTCCTTCTATTATTCTTTAATCTGGAACAATGAGCAGCGCCGCTAATCAAAGGCTGACGGCAGTAAGTCTCGGTTTCTGGGGAGCGAAGAGTTAACGCCGTGTTAACACAGACGCACGAGCATCGCTGTGTGCAAGGGGGCGGCTCCATGCGGCCTGTTTTCATGTTAAACAACAACAACAGAAAAAAAACAGGTTGTGTTGTTGTTCTTTCTTTTATTTCTTCTTCCTAAATGTGGGAATGCTGCCGGTTTCCATTCATGCCTCTCATTACCGCCTGGAAGCAGGGGAACCATTGTTTTTCGCCGCGTCTCCTCTCAGTGTGGCGTGTATCATTAGCAGCGAAACAAGGTGATGAGATGAGATGACGCGCCGCGACTTCAAATCACATCAGTTTAGCAGATCTCCAGAAAGTGTTTTAGCTCCAGCGTGCTGCGCTGCAGAAAAAAAACCCAAACCCATAAAGCAACACCCACACGTCTTCCACACAAACCTTTGTATTAACTGCAGCAAACTGTGGGTTGTTTTTTTTTCTCCCTCCCTTTAATAACAGTAATTGTTAACAGGCCCTATATTTCCCATCCAGTCAGAGCTCCCCTGTATTAACGCGGACGCATGCAGTCGCCGTCCTATCCCGACATCAGAGATTCAATCCACTTGACGACCTCTGGCTGAGTCGCATTTGTAGCGAGCTCCACCGGGGAACCCAACAGACGAGCGCGTGTGCCGCTCCGATGAGCGATATCCGTCTTTGCCGCGGAGACGGCTGCATAACGAGAGCGTTTGACTGTAACCTAAAACAAAAAAAAAAAAGACAAGATACTAATCCTTATATGTAAGACAAGTGGGCCATGTCTCCCCGAAGCATCTTAAGATACTAAAGTCTGCGCTGCAAGCTTTAAGCCTGAGAGGCGCTTCCCCAAAGCTCTGCAACTTAAGACGCCGTTTGAATCGACTGTCGTGAGCATATTTACTCGAGTCGTCAAACGGATCTTCAGACACCGTCGGAGCTGCAGGAAGAACTCGAATGTTTCCAGTTCTACTTCTGCAGCAACTGAAAACTTTTTTTTTTAATTGTCTCTTTGGCAGCTTGATATCCAGAGAAGCATTTCGATGAATACCATCAAAGAAAACTCTCTTTGCGGTTTATTAAAAGCTAAATCGACTGTTTATATGGTGCATTATAGTGCTTGAACAGACTCAACGGGCTTCACATGATCCATCACTTTCACTTGATCTCTCACTGCAATAACGCACCAAAGGGAGGAGCTGCAGTGCAAAACGCTCACACACCAATAAGGAGCAACTTTGGGCTACAGTGTCTTGCCCAAAGACACTTCAATAGATGGATGGGGCAAGACGGAGGGATTCAACCGTCAACCGAAAATTGCTGACACCAAGTGAAGCTATAACTTGCAGTGACCTCTCTCTCTCTCTCTCTTTCTCTCTCTCTCTCTCTCTCTCTCTCTCTCTCTGTCTGTCTCTCTGTCTGTCTCTCTCTCTCTGTCTCTCTCTCTCTCTCTCTATCTCGCTCTCTCTCTCGCTCTCTCTCTCCTGTAACAATTGTCGGTGCATATTTGCGCTCCTTTGATCATTGTTGACCCTAAATTCACATTTGTGCATGTCGATGAGTGATTGTGTTTCCTGAGTGAACTGAACCTGTTCAGAGTATATCCAAGAGAAGCTGGGACTGACTCAAGTCCCAGCGATGCACGCTCAGACAAGACTTGCAGAGGAGGAGCGACCATGATTTCAATGGACAGATGGATGAAAGGGTGATTCATTGAAAAGACATGAAGTCGTTCGACTATCTATTTATCTTTAACCAGACAGCAAAGCATGAAAAAAAAAATTGCAGCGCTGTACCATCCGCTCCGAGTGAGACGCACAATATGAAACACAATCAATCGTCGTGTCGAACCATTTTGAAATTTACATTTTAATTTCACGAGCTCATCATCATCATCATCGGCAGCGGCAGAGCGCTGACACACCTGATCAATGAGCCCAATATGGCAGGTGATCTTGGATCATTCGCTCTTCCTGCGCCGAGTTCTTTTAGCGACCGGATGCGATGCTGAAAAATCCGAATACATTATTGGATTCTCACGCTGTGAACGCGACGGTGCGTCTGTTTTTTTCCACTGTGAGACTCTGCGCTCGGTTCTTCCTAAACCTTCGCACCAGTTTTATATTCAGTTCATATTCCTGACCATAAATCACAATCCAAGAGGCTTATGAAAGCGTATGAAGACAGATTATCAGCCCCAGTTGTTTCTTCATTTCTTACGGACATTAACTACTGGAATTCATTCTTGCTATTGTTGGAAAACATGTTTTTTCTGTTGTTCTTTCATTGATTTACCCAATTTACCCAGTCCTTAACCACCGTTACAGCCTGTAAAGCCTTCCAATATCTGCCTAACACGACGCTATTACTGTGACTTATATTCCGACCTGCATATTGTGACCATAAATCACCCTCGCCGCTCGTGTGCAGCTCCATGACACCAGCGTCCTCGGGTCGCCGTTTCCACGTGTTCCTTCGAGCGCCGTCTGTTTGGACGGTGCAGCGATTTCATTTCATGAGAATGAAAAATATTGAGGTTTGCATTTAATCCTTAATTTAAACACCCAAAGACAACAGTTTACTCCTTCCACCACATTCAGTGGTGGGATAAAAATCCCACTTTAACTCGAATCTAAAACTACTTTTTCTTCACATTTTGTTTTTTGCACTGCAAGCGAAAAGCAACATGAAAGCCTGGAAACTTTCCGCTCTCGCTGCACGATTTTTTTTTCCACCTCAACCTCAGCGGTTAATTCCAGCTGAATCCTCTGTTTATCTTGTCTTTTCCAAACAAGCGACTGGTGCCAATGGTTCATCAGCTGGGAACAATGACATTTATGACGAATATAAAGAAGGTTTTGGATAATAAAGAAAGGTTTTTGTCTGCAGCAGTCGATGCACAAGTGACATTTAACATTGTTTAATTGATTTTTACTCGAATTGTGAGAAGAGTGTAACTTTCTTTTTTAATAAAAACCTCAACTTCACAAAAAACCAAGCACAGAGATAAAGATCAAAGTGTTTTTAATGCGGCGTTCTGATAAGTTTTGTAATTTCCTTGTGTTCAACTTTTTTAGGTGTTTTCAAGACTTGTGAAATTGCTACATAGTCGACTTTTGTTGGACAAAACAATAACAAACTATTTTTTTGTTGCATTTATGAATTGTGAGCAGTTGTGATGAGTTGTTATCGATCCAAGGCTTCAATGCGATTAACTCGGTTGTCATCAATCAACGGCCCCCAAAAACAAGAAACTGAAGAAACAGAGAAGAGTCCCAGAGTTACAAAAAAACCCAAAATTGCTTGACACCTCCAGTCAGCTGACTTGTCGGCTGAAGGAGGCTCACCGACGCGGCGAATCCGTCTCCTACAGATTGAGTTTGGTCCGAGCTTCGTGTCTCGCCGCGGGCAGTTTGCTTCTTTTCGCTCGCGACCTAAACAATTAGCGGATTACAGGGTCACGCTTGTCAACGCTGAATGGAGCCGCGCAGCTCGCAAACGATGTCGGGGATTCGCAACTCTCTAATCACCTTAGAAACAGCGGCCGCGTCGATACAGTGGCTCTGAAAATAATGCGGCGGTCCGGCGTTCGATTGTGTCGGCGCGAATCGAAAGGCCCACGCCGCTCCGCTCTGCTCGCATCTTTATTGCTCTGTGCCAGAGATAGGGAGAAATTTAGGACGAGGGGGGGTTGCATTGTGCATTTTACAGACAAGCGCACATAATAAATCGAAAAAGCTGCGCTATCAACACGACTTCCTGCCTTCCATTTAGATCCGGGACAAGCGAAAAATGCTTTTCAGGGATAAACACGTTTGGAAATAAGCTGTCAGTTCTCTCGGCGGTGGGATAAGAGCATAAAGGGGCACATGCCATTATTTTTCAGGCTTAGTTCAGCCTTTTGATGGCATCAGTTTTAGGCGGGGGGGGGAGGGGGATGCTGGTAAAGTGTAAAATGGGGTGAATCAGGACACACTCAGGTAGCAAAGGAAACAAGACGGAGTCGAAGAAGAGGGCGGAGCCAGACGGAGGCCGGGGATGAATAAGGATGATAAAGGACCGGAGCCCCGGCTAAGTTTATCCCCAGGGCTCTTGCCGTGGATCTGTGGGGGGGGGGGGGGGGGGGGGGGGGGGGGGGGGGGGGGGGGGGGGGGGGGGGGGGGGGGGGGGGGGGGGGG
>JASSRZ010000080.1:18223961-18235810 GCA_032164315.1 Malacoctenus gilli
GTCCCCCCCCCCCCCCCCCCCCCGTATGAAGGCCCCCGTAGGTGGTGAGGGTCAGGCGGCAGCCCAAATCGATGGGCCGAGCAGGGACTGTGAGGCTCCATGCTAATACCTGCTCGGCGATAATACCGCCTGCCGAATCCCCCGCTGGGCGATGTCATCCATCACCCGGCTGATGCCACCGGCACCGAGCGAGGCAGAGGAGGAGGAGGAGGAGGAGAGGGAGGAGAGGGACACAGAAGCGCGCAGATAGATGGACGACTTGAGGATTCCTCCTCGCGCCTCCTGCTGTACATCCCAAAGCTGATTTTAATAAAAGTGGTAATAGGGCAGCGGGAACGCCCTGCGACGGCGTCGCCGCTCCTTCAGGCGGAGAGATAAATGCCAGGTCTTTGCAGGTCTTGTGGGACGGGGAAGATGTTAATCCATACGTTTCGTACGACTTCGCCCAAGTCTCAGCATCGCAGCGCTGATACATCATCGCCGCTATTGATTGGCCCCCGTCTCGACGAGGATTGCTAAATGAGATATTTCATCCTCATGAGAGGAGCCCGCTGCATTCATTTCCGAACCAGAGGCCGGCTGCCGAGTGGGTGTTGTTTCACCTTAAGTTTAATTTCTGTGGAAGGACGGCGGGTCTGAAATCACCTCCGGAGCGGGACCGTTCTTCTGTCGAGGCCTCGTGATAGAAACATTACAATCTGGGGTGCGCCCCCCACCCCTGCGTGGCTCCGGACCACCTCCCCGCTCGGCTACAACCTGCGGCTCCACCGGCCGAATCGCATTTCACACTGCTCCAAAGGCTTTTTTGGCAGCGGACCGGTCGGTTCATTTGCAGTAATTGTCTCCTATTTAACCTTATTTACAGGCCTAGCAAGGATCATTGGCAATAAAAATGACAAATTACATTAGGAAACGTGAGCCGACGACCGCCGCCACGCCAGCGTTTATGTCAGCGAAAACTTGGGACCGAAACGGTCGACTCGCAATTATGTGCGCTACTTTTGCACCGTGGTCGATTCGAGTGCACGAGGATCAAACAGTTTGCAGTGTTAAACTGCAGTTTTCGAAGATTATGCAAAGAGATTTCTGGTCCCAGTCTCTCTGTGGTGATCAGACTCCAATTACAGCAGGAGAAAGTATTCTTTTAGAAAACGACTGAAACGGTACTTTTTTCTCCCACGTGTTTGAGTATAATCCTGAGAGAGAGAAAATGCCCGAAACTGGGATATTTTTTTGTTAATTTTGAATGTTTCTCTGCGTCTTTGTTAGATTTTTTTGGTCCTTTTCAGCGCGAGGATTTTTGAAATCTGTCCCGAACTGCTCGTGGCAACACTCGTTCCAGCTGCAAGTCGGGTCCTTGACGAAGAGCGTTTCTCTAATCTCAAGGTAATCCGTTCAGGTCGAGTTATTTGACGAGCTCCAGGTCAGTGTCTCCTCTCTGCTCCGCAGATAAGAGTATATTTACAGTCAGTATCTGCCACCACCCCCCCCCCCCAAACTGTTCCTCCTTCAAATACACAAAACATTCAAAGGTGAGCGAACGAACGTGTCGATCTGAGTCGCTCCAAACTTCGGTGGAAGCAAACTGAGTTCGAGAGGGGGAGGAAAGAGCATGTGAGGTGAGAAGTCGGAGGTTTGTTTCCGTTGACAGGTTTGTTTGGGGTTTTTTTTGGACTCATTCTGCTCGCCACGCTCCACGCCACGTTGTGGTAAAAGGTGTCGGAGCGCGATGATGAATGCGGTGAAGGCTATCAGTAGAGGCCAGCTGGAACAGTGATGGAGGGAGGCCGCGAAGGCAAACATCCGTTCTCATTAGCGGCCGGCTGAATTACCGAGCCAGACGACTTCCTGCGCGCCCCATTGTTCGCTCGGTGAGCTTCCCTCCGACTATCTGCGGGACCAACGCCGACTTATTTTGTTCCCATTTTGCCTCCCGTACCTGCTGCGTTTCCACAGACATTTTGATGATGTGTGTATTGTTTTGTTTTGCTGCAGTTCTGTACGACGTTCCCGGGAGAGAGCAGAGTTCTACCTGCTTCATGGAGTTTTTGTGGTTTTTCATAAAATATTATGACATCCATACGGAAGTTCAATAAAGGAGCCTGTATATCCTGTTTTCATTTAGAAAAACAAACATTCATACTCGTGCCAACATCTTTCCCTCGTATATCTTCAAATTCACCTTCAACTCAGACTCTGTACTTGCTTCTTACTGCTTTAGAAGATGCTTCTTTATCGCATTATTCAGCATAGGAGCATTGTTTTGTTTTTCCTTCTGGTTGATACAATAACTCAAAACATTCTCTGTGGATTTCAATGAGATTTTCAGGATCTGTGAGGGTTGATGCAAGGAAGCAGAGATTTAGTTTCAGTGGCGATTTGGCCACCAGGTCATCCAAAAATCGTGAAAACGCCATTTATGTTGTGTGTTTTGAGTGTGTGGCCCTTTAAGAGAGTCCCCAGTGGAACAAGGTTGAAGCAGGAAAGGTTAACAGCCGTCTCGAGGGGGTTTAAGCGCTCCGAGTGCCTCGAGTTAATATCTTTGTTTTATTCGCTAATGTGAATCGAACGAAACAAACCTGCTGCCGGTGCAAAAAAGTCAACGCATGATCATTGACCAAAGTCCATCAACACTCGTGTGGACAAAGGTGACGAAATTCTTCTCACAATTTCACAAATTCAAATTGTGTTCGGCACCAATTTGTCTGTGAAGAGAAGCATCAAATTGGGCTGCTGAATTTCAGCGTTAACCTGCCGGCAGAGTGTTAAGTTTCGCACACCTTGAGCAGCTTTTAGTATTTGGAGAACAAAAGAAAGGCAAAGTAAAAGAAAAAAAAAAGAGAGAGGTGATTTCAAGAATCCGTCCACTTCTGCTGCTTTTCATATTTCAGCATGTGTGACAAAGGTGCACAGTGTGTCTGAGCCCCAGTCGCAGCCGGCACGGCGTGATTAGCCGCTGCTGTCAGTGGAGGGCTAAAAATACGCGTCCATCATTTCACCTGTTGAGCCGTCTCGATAACGTCTTTTCAGCCGTGCGCGAATAATCACGGCCTGACAATCAAAGCTCCCACTGCTTTAAATCTCTTATTCCTCCGGTGGATTACAAGCTCGTCTCTGCAGCGCGTCGGTTCCGTCTTCTTTTAGCGGAATAAATCTGAAACCGAAAACCAGTCGCTGCGGCACCACGGTAACCGAGGGTGTAAATTATCTACCCGCCTTATTATGATTCAGTTTAAAGGCTGTTTTCAATTATCGCGCCTGTTCGGGCCCCTCAGAGGACCATGTGGGTGTGCTTGATTAACATCGCCGCGACCCTGTTGGCGTGAGCGCACCTGGTAAGGCGGTTTCTGCTTTACATTGTTCTCATTGGCTGGTGCAGCCTGATGACCTCCGGTAATTACGGCGCAACATTGCCGAATCCAGCCCGATATATAATTACCCCCCCCCTTCTGAACAAGTGAAAAACACCTGTGTGGGTTCGTCTCTCATTGAATAATTACAGCAGCAACAGAGGGGCCGCGTTCGTTTATTCGCGTTATCATTCAGATTGACACATAATGGCTCTATAAAGTCGCTTCCCGGGCAAAGAGTGATTGCAAGCGCCGAGGTGTTTACCTGCCCAACTGTCACGGAGCAACATCGGCACTGATCCGAACCTGCGCTGAGGACGAACATGCGACTGTTTTTGGACTAATTTCCTCCAGCTAACATGTCTTCTGAACGTTTTTTTTCCCAGCAACACTGAGGCCGAGAAAGATTGCAGTAAACGTGAATACTTCCTGTGTGTACAAAGCCACTTGCGGCACAATTCGGATCAAGAGAAGTTGCCTATTTCCTCTGGACTAAAATGCGTCCGTCTTAAAGGTTTGATTCAACGCTTCTTTTTGGTCTGAATTGAGAAACTCAAGCCATCTGTGGTAATAAAACATCAGATAGTCAATATTTTTGCTTGCGCACTGACCGCACTCGAAACGGTAAGTTCCAGTGGGTATTTTACTGGTTAATAAATCAAAACGAGAAGAGAAAAAAGTGAATAAACCAGACCAGAGCTTCTTTTTTTTTTCCCCACCATTGATCCAAAACAGAGATAAACACAGTAAAAATGCTCTCCAGGGCTGAAGTGGGCTGCAGAGTTCAGCCATTATTCTCAACTGGTGGGCAACTCCAAGCAATTTCTTTCAAACTAAATGCCTTCGGTCACACTGGGTTATTCCAACTAACCAACAATCAATAGCGTTCTAACAGGCCCGGCAGAGGGAACGGCTCCCAAAGCGGGGGGACTCTGCAAACGCAGCCCGCCAGCTTCAGTGTTGAAGGTGAAAATCAGCCCCGCCTCTCCTGCAACGCGCAGATGGTTCGATTCGTTTCCGTCCTCTTCTGCTCTGTTACTCGTCACAGCGCCCCTCGCTGGCCTGATATGGAGCCTAATTCATTCCAGATTCATGTTCAACATCAAGCGGCTGCGATGACAAATGTCTCTTTCCAGCTTGTCTGACCGGCGGATCTCTTCCTGCGCTCAAATTGAATGTTTATCAATTCCACTAAACACCGTCGCTGCGTCGGGTTTTTTATCGCGGGTGACAAATCATCGCTGCCTGCGCCACGAGGTTGGATGGATGCGCTCACACGAGGGATGGAATATTTATCCTGCGATATCCAGCTGTGAAGATCTGCTGCTGGAGCTTCCCGACCTTCCGGGCTCACGTTCGAATCCGCTGAATGTCCCAACTCGTCTGCCCCGCCTCCTCGGCCTGCCCCCCCCCCCCCCCCACCGACATCCCCGCTAACCTTGGCAGCGCCACTTTCACACACCTCTGCCTCCTTTAAGCCCTGGGAGACTTCGAAGCTCCGCTATCTGATCCCTCTTAATGACTCGTGTAAGTGGCTTTGTTGATTCGCTGTGTTTGTGACTGTTGCTCTGCTTGTCTGACCTTCGCCTCGGTCGTGCGTTCTGACTGAACGCTCGGCCGGGCGCCAACGTTTCCTGTTCCCGGGTCTCTCTCGGACAAAGATCTAGATCTTAATGGCAGCATATGATGACACAAAGTCTCGAACGACGTGCTGAATTATTTCAACCGTTAAGTGACGAAATGGTTGAACCCGAAGTCAATTTTTAAAGCCTTCAGGTTCGTGATAACTGAGCCGGTGAACGGATCAGAGTTGCAGCTTGGAGTTTGGCGGAAATTTTGTCACAGAATTTCCCAAACTGTGAACGCACGTTGCCCCAAGGAGGCAATTTCCTGACTTGTAGCAATTTGCACAACAGACATCCCAGTAAAAAACTGTGTTCAAGCCTGTCAAAGGGGCCATTTCCTCTGAAGTCAGTAAAGAGTTTCCCCTTTCTTTTGGTCCACAGAGCGTCACTTGTTATGAAGACCAAGAATCAACTTCAAAACTTTCTATTGTTTGTGTTTTTTTTTTCTGCCACAGAGTGTTTTTTTCCGTCAGTGTTTCGCTTCACCTGAGCAGCAACTCCAGAACTCAACACCTGCTCTCTGCAGCTTTGAATCTGAGACGCATGCGAGCGGGAAGACCGTCGAGGCCTCAGCGTATGGATACAAAACAACGCTTTTTTACAACGTGGGCGAACAGCATTGGAGCTGGGTGCAGAATCAGATACGACGCCGGCGCTGTAGGGTTCCAGTCCACACTGGGGCCTTTGTCCGGACTTTGAATGGTTCTTCATACCTCAGTATGTTTTCTCTACTTGTACTCCGGGTACTACAAAAGTGCATGAATGAGAGCGAGCGTCAGGTGGAGGTCGGAGGGGCAGCAGGTGGGAGGTGAAGAAACTGGCAGAAGCAGCGCCGTACCAAATCAACGATGCATTGAACGGCTTCATCCAAACTTCAGAGACGACCTGTCGAGGCTCCGCCCACTCCGCTCAATCGCCCAAATCAAGTTTCAGACTGCTTTGCATGAAAAATACACGATGTTCAAAGAAAAACGTTGTTTTTGCGCTTTCACTTTTCTTTAATTGAAGAACCAGTTATATTAGGATTAGGCGAGACAATTAAAATAGTAAAATGTGTGATATCGAATTAAAAGCAGGCAGTTTTTTGGGCTTTAGTGTCATTGTTGAAGGCACGGCAGCTCAGTAGTTTGCACTGTTGCCACACAGCAGCTCAGGATTTTCCTACCAGTTGTATGAGCGGGATGTTAAAAGTTTATCTGTACTTGTTGAAGTTCTTCTTAATACTTTGAGGCTTTCTGCAGCGAGGAAAACACCCCGACTCACCTTCGGGAAATTGTTAAATTCCCATTAAGCTGGAAAGTGAATCGTTTCCTTTTGGGAGCATCAACTGATGGTCGTGTCTTATTATCCACATCGCTAATAAAAACCCTCTTAGGCTCCTATTTACACTTGAAACAAACAAGAAGAGAAACTTGCTTCATGCCAATAATGGAAGGGAAAAAAACTCCCGATGTTGTTGAAAACCCAGCGTCTGAAAAATGTTTAATTACTTACTTGGAGACAGCAATTAAAAAAGCGACAAACGCGGCTCGTGGAACTCTGTCAGCGTGACCTTGATGGAGGCGAGTGCTGGTGCTGGCGTTTGTCGAGCCGCTTCTTTCGTCACCGCGGTCCGTTAAAAAGAAGAGAAGCTTAATCTTTTCTTTCAGCTCTTTTTTTTCCCCTTCAAACTTTGCTTTCACTGCTCTGCCAAGAAATCCAGGAATTATCTGCTCTTCCTCTCTTGTTTCTGAGGGATTTTTCCCCTCCTCCTATTTATCCTCCATGTTCCTTCGGGGAAGGCAGCAAAGTGCTTTGCGATGAGGCCCCCTCGAACAGAACCAAGCAAAACATGACAATAAGTCTGTATATTACGATAAGTAGCTTAGCGGACCACTTTGCTGACACGCAACCTCGAAACCGGCCCACCTAAATCCGGAGCTGCGACTCCGGTGCTTCCTGTGTCGGATCAAATCCCGGCGTTAACGGACGGAGGTTTGATATTAAAGCCCAGAGGTGACGCGCTCGGACTTTACAAACTGGCTGCAATTAACATCCACGGGAGAAACTTTTCCAGTTGGAAATGCGAGTTTGTCCGTAACTCACAGCTGCTTTCATCACTTTGAGGCAGTATTGAGGTCGGAGGTTTGCGGTCTGACCACCATCAATTCGCGGCGATGCTAACAAACGCCACTGGTCTGTTCCAGTGCTGCTGTGACGTCCATCCAAAGAAATTCAACCATAATACTCAGAAAGTAATGAAAATGCATTTGTAAAGCACTGAAATCTGTATGTAATTCAGTCTGACATGCTTCAAGACTCACTGGAGTGAGTGACATCATTCCAACAGGTATATTTGGACCAGAGGAACTGGTAACTTTCCAACAACCATCAAACAAGAGCCACATCTGCCTCTTATGGTAAATATTCATGTATATTTCAAGGAGCTGCTTGTCCAAGCAGCTGGAATCTACAGACCGGGAACAAACTCAGAGATGAAGTTCAGCGAAAACAGACGATGCAACCGTGACGCGACCACGGGCTGCGGCGCTCACGTACACACTGGGAGCGGGGGACTAACGAGACGCAGGTGGAAGAACTCAGGGTAAACGAGCTGGTGAGACACACTGAGGGAGGCGCATCTGCTTTAAGGAGAGGACGGGACGCGAGGGATCAGACGCATAGTAAACAAAACGCAAATGAAACAAACAACAGAAGGGATGAAAGAATCAAGAAGCGTTTCCTCGGGCGTTAATCGTCGCAAGCGAAAAACACGTAGAGCCAAAAATCAATAAAACTGTCAAAATACCAAGCAAGAAGCAAACATTTCTCTGCATTTGCACGTTCTTGCAGCAGACTCTCTGATTTTGCAGCAATGATGCGTGGGATTGAGACCCAAATTAGCAAATTATTATTATTTTTCATCAATTTCTCTTAAAAGATGTTGATTTTTATTACTGGGGTTTATTGTGAAAGCCCCTTTAATAATCACCTGCCTCCATTCGTCATCTCTACTTCGAGGGGCTGTTGGGTTCACTTGAATCCATGTTTAAAATTTCCCCAACGATTAATTTCGGTTCTCTTCAGTTTCCCTTCTTGTCGCCAAAAGGAGACGAGGCGCGAATATTCTCTCATGCCAACAAGCTGGCGGCTGCTGCACAAAAGTGTTGAGTTAATTGTGGGTATGATGTGCAATAAACCGCCATCCAACATAAAAACACAATACAAAGAGGCGAACCCAAACTTGAATGCAAACGGAGAGGTCATGATTGCACCTAATCTCAAGGAAATGAGACCATCTTAAGAATTACCAGCCGACACTCGCTCGCCAAAGGTGTCATTACGATAATGGTGTACAGAATCGCTGCCATTCTTAAACCCTGCTGCTTTCGAACTCGCTGATTTGATTGAGGCGCCACGGCTCATTTCTAATTTGCTGCCACAATGTAAGCATTCATTTCCCTCGGCGGGGGCCCGACGCAGCGGCCCGTGAACCCCCCGACGGGCGCTGATTGGACCGGAGCGAAAGTGCGAGGCAGAGGACAAAGTGCGCGTGCCGCGTTGGCCCAGAAGAGTTCGGTGGCGCCTGAAGAAACCACGAACGCGCCCGTGCGGACGATTCATTTCTGAACAATTGTCGCGCGAACGGCCGAAGTTGAGGGTTGAAAATCAACAGCAAAGATAACGACGGCGTTCTTCTCGCCACACGGCACAAGGTGCTTGCTGGCCCAATTGGATGCGTTGCTCTGAAAAGGGGGCGTGGCCAATTGCGTCGCACTGCTTTGTTGGGCAGCTGGAGAAGATTCCTGCTGACGCTGAGCGGACGGCAGTAAAGAAAAGTTGGTCGCAAGACGGTCTGACGGCCAATGAATACATTTTCCCACCTCGAAGTAACAAGAATCTCTATTTCTGTAAAAATAATCTCTTTATTTACAACCTCAGTTTGCTGCAATGAAAAGCTCCTCACTTTGAATTCATACAACCTTGTGGAGGCACGAGGAAAGACTACAACCTGACTTATTTTATAGCATCCCAGCCTGTTTTCTTTCTTCTCCTCACTTCAAATTTATTCACTGAGATTACAGTTTTATTGAGAAAAGTACCTGAATGAAACGCACAACAAACCATTCCTCTCCCCTCGCCGGGTGAAAGATTACAGATTTCACGACATGACTCTTCAGACGGACCTCCGAGCGCTTTCGTTGGAGGTGGCGGCGGACGGCCGATCCCGCAGAGATAAGAGAATGAGATGCCAGGAAGTAATGGACAGAAGGGTGTGAATAAAGTCTCCTTGTTTGCTCCGTCCAAACGAGTCTCGCCGCCGCGGCCACAATCAACTTCTGTGGTTCGTATATCTACGAGCAAATGCGCCGTCGTGTTTCCTCCGGCTCCACGAAACAGCGTCTGCGTTGCATCAGCGTAAATCTATCCGGAGGGCGAATGTACTGCGCTCATCGAGGTTATCAGGAGGAGAATCGCAGCTCTTCCGACCACAATGAGCCCAGCAGTGAAAACAAATTGGTACTCCGGGGAGCGCTGATGCCTCCTTTTGCTGCACGGTTTGCTGGGAAAAAATAATAAAATACTTCAGCTGCGGGAACGGAAGTTCCTCCCACGGTCAGCGTGTGTGTGTACACGCACTGGAAGTGTAAAACAACAGAGCGCCCATCGCTGCCGGTTCACTTTCAGCGGTTTTTCAGCACGGCGTCCGCGCACGGCCGTGTACGACAATGAGATGATGTGGTTAAAGTGCGGAAAAGGCACGATATGGATATAAAGCCTCAAGTTTACAACGTGCACGACAGCGCAGGTGTGAGCTGAAGCCTGTCGAGTTATTTTCCCCACTGACTTCGTGCGATGTTGTCTGCTTGTGCTCATTTTCCCCACAAGACGTCCAACAGGCGCTCCGATTGGCGAGTCTAAGTATACGAACAGATGTGCTGCGTTCACTGTTTCCAGAATATGCGAGGTCCATGGACGAAACATTTCTAAAAGTAACATGTCTACTTAAATCGTCAAGTGGTACTGAAAAGACACAACAGCTGAAAGGGATCAGTGAAGAACTGGCCTCACAACTTGTTGTCAAGTGTTCCAGATCCTGATTAAATAAACCCACCTAAAAATAGTTACTCTGAATCATCATATTTTCAATGCTTGACCGGAGAACAACTTAATGTTTGCTCTCAATACGCTACAAACAAAGCTCTCCAAAGTCTGCAAACAGAAGGTCCAAAACCAAAAGTAACGATCGCAGAGTCAACACGATCCAGGAAATCCGGAGCAGCGGCGTCCAAACGCGGTCCCGGAGAGTTTTCGACGTCTCCCCTCGACGGGCGGCCGGCGTCTGATCCGACGAGGAAAACAGAGCAATCGACAAGCGAAATACAAACCCGAGTGTCACAGTAAAGACAAAGAAAGGAGCGAAAGGTGGGAGCTGATCTGTGACAGATGAAGAGGAAGGAACAAGGAAGAGATGAAGAAGAACATGGCCGACGATAGTTCGATAGATGTTTCGATTTGAGATGAAGAGTGTTTGGCCGCCTGGTTTTAGGAACAGGGGTTAAACAGTTGCAATATGAACGATGTCAAGTCACTTCTGAAGCTGCTAAAATCACATTGAAGCTGTGAAGTTCAACATCTTAGTTGAGGGGAAACAATAAATCTCGATTCAACTGTTGTGAAATAAATACTGCTGAGGGTTGAAGGATTAAAGCTGCGGCTGCACATAAACTTTGCTTGCTCTCGTTTTCCACTAAGATGCACTTCAAGTTCATCTCCCTTCATCTAAAAATATTCCAACATCACCTCTTTCACAGTGAAGGACTTCAAAAGTTCAGCTGTAAGTTGGACGACGGAGCCAGTCAAATATTCAGCTTGTGTTTGAGTAACTTTACTTCATTACAGCCTGTTTTTTTACTGTATGCTGGGTGATTTATGGATTTTTTTTTTAACCAGAAGCTGTGTTGTTGGCATCATGCAATAACAACCCCCCCCCCCATCATTGTTTTATTGACTCATCTGCATATCAAGGCCTCCCACACAACGGCGTCCTGTGTGTACGACAGCACGGCGAGCCGGCGAGCCGGCGAGCGGGATATGAGTGACCTTGAGATATTATTTAGACAAACTCGGGGAGGGGGGGGGGGCAGTGACGCTACGAGGTGTTTTCTCTCGTACGAACGGGAACTTGACAGAACGGATGGTTGCCTCGGAGAGGTTTCTCAGGAGCCATATTTACAGCGCATTAGCGGTGCATCTTTGCATGTAATCAGGAAAGCTCATCTTTCTTAGTGGCGTTTGTTGCTTCTTCCCCTTGAGCCTTATAAGATGTTCTAGTGCTACAGATACCTAATGAGGGAAGGTGCACTTAAGCATTCGTGTGCGGCGAGTCGGCCGTCGCAAAGGAAAAGGACTCGAATGCACCACGGCAGGCGGGTAGAGCGACAAAAACACATCGGTAATCAACGTGATGTATCTCCGCTTGGAGAGAACCAAAACACCAGAAACGCTGAAGGCGGACAAAGACGCATCAACTGAGACGCTGGCGGCGACGCATGCGGGGAAGATCAGTGGATTCGCACGAAACAATCCGTCAGGGACCAAATGCAAACTCTGAACTAATAACAGCACCCTAACCAGACGCAGGGACGCTGGCAGCGATCACCGTCGGGGCAAAGCTGACCGTGGATCAGCCACACAGGAGACACACTCGGAGGTCAACCTCCGCCTAGTGGCCACACACTGTTATGACATGCAAAAGAAGAGTTTTATCATCATTTGCCATTTCATCAGACGAGTGGGTGACCACCAGAGTTTGTACCCCCCCCAACACACACACACACACACACACACACACACACACACACACACACACACACACACACACACACACACA
>JASSRZ010000080.1:18267738-18279163 GCA_032164315.1 Malacoctenus gilli
TTTGCACTGAAATGAACTGTTATGAATCGACTGGACCGTAAAAGTTCCCGTTTTAAGTCTGTAGGCAAAGTGTATCTTCAACCATTGATGTTCAGAAGATAATCATCCTGTTTCGTTCACAAAGCTCCAAACTTTAATTTGATTCTGGGCAGTAAAACCAAATCAGCCCCCCTGATTGTGAGCGATAGGCAGAAATCAAATGTGACGGTCGTCAGTTCGGCGTTCCTGCCGCCTAATAAACGTGAAATGACTGCAATCTCGCCGCTCAGACGCGGACGAGGAATGGAACAAAAACAGCAAACAGCACTCAGGCACTGCAGGGAAGTGCCGCCGAGACGATATCCGGAGCAGATCAACGGGACGGGGAGGAATCACTTCGGTACGAGCGGACAGAAAAAGTGTTCAGAAGCAAATCAAAGACAGTAGTTCTTCAGGCGAGACCCCAGATAATCTATTATCACTCCGAGAGAGAGAGAGAGGGAGAGGGTGAGGAGCTTAGAGATGTAAATTTCATGCCATTTCCAGTAGGAGCGGCTGTCTCTGTGCTTGGCTAACTTTAAATGAAGCTGTTTGTCTTCCTAAATGAATCCCCCCCCACACACCTAATCACTCCATCTCGCCGCTCCTCTCCTCTCCCACTCCTCATTATCCGCGTTGCGTCGCGGGCCGCGCCGTCGCCGGGCCCGCCTCGGCATCAATGGAGCTTGTCTGCTGGCCCCCGCTTCACACCGCTCTGTCACCAAAAGTTCGGCTTTCGACACGCCGCGCATTTTCCGGAAGGAAGACGGGCAATTTATGGATCTCCGCGGCGCCGTGGCGCTCGCTGGACCCTGCGTGTTTCGGCGCGACAAAGAACATGAAGTGTAAAGTGGGTGATATTCCGGGGGAAAAAAAAGAGGGATTCGCTGCGTCGCCAAGAAACCGGCGGTAATGAAACCCTCCGAACATTAAAGCCCGCTCCTCTGATTGTTTGGTGCACAAAAGCAGGAGGGGGGGGGGGGTTCGGCCTGATTAACGGGGGTTTCGATCTCCTTGTAGACGCTGTGAAAAACATAAATCCATCGCAAAATTGTGGACCCGCCTCAAAAATAATGAAACAAAGGGCGCGGACAGAGCGCCTCGATGTGAAAGAAGACAAAATCGAGGACACGAGTGCGCTGCCTATCTCGGGAGTGTGTGTCACACCGATGGCTCTGAAGGGTGTGTGTCATTTAAAACTCAAACATACACACTTGGAGCGACTTATTCGATTATTCTGATGTTTGTTGCAGCTTCAGAATCTCTTCCCCGCACTCTGTCTTTATGGCCAATGAGCAAACACAAGAGCAGCAGATAAAGCATTGTTCCTGGCGCTGCAGCAGTTCAGGTCCGCCAACATATTTTCTCTCGGAGCTACAGTTGCTTAAAAACGCAGCGCTGCGTGTCGGTGGATCTATTATTGTTGAGGTCTCTGGTGGCTCTGCTTTGATTGAAGATTTGTTTATTTACTTTTGCGCCTTTTTAGTGAACAGAGAATAATTCATTGAGCAAAGCAGAAGATTTGATGGCAGGAATCTAATCACAGAATCCTGAGTATCTGCGGCGACGCACAGTTGTTCCGGAGCACCACAGGGAGGGGAAAAGGAGCCATTTGCCGGCGGGACAGTGGGTCGCATCAGCCCCCTCTGATGCTCCCCCTGACACCACCCCCACCCCCATCCCCTCCACCCCTACCCTCAGAAATTAAAGCTACACCACCAGCAGAAAACACAAAAACAGAGTAAATCCAAGCAACTGACTCACATGCATGCAGGGTTAAAGTCATGTAGTCGACTCAAACTTTCCCAACTTCTCATCTGATTGAATGCAAACTTCAGAATCTGATTGTCATTGAAACACATGATGGTTCATAACTGATGGGCCCCACAGAGAGTTTCTTTACATGCAGCAGCTGCTGAGCTTGCAAATGCTGCATCTTTTACGTCTGTAGTTCAGCTTCACATTCACGAGGTGATCAGTTGACAGAAGTGCGAAATCTGTGTCGTATTTTGCGCATTATTTTTACGATTTCTGCGATAAACTTAGGAGGAAGAAAGCACTTGTAACTTCTGCCTTAAACTAGTTCAAATCACAAAACGACTCTGCTGCACCATCCTGGTTCCTTGTCTCCTCTTGCAAACTTGTTTTTGTTCAACACCTTCCCCTCAATTATCACTCTGTGTCGCTACCGACAATAAACGAAATGCAAGCAGGGCTTTGTTAATTAGGAGAATGGTAAAAATAGGTTGCGTTTCATTTGACCCTGAGTTCCGGCAATTTAAACATGTGCGTGACAGGGTAAAAGGGCACAAATATAGAGATGGAAACTCCTGCATCTCTTTTGCTTTGCAGATTTAATTTTCACCGCAGCCCGACTCGTCTTTGTTTGGGGTTTAATTAGGTCGCCGGGATAAAGTCAGAAAATCGTGAAACCAGCGGAAGCCAAGTGACTTCCTCAGCTTAAGTGATGAAGGTTTTCAGGAGATAACAAACGACGTACGACTTCCGCTGAAAGATCGGGCGCCGTGGAGCTAAAATTAACTTTACTCGAGTGGGGATTGATCCTAATAAACTGGTTCCACAGTAGGAATGATGCTCATTAAGCAAACGAGATGAAGTTTAATTGTTGCTCTCACAGAAACCTTTTAGTATTAAAAAAAAGGAGCCATTCCTGCACCAGAGCTCCAATCACACAAGACAAACTCGACACGTAATAGTCCCGAGTACTCGATAAAAGACAGTTTATTTCTTTCATCGAGACTTAATTTCACCACAATCTCCTCAGACAAGTTGTAAAGTACTCACAAAGTCAATGGGAAATGTAAACATGGTGGTGACCAGTGTCTGGACCACCTCAGTTAGCCCCTGTGTAGAGCAGAAACCCCAGTCAGAGGGCCTCCTTGCTGTGTGAACCCTCCACCTGTCGCTCACAGTGTGGTGCACCACCCTGTGAAGCAAACTCGCTTAGCTTGCTTGTAACCCAGCCTGCTTCTCCACACAATTACCCAAAGTTCACATCCACAGGTGGAGGTGAGGGGACGGCCGGCGAACAGCCCAGCTCCCGGGCGGAAACATTTGCCGTGTCGTCTGCGTTAGCCCCCTTTTATTGCAACGGGACGGTTTCCATATTCAGACCAAATTATGGAAATCGGACGGTCACGGGAGGAGCGGTCCGAGTCGGCGGGATGGACGCAAGGATAAGCCGCCGATACTCTGAATCGGTGGAAGATGCTCTTCCTCCAGGCTCCGCTCTTTCGCTCCGCCTCCGTCGGTCCACCACCACCACCACCACCACAACCGCTCCTCCCCGACACCTCCACCTCCACCTCCACCTGCCCCCGGCTGGCAGTTAGACAGGCCTGTTATTCTCCAGTCAGCCCAAAGATGAGAGGAGCAAGCAGACTGATTGACTCCTGGGGCCGCCAGGGCTAATCCACAGCTACAGGCAACAAACCCTGCTCCCTCCCTCCCCCCTTCCCTCTCTCTCTTTCTCTCCATCTACCCCCCCCCCCCCCAAACACTCCTTTGCTTCCAACACTTTGGCTTTAGGCTAATGCTCTCTTTCTGTCTGACTGTCACTCTCTGTTGTTATCACTTTATTTTTTTTTCTCCGCTTTTCTGTTGTAGGACTTTTTCCACCTACTGTGGCAGAAGACGAATGAAAGACGGCATTCGTGACCGCCAGCGCTTTCGAAAATATAGCGAGCCGTGAGTATAGAATCCATGATCTGTTTGCACTTGGTCTTTCCTCTGGGGGGGAGGGGAGGGAAAAATGTGTTGCAGCAATGAAGTTTTTATGAGAAAAAGGTGTGGACGGGGAGCACAACAAATTTCGAAAGGGGGTGGAAAAGTACAGCCAGTCCCACTTTCGTTTTTTCTTCTTTTTTGGGGGGCAAACTCGTATATTTTAACAGTATTTTTCTTACTGTGAAATAAGTCTGGCAGCTCCAGCGGCACCTGCTGAATGGAAGTGACTCGCCCGCAGGCTCTGACTAAGCATGACCAAAAAGACTATTCCTATCCGGCTGCATTGCTCGCGCTCATTAGAGTAACCATTACATGCCAGAATGGCTCGCGCACAAACACACACACACAACAAGAGGACGACGCCTTTGGCTGAAAATATTCGGCACTGTTATTGTGATTATTATTATTACTATTATTATTATCATCATCATTTTCCCCGGCCACATAAGAGCAGATGATGAAGGAAATGAAATCACAACAAGCGGGGACCAGAGGCAGCCGGGAGCGCGGCTGGCGCGTGAGGAATGGCTCGTTGGAAAATGTCACAATACATCAGGCGGCAGCCAAACAGCCCGGGTGACTAATTCGCAGGTGGATTTTCGGCAGCGTAATGGAGGAAAATGAGGCAACGTAAATGAAAGGTAAAAAAAAAAAACCCAAACTGAAATATATAAATGTGGAAGCAGAAGCGATGGAGATGAAACCTGTCTGGCAGCTTTGGACGGGAGGAAAGTTGAGAATTATATGATTATACAAAGAGTCGAGCGCGCTGGAAAATTCAACCAAAATCTGATTAACCCCCCCGCTCCCCCCCCTTTATTTTACAGTATCTTCCAGCAGAACAGAGGAGAGCAAATCTCTCTCTTTATTACCGGCTGAGCAACACTGAACCATAATCCACATACCTGCCGACATATTGCGATTCCGTCTTATCTATTTGATTGAATTTTATGCCTTTTATATATTCAGGATGTTCCTCTTCGGCTTGGGAACTCAGCTTGTTTTTACAACCATTTACATTGTTTTAACTCCGGCTGCTTCGTACTAAAAAACAACACAAGCGAGCTGCAGTCAACAAACATATTTTGGGGCCTTTTATCCAAAAAGCTTCACCAGTAATGAAGAAGCTGATAACCGAGGAGTATCTGGTGCTTTAATCAGATCAGTTCGACACTATAGAACAGAATAACACATAACAGATCAATAGTATAGGATTGTGGAAAGGTTTTATGATGGTACGGTGATAAAGCTATATGTGAAGCAGGGTTTCCAATCGAGTTGGTGAAGATGGACTTTCTCCATGTTAGAAAAAGAAGGATTTGAATGGAAACTACGTGTTCAATTTCAGGATAAAGTTGATTTTTTCCTATGAAAGGTTTCATGACATGATGTGTTTAAACAGCAGGAGGTTGGATTGTGATTCTTGTCCACTTTTTGAGGTTGCTGCTGCAACAGCATAGTAAAGTGAGCTTTTTTCCCCCTTTACAATCACTTGATCATACTTATAATCACATGAGCTGCAGCCAGTCCAAGGTGACATGAATAGCGACACACGACGCGCCACCACTGTCGGTGTAAACACAGACGGAATCACATACACACACTGTTTCACACTCGTGCCTGATTTGGAGTCGCACTCTCATGGCACTCACATGGTTTTCGGACTGTGGAAGGAAACCAGAGTAAGAAGAGAAGAGCCACATGAAAAGGGAGAACTCCTCAGGAACCTCCTTCCGCAACACAAACCACTTCAACCCATGCTAACTTTTATCTCTAACAACTTTAATCGCAGGAGCAACTTGCATCAGAAAAACATCACAAAGCTCCTTCGAACTGAGTTTCCAAACAACAACAAACTCGAGTCTTTTCTCTTTTTCCAGCTGCGTCCCGCTGAACTTTAGGAGATGGATTATATCACACCTTTTATATGGATTTCTATTTCTTTTTCCATTTGTTCAGAAGAAAGTCCTTATCATCCTCACCCTCCTCCGAGACAACAGACCAGATGTTGCAGAATGCAAAACACGACAATTTTCTGTTTCCAGACAGCAATTTCTGACATTTGTCGAGTTCTCGCAAACTGTTGATCAAAAAGAGAGTCGTGCCGTCTATATTTTTTGGATTGCTTCTGGTTGGTGCATTTTCTGGAGGAGGGGGAAAAAAACGAAGTACCGCGACTATTCATTTCTCTCCCTGCAAAGCAGGAGCGTACTTAATCCTATCTGCTGTTGTATTTCTCCCCGTCCTCCTCTGTATCTGTCTGGCAACATTATAAGTCCCAGACCTTGTTAAAAACTCCCTTCAGATAACCCACTTCATTCTGTCCCATCACTCATCCGTCTCCTCGGGGCCTCGGCAAACAGGATCACATGACGCGGCGCTAATCTGATTGGCTGATCAGAACTGTAAATGAAACCAGCCAGAACCAATTACAATAGGCACAAGTCATTAAGAGGGATGACTTTGGGGAGAGGAGCGGTGCAGGGGACAGGTGCAGAGCTGCGAGTCTGGCAAATTACTTCCAGAATGGAGTTTTGGGTTATTGCCGCCTGCGCGTCGAACCAGGCGATTGGACGAGGAAGGTATCGATGAAGCTTAAAGCTGACTTCCGCGGCCAGCCTCTTTCTGTACTAATTAAACACAAAAGTTAGCCCTCCTTGGGAGGCTTCTTGTTTTTCGGTCTGCTCCAAGAGAAAGCGCGCCCATGAAGACTTTCTGTGTGATAAGCTGCCAGATCAAAAATGAAACAGCAGCTGGAAAAACTTTCACTAATCAGGTTGTTTGACTCACAGTCGGCTCGCGCCCATCGGAAGTTTAAAATAGCTCTTTGAAAGACGGTATCTGCTAAACTTTTGTTTTCTTGGTTGTTGTTTGCTTTGTAGCAGCCATAGAAGCAAATTAGGAACACGTTCAAAAATCGTTCAAGTCTCTGCCCAAGCACCTGCTCTCCCAACACAATGAGACTCGTTCCTAAAAATATGGGACGCTCTTCTGGTCAGTCGCCAGTTCGACGGCGAGCTCAAACGGAGGTAAACACCCTCGATGGACGACGACTGAGTGTCATCTCGATCTCCGTCTCGGCGGTCTGACCGACCGTCGCGCTGCTGCCGTTGTTTTCCGGCTGAATTTGGAGGACTTTCTTGGTTTTGGTGAGACCTGCAGAGAGGATGGTGTCCAACAGCATCCACACGTGCTGTTTAACTGCGCTCAGTTTCATCAGTTCGATCAGTTTCCTGATCCGCTCGCAACGATAACGACCTGTGTGAACGTACAAATCTGAAACAGCCAGACTACATCTGTTGGGTGTCTGGTTTTGCACACCGATTGCATCACGGCCAGAGAAGAAGCATGAATAAACTCACTGATATCGGGCTCAGTGACTCGGGATGGAAACCCACCGCTGCCGTTTCCACTCCACTCACGCAGGAGCTGCGAAACAAAAGCGGTGGGTAGCGGATCTCCTCCCCGCTGCAAATGGCAATTTAATGTCAGTGGTAATCTTCAATAGTTTTATGGCATTCTTCGCCAAAAGACACGCACATTATATCGCTTGCGTTTCCTTGAAAGCATAAACAAGAAGCGTGGAATCAGCCAACGCTGATGGTAATTTACCTACTGCAGTTTTGCCAACACCGAGCGAGAAAGTACGACTTGATATTTCCTTTAACGTGGAGAAAGAGAGCGAAAAGTGAACGAAACGGCAAAGTTATTAGAACTGACTGTGCGAGGACAAAGAGAGCGCTTCGAAGATTTAATGAAGAGCCATTCAGTGGTTGTAAGCTAAATAATTTACCATTTCAGATTAGTCCCCAATCAGCCTCATTAGTGGAACGTTTTCAAGTAAGTGGAGGCGCCCATAGATCCAGCTCGTTCTCATGCAGCGGACGTGTGAATCAACTCAAGCTGTGAAAAGTACCGATGTGGACCTTCAGTCGGCGTTGTTAGGCGGGAACAAAAGAACAGTGATTTACTGTTGGACGTTGGATTAAATAAGTGGAAAAATAGCAACACTTAGAGCTGATTGAACGCTTGGATTAATGATACACTTTATGTAGGAACCAAACTGACACGACAGAGATCGCACGCCGGGATCTCGTTCGGCGTTTCCGAATCAAACCAAACTAAAACATACTGGTCCGATCATCATGTTTTATCTGGTCACCACGACGACGACGCTTCTGTGGTTCCCTTTCAGGGAAAATGATTTGTTTTTCAGGGAACTGACGTGCTACTTATTAGGTGGATACTTGTTTTTGTCTTTTTTTTTTAAATTCTGTGTCGTCAGCAGAGAAAAGTGTTAAAATAAAATGTCACTTCACATGTTATGAGGCAGATTTTGATGACATTTTCTCTGGTTGGTCTGATGTTTTTACAAAACACAGACAAGTGGGAGAACAGTCACATGAAGACGAAGTGTCATGTGCATAGATCGGCTTCAGCGGGGATCGTTTTTACATGCACGGCAGGACGTGACCGTCAAAAATGGAACCGGGCTGTTTCCCGCAGATTGCTGCTTATTAATTGAGGCGGCCTTTAAAGCAACCGAGAAACTGTAATTAATACAGCCCCCCCCTAACCTCCAGCACAGCCCACTCCCAACCAGCTCACAGAGAGAAGCACACACACACAGTGACACACACAGATGGTGCCTGTGACTCTTCATCAAAAAACGGAGTTTCTGACACATTTCCCGTGTTGGTCTAACGCCATCCTTTGCGGTGTAAACGAGAAGATCAGCCGCGTTCGCCTCATCCCATCATCTGACTTCAGCTTTCATTATCCGTCCCTCGCCACCGCCGCTGCCCATCTCGTTTCATGAAAACTACTCCCAAATATCCCGATCGAAATGTGCGGGGTGAAGAATTGCGGGGGCCGCTTTTGAAATTTTAATGACTGAATGTCCTCGGTTTTGTCAGTGTTTTTACAGACTAAGTAGCCTGGTTCTCTTGCAGAGGAGCGCCCGTGCTGAGGGGGGCTGAGGCAGGCCCCCCCTTTTTTTTGGCTACGGAGCATTAACTCCTGATCTGTGGTTGAATCAGCGTTTCAAGGACGCGAGAGAAAGCGGCGCCTGATAGCAGCCGACAGCAGAGAGCCGTTCGCTTCCCCGGCAAAGATGAACAAAGGTATTCTTTAATCACAGGCGCGACGTGAGCCTGTTTACAAGGCGGCGACTTCCCCGAGAGGTTCCCCTACGAGTCAAGAATGAAAGACCGAGGCAGTTGGAGAGGGACGGAGGAGGGGGGGGGGGGCAGGGCAGGAGACAGAAAGGGAGGTTGCGGAAGCGCTGCTAAAGTGCTAAAGTGAGACAGACACGCCGAGTATTCGGGGTTAATGAGGCAGCGCCGGAAGACAGGTGAGGCGGCAGACGGCGGGACGGCGTCAAGCCCGCAGGCCCGCCGTGGTTTTCAGAGCATATCCATTACGCCGCCATTAACTTGGGTCGCGGTGTCTTGATACTCCAACCTGCACGCTCGCGTCACCTGAGCCCACCGCCACTGATGGGGGCAAAACTGATTGGTTGGGCGCAAACACCCTCCGGCGAGGCGGTTGACCTGCTCGGCTGTTTGGCGGCATCCGCGAGGAGATTGACAACAGAGAGAGACACAGACAGAGTGAGTGCCCCCCCCCACCCCCTCCCAAAAACCCACAAAAGGAAATGAGACGAGTAAACACTTTTTTGGGGGGGGAGGTAACCACGATTTGATCAAGTGCTCACTCCTCAAGTCTCCCACCGTCCTCGTTTTTTCCTCACTTGTTTCCTGAAAGCATTCACTTCATTTCTTTGTCCTGTCATGTTTTTAATTCTCACCTATCACTCCCCGCCCCCCTCGTCCGCCCCCTCCCACCCCACCGCTCCCGAGCTTGTCTAATTTCCCTCCATGTTTGTCTTCTTGTCTCCTCGACTCCTCGGGAACTCCTTTTTTTCCCCCACTATATTTACCATTCTATTAGACACAGTCTGCTCTTTGGCTTCGCTCTCTTGGCGGCGGCATAATGGATCCTTTGCAAAGTTCGAGCGAGCAGTCAAGGCTGATTTTTTCAGAACTCGCTCTACTTGTATGAGCTAAAGTCTCCTTCCTGAATACCCCATTAATCAAACATTGATCCATCAGATGTCACATCCTGCTTTAAAAGCGCGTCATCATATCTTAACAGGCCGGAGACGCGGAAATATCACGCTGGGCTTTTGTGAGAGTGGGAAGTTCCTCGGGGGGGCTTTGTTGTCTCTTCTGGTGTAGTGGTGAGCACAGAAGCCTCACGGGGCAAAGATACCGGGTTCAAACCCGGATGGAACATCGCTGTGTGGTGTTTGCATGTTGACCCTGTGCATGATTGGGTCTCCTCTCGGTGCACTGGGTGACACGGTCCCAAAACGTCCCTTGAAGACTTCTAAATGTCCAGAGGTGTGATTGTGTTGGATGGCTGTGGACAAGCGAACTGCTTGTGTCCCGCCGGGATCGTCTCTAGCCCCCCCGGTGACCCTCAGATGGAAGAAAAGAGGTGGAGAAGATGAAGGATTGGACGCAATCTGCTGGATTCCACATTGTTCCCTGTGTGACGCGAGGACAGCGGACCCGGCGCGCTGGGCTGACACAGCAGTTCATCACGCTTTATTATTCCTCCACTGTAGTTTCAGGCAGGCTGATCACAGCTGGCTAAAGACACAACACCAGTCTATCTATCTGCATTTATCCTGCCAGGCTGCTTCGCTAAGCGCCTGTGACATGACAGACACTTAGCGGTGAAGCCACTGCGTCTGGGCTGGCCTGAAACAGGGAAATTACTCAGCCCATTATGGCAATGAGCTACACACTGGTTCCCAGCACTTAGGATGGCAATGAGGCAGCACAGCGGGCAGCTATCACACACCGAAATGGACACGTGTAAAGGCACACAAAGGTGTGTCTGTGCCCACACACACACACACACACACACACACACACACACACACACACACACACACAGATGCAAAAAGACGCACGCACGCACGCACGCACGCACGCACGCACGCACGCACGCACGCACGCACGCACGCACGCACGCACAGAAAATGTCTGCAACTGACGGCTCCTGCTGTCTGTCTTTCTCTTGCTTTTGAGAGATGATGAACCTATTATTTGGACATGTCCCAGGCAAGTGGACGGACACACACACACGCATGCACGCGCGCACAGACACAAACACCCACGCACACACGTTTTGTTGCCACAGAGTTTGGTTCAGTGACCTATTAGGATTCAACATCCTCCTTCTGTACTTGCGCCTGTGGCTCTTGATTCAAACCAGAGGAGATGTGATGTGACTGTGATGAACGCTGAGACTTATCACACTGCGCAGTCTGACTGCTTGTATATGTGTGTGTAATACTTAATATTCCTGTAATTGACAGAGCCCTTTAACCATGCCGTGGTTGAGTCACTGCGACACAGAGAGACAGACCCCTCTGTGACCAGTCTGGACGGGGGTCTCTCCTCTCTATATCAGTGTGATCAAAGCAAACGCCATCCAGCATGTTTTGTGTGCAGCTTTTGAGCTTTAAATAGCAGGTTTGGTTGCAGGAGATGATGTAGATGGTGTACAAGAGTGCGCGAGCGTGTGTGTGTGTGTGTGTGTGTGTGTGTGTGTGTGTGTGTGTGTGTGTGTGTGTGTGTGTGTGTGT
>JASSRZ010000080.1:18311035-18321709 GCA_032164315.1 Malacoctenus gilli
CACACACACACACACACACACACACACACACACACACACACACACACACACACACACACATACACACACACACACAGTTTTGCAGAGGCAGTGCAGAGTCGAGCAGGAAAGCAGAGAATGCAGTCGACATAGTTCCCGTATTTTGGTCCTGTTTTATTCCCCGCACACTTTCTACCCGGCGACGTCTTCCTCTCCAGGTGTCTGCCTTTGACAATGTCCCCATCCTGTCTGCAGGTCACAACCATGACACTTCAAAGTCACTGTTACTGCCAAGATGTCAAGGGGGGATGAGACGACAACAAACAGAGGACACCGGGTGAATCCCAAAAAAAAATGCATGCCGAAGACGAGGTGCAGAGTGGAGGGGATAAAATTAGAAGAGATGCAGATCTGTCACATGGAAGCGTCACAGAAAATAAAAACAGTGAGCTTCTGATGGTTTGTGTGTGTGTGAGCGAGCGTGGGAGGAGGGAAGCATAAACAGACGACAGAGTACTTCGCGTCCTCCAGCTCAAGTGCACCCTATAGAAATTATCTTTATTGTACGGTTGTTCAATGACAACCCACCGCTAAAAACTTTCATCAGTGAGTCAATTTTCTGTTGGGAGAGTGCTGCTGAAGCCTCGTTCAGGTGAGTGGGCTCCTGGAGACCAATAGATGTTGAAGGGCGAGCGGATAACACGAATCCAAGACTGAGAGTTTTTGTGATTAAAAACTTTGGAGCAGAAGTGCTCCTCACTCGAACGCAGCCTGATGCATAGAAATCAGCGTCACCGCGGACAGAATCAGTGTCTGACTCTTGATGTTTATGTCGCTGTTTCTCGGTTTGAGTTTGTCCTGATCGAGTTATGAAAAGATCAGCAGGCAGCTCTGTTATACTTGATATTTACTGCAATAAAAGAACAATCCAGTCTGTGGACCTTTTGGGAGAAAATAAAGCTAGTGATCACTTCAAATGTTAAACATGAAACGTTGGAAAGTGGAGGCCAAGTAAAATTAACAAAACTTCTTTACACTCTTTGAACAACAGGAGGACGTCACCTCAAACAACCTGAGCTGAACTGATTAACACCAGATGTTAGAGATGAACACAGGTAACGCTCAGGTGAGCGCTCAGTAACTCAAACTGACGAGGAGAGTGTGCAACGCAAACTAAGGCTCAAGATTTGAGTGGTCCGAAAACGGCTCACAACACTCGACTCTCAGCCGTGCTTTTAATTTAACAGACAGCTTTCATTCTGAAACAACTTCAGAGCTTTAATGTTGAAATTCAGCGAAGAATCAAAGTAAAGCAAAGCCAAGTTTGTCGACTAGGATCCCTGTATTTGACGCACGCACGCACGCACGCACGCACGCACGCACGCACGCACGCACGCACGCACTCCTTCACAGACTGAGGTCCTGACACCCACACAGACTTCACTGGAGCCGCTTCCTGTTGTCTCGCATTCGATACGGACACAGTTGCTAACTTTTACAGCACATAAAGTAGCATCAATAATTTGGGCAATAAAGTCATGATCTGGTGAGTTTTATTTCCCCTCGGTCTATATTATTCCCAAGTGTTTACTTAACACTGTTTTTACATGATATATAACTCCAAGGGTGCTGGAAAACAGCCGTTCAAATTGAGTATAAATTAGGCCTGAAAGCCAATAAATGCAATGATGAGTTTTCCATCTTGTAAAGTGTAAGTGTAGCACACGCTTTGAGGCCCCTCTGGCAGCAGGAGGAATCATTTTTATTGTGGCACGCGCTGCAACTAATAGCCTTTTTGTTATGATGATGGCAATATTTGAGAGGGGGCTTCCTCTGTGACAGAGTTAAAGTTAATGAGCTGCTTCTATCTGTGACTTTTTCCGTTGCGTTTCGGGGAAGGGGGGGGGGGGTGAACGCTCTGACCTGTGTCGGTACACTGCAGACTGTGTGCGCTGCTCATTTTGTGTGTTTATGCAGACGGGGGGGGGGGTGCAGACTTTGGGGGAAGATGTGAAGAATTTGTGGGGCTAAAAAAGAGGGCGAGATAGAGGCTCCGGAACTCGAGCGAGCGAGGGGAGAATTGACAGACTGAAACCATAAAAAAGCCAGCTGGAAAGTAACGACTACCTGGGCGCGTCTTGGAGCTCACGAGCTCAGTAAAATTGACCTTATAAAGAGAGAAAAATAGAAAGCGCTGCTTGAAAATTCCGATTAGCAAATGACATCTAATTATGGCGCCCGAGTTATCACAATGTCACTGAATGAAAATCTGAAAGCTCATTATGGGCGATGCTGAGCTGTGAGATACAGCAGATTACATCCAATCACACAACACAAACAGGCGCTCTGATTCTTTGTGCCGTCCAATTTTCTAATACACAACAAAGGCAACTCCGCACTTCGATTTCCATTAATCGCAGCCCGCCTGCGCCGTTCCTTCGCCACATAATTTGAGCCCCAACTTCTCACCTGATACTCTGGATCTCTAACGTGTCTGGATCCGTGGCGTTGAGCGCCGCCACGAAGGTCCCCACGGGGATGTTCTCCATCTTGGTGACGATCAGGGGGTCTGGCGAGAACACGGGGCCCTCGTTGATGTCCTCCACCGTGATGTGGACGGTGGCCGTGGGGAAGGGGTCAAAGCCGGCCTCGGGAACCAGGGGGTCCTCGTTCTCTACTCTGATGACTAACGTGTGAAGTGTGTTGGCTTCGTAGTCGAGAGGCTGTGTGTGTGTGGGGGGGGGGGATTAGAAAGTCAACGAGGCTCACGTCGTCTGAACGAACAAAAGTCGAAGAAAAAGTTACGACGATACCTTGACGACTGATAACATCCCTTCATTGTTGTCCGGGTTGGTCTGGATCTCGAAGCTCTGTGTGGGGTCCCCGCTGATTATGGAGTACATGGCTCTCCCCGCTCCCGTCTCCGGGTCGTCTCTGTCGATGACTGTCAGGTTGACCACCACGCCCGTCGAGCCCTCGAACACGTGAGCCTGGAACTGTCGCGGGAAGAAAAAGAGGGACCGGATCAAACAAACTTGAAACTTTAACTCCTAAAGGCAACACTGGAGTAATTTGTGTTGATCCCTCATCAACAATCCTTTGACAGCGAGTACGAGCGAGAAAATAGGAACTTGACGTTCCTGCTTCTTCTCGATTTCTCCTATGATGGCTGTCTTTCATTCGCCAGCGCTACATTGCAGTGCTGGTCAGCCAGCAACAGTGAGCAGGTGCTGCTGAGCTGTAAAATCTAAATAAATAAAAGGTATCGCTATAAAGTCCGAGGGGTGCGCTGGTATGCGGCTCCCGCTAATGTTTTCCGCCTGCAAAGGTTACGAACTGCAGACAGAGTCCCGCGGGAGCGTTTATGTGGACGGAGATGAAGAACGTTGCAGGTAAAAGCGCCCTGAGGAGGCTTTCACCTCCCGTCCACATTATCTCTCCTTTGTACACATAAAAGGAGTCGGAGGAGGAGGAGGTGAGGCCAACACTGGCTGCAGGTTTGCTGCTTCTTTAGATACGAATTCAGTTTGATTACAGCACAATTAAACTCAGGGATCTCGTTGATCATTAGCACGAGGACTGTAAAGTAGAGTATTAAGATTTGGGGTCCAAAATTGATGCTCGAGAAGTGAATCACTCGACAGAAGAGAGAAAGGAAGTCGGAGGATGAAAGGTGGAAGCAATGTGTTCATCTTTTCTCATGGCTCCTCGTTTCCTGCCTGTTCTTTAATAGCCTTTCTCTCTATGAATGCCGCTACCTCGCTGAATTAAATGCAGTTCCAACATCCCAGAAAAAGAAATGATGAAGGACTGATTGAACGAGAGAATGTAAGAAAGAACAGATGGAGGAATGAACAAACAAAAAATGCAAAAGAATGAAGACGGAGGAAGAGGATGAATGTGATGAGTGGTTTATTTTAATAGAATCCAATTTGTTCATCTCTTCTAACAGCAGTTGTTTTTTTTTCTCCATTTCTTTCCAAAGCTTTTCTTTCTCTCGAATTAAACGTCGACTCATCTTCGGTCTCCTCTCTTCTCGCAAATGAAGGAGTGAAGAAAGAAGAAATTAGGAACCAATGAGAACAAAAAATACACCAACGAATGAACAAACAAAGGAGAAAAACACAGTTATTTAACTGAATCTCTAAATAAAATGCAGACAGATGCACAAACAAATAGCACGCACCACCGAACAACCTCGACGGCATTTCCTTATCAGGCCACTCATTTCTGTTTCAGTGTCGCTCAGTCAGCTTCTCACTGCTCATTGGTGGCATCAGGCTTTTTATCAATGCCCTCTGTTGGCGAGGCGTCCATAGAAAGAGAACGCCGCGATCAGAGGGGCTCACAGTGAAGTTCTGGCCAGGCAGAAGCCCCTGGATCAGTGTGCGCACGTGTGTGTGTGTGTTTGCGCGCGTGTCATGGCCATTATTGTGTCAGAGCTTACAGTGTAATCTTTTAGACACAGAACACTCTGTTTAAGGATAGCGCTGGTCCGGCCTAGATTACTGCATCTCCTGTCAGCCCGCGGTATTGTTGTTTCACAGATTAGCCTTTTACTGCCTTACACTGCCTGGCTCTGTGCATTTATCTGAAAAGAGACAAACATTGATTTCTTTCCCTTTTTCCCTTTCTTTCCTCCCTTTCTTATTCATCCAAAGCAAAAAGAAATAGATGCTTTGGACCGTTCACAGCCCATTTAGGGCACACAGGATCGAAACATGATGTTCTGAAAAGGAAGGGAAAAAAATAAGGTTATGTTTGTTCCCACGTGTGCGTTTTAGGTCCTTTTTGTCCTGTAAGCCTGAGGCAACCTGGTAAAAAAGACAGCATGTGACTGTTCGGAGGGCCCTGGAAAAATAAAAAGAAGATTGATATTCATTTTTAAACAAGCAAAGTGCGCTGGAATCCAAATTTACACAGCAGCGCAGTTCAGCTTGAACCAAACAACCACAGAGCACGACGGGGGTTATACAAGAGTTTCCTGCCGAACCCCCCCCCCCCACAAGCCTCGGAATAAGAAACAAAGGTGTCATCGTTGCATCTCATCAGGATGTTAGACGAAAGACAACACCCTGCTCAAACTTTTACTGCCTTTCCTCCAATAAATATACAAACTGACCCAGACGCACATGGACGGTACAGTGGAGACACGCGGACAGCAGGTGTTCAGATTGGGTTTTAATCATGTGGTGCAGTCATGCGGTTGCAAGAGTCTCCGTGTTCTGTGTGATGCGGCCACTGGGCACCTGCCCCGCCGCTGATAAAGGTCCCGATTCCACCTTGAGCACAAAGCGACCAGTCACCTGAAAGACTAGAAGGAGATGACTGACTTCTAGACACAGCAGTCGCCCTGAAATGACCTAATGCGTTAAGAGAGCGACAGTGGAAGAGGCAGCGAGAAGAACTGCCTTCAAGTTCGCTTTTTATCTCCGTGCATGTGTTGTTTCGTATCTCGAGCTGCAAGCGGTGGACTGAGAGCCAATTACAGTAAAGGCTCTCAGGGAGAGACGACCTAACAGCCAGGACACACACGTGCACACTGAAGACTGAGCTCAAACAATGAGAACAAAACAAAACACACATCTTCAAAAAGGCAAGATTAGGAGAAGCAAGGCAGTTAGAAAGCTAGCCGCACTGCTACACAGCTGGCATAGCTACCGTTAGAATTCTGTTCTCTTATTTACCTATTACCTTGAATTCCACTTGAGTCATTAATCAATTTCAAGAGGAGTATTTTACTTCTCCAATCAAAGAAAGAATTGGTTATAGCAAATTGTTAGATATCTAATTTCCTTCACTACTCAGCATTAATATAGAGTGTATAAAGAGTACATATAGTTGAACACCATTGAAGTATAGTGAGCTAGCTTGCTAGCAACTGGTGGATAGCTATCGTGGGGACTCTGACGTTACAGCATGTATCGTTTCGCACGCTGTCATGACCTGATTTGGGTCATTTATCCCAATCGTATCACACATGTGCAACCGCTTTGCTCATCACACTTTCGCTCTGAGGCCCATCTACAAATGATTCACACACAGGCAAAGCCGCTGAACCCACCCTGCCAAACCGCTACTCTGCAAATTTAATGGCAAAATTTTCATTTCACTGGCAAAATATAACCCCAAAGTTATCTTTGAAAAGTTAACGGTGCTGTTGAAAGATAGCAAGCCGGCACAGATACATACTTGTTGGCTTGCTTTGATTATAATTCAATAGCTTGCTGGCATGTTTACATGAACTATATGATTGCAGTTAGATAGGTTGCAGAGATAGACAGATGGATGGTCAGACAAATAGTCAGGCAGCTTTGGCAGTGACCATAAATCACAGAGCTCAACTGTTCAGATATTTCAGAGTCCAAGGAGAAAAAAAACAACAACCGTGTGCCATTGATTTCCTGTTTCCATCTGCTTTTATGTCTGACTTCTCGAATAATCTGCCCCATAAATCTTTAAGGTAATACCAGGCTGCCCAAAAAAATAATTGGCTGATCGTCATTTGAGGCACAACAGCTCAAGAAGAAAAGATAAATAAATTGATAATGTCGTGTTTCACTCGACAGTCTCAGCATTATAATTGTGACCCTTTCTGTCCTCATCGTGTGATGTTAGCTTGTGTTTGTATCTCGTTGTTGGACCAGTGTGAGCTGAATCTTTACTGTTTGAAGTAATGTGTTCTCAGCTCTGTTGGTAATAATGTTTATTGGCATCACTAAGCCTTCAAGAGCTGAAAATTTTCTGGCTGAATCTGACAATAATCTCTTGGATTAACCATTTGCTGTAACTTGACACAGCAGTGTTAAACCTCAAAATAAATGGCAATCAACCTTATTTTAAAGCACTCAAAAAGCACAATTAGTAGACATCTGCACGACAAAGACAAACGGACTTTGACAAACTAAATAAATGCAGAACAACCGTTGTCTCGACATCGTCAGAAACATCTAGCGGTTCCTCTTTTCCAACAGATGGGGGGGGGTTTAACTTCCCGCAGAAAAAAATGCCCGAGAAAGTGATGTGAAGCCTTGAAAGAGGACACACATCTGTCTGCTTTACTGAGCAACATCGAATGTGCTCTGCCTCATTAACATTATCGCCTCCTCTTCTTATAAAGGCTTTTAATTTGGCTTTCATTGCCACCTGGTATTGTTCTCTTGTTACAAACCACTAACCTAAGACTGCTGTTGTGCACAGAACCAGAAGGTTAATATACAGGGACGGAAATAGAGCGGGAGTAAAACTCAAGTTACCGCCTCACTTATGCTCCCAATCTGAAGGCTGTTAAAACGAAGCTATGGACCCGCAAACATGGACGCTGCACTCTGACGAGCCACAGAGGGTGGAAACTCAAGACTGGAGTCTCTGATTCAGTATCCAGCCAATCGGTGAGGTAAAGACGTGTTGTCATGTTGTGTTTTAAGAACATTGGATGAGAACAGGAAGAGCTGAATCGTGCTATTCTCTATATAGCATATCAGTTTATCATTTTAGGAGGCGTGAGACGTTTTTGACCCGCTAACTTCAAGGGAAGACCTTAGGTTTTAATGACCTTAAGTCAACATTCAGTTCATATATGAAAGCACAGGAGTTCCTTCTTGAGATGGTTCTGAAACAATGACTTAAATAAAGGTGGAATGGAGGTCAGGGTGAACGTGACACTTAAATGTTGACCAAAACATCGAGTCCAAAGCAACGTTTGTCCCAGAGTCAAAGGAATTCTGTCGACATCTCGCGTTTACAATGTCAAATTCAAATAACCAGACGAGCTGCAGACAAAATCCTCGAGCCTTTGCCGTTTCTATTCCAGAGAAAAATAAGAAACAAGCGCATTTTCACAGGATTTTACATACTGTAAGGCACCAAATGCATCTGTCTGACTTATCCATCGACTTGTCCTGCCCACAAACACACACCAATAAACGCATGCACGCAATTGCAGTCAAGCAGACACGCATATGCTCGGCAGATTCTTACAAACGGTTTCGTGCTCGAACATGCGCTCGCTCGCAAGCGGAGACAAATGGAGATCAACTTATTTTATTCCTGGGTGTCTGTCAGAATGTGTTATGAATACAGATGGCAGTTGTGGCTGCACTGACAGGCGA
This sequence comes from Malacoctenus gilli, assembly GCA_032164315.1. Taxonomy (NCBI): domain Eukaryota; kingdom Metazoa; phylum Chordata; class Actinopteri; order Blenniiformes; family Labrisomidae; genus Malacoctenus; species Malacoctenus gilli. The sequence goes on from JASSRZ010000080.1 coordinate 18,319,126, forward strand.
CGGCGACAGACAGCTGAGCAGCTGTTCATTTGTCCTAATGGAAACTACTTTGTGACACGTCCTCGTTGCCCCAAAGGTTTTTTCCCCCCCCTCCGACAGGAAACACACGTAACAGTGGCCCATCAGATTAAACCCCCCCTGAGACGAGACGACCCCTTCCGCCCACCCACCACCGCAAAGCATTCGCTCCATTGCAACATCACAGCAGGGAGGCGCCGCAAAAGAGACGTTCAGAGTTTGTCATCCTGGGCCTGTTTGTAACTCCCACCCCCCCCCCCACCTCACCATCTTTAACACCTTCTTCTCACTGTTTGTTAGTTCACCTCTCTGATGTGAGTCCCTCCAAGGTGGCTCTTCAGGGTGCGTTCACACTTGGCGGCTTTGGCTCGATTAAATCAAACTCCGGCGCGATCTCTCTGTTTGCGGTTCATTTGAACAAACACAAACTCTGCCACTGAGTCCTTGGCGCACGCCGAAACAAGCGGACTGAGACTCCCCAGAACAGCAGGCCTTGGTCGGCCACCAAACAAACCCTGGTGCAGACAACTGAAGTGGGAACACAGCACGGACCAAAGATTTCTGAACAAACCAAACACAGGATGGACCAACCATCACAAAGTCCCTTCTTCTGACAACAAATCTTGCCTAGTGTGGGATATGGAAGCAACCTGCCACAGTTTTGGCACCTCAAAGCATTTTTCAAAGCGACTGAGTTTACCAGAAACTGTGCGTAACAGAAACAAAACTGTACTTTTTTTAAGTTAAGCTCTCACTTTCACTTAATACATACATGTCTCCGGTAAAGGCTGAGCCTGTTTGCGTCACATTGTACATGTTGAGGGCTTCTAATGGCATAAACTTCTCCCAGTATTTTTGCACAATCTGGTATAAACACTGGAACGTATTTATGGAGGCAGCTTCCTCCAAGGTTTGCACACATTGATGTTTGTGACATTTTTTACCCACCCAAAGTTTGAATAGATACAAATACATAATTGTGTTTCACCACCGAAAGTACAAGTCACAAAAGATTCCAAACAATTAAAGCTCTGCTTAATGGATCCAGGCACTCATTTGGCATTTCTAGCCATTTTGAAAAAAAAAGGTCCGAATAATTCATATCCAGAGAAAGAATATGAGTCAAACACAAATCGTGTACATTTTGAAGCAGACCCTTCTTTGTCCTTTCCCTCCTTTCAAGACCAGCTTAGCTCGAAGCAGAATGAGGTGCAGACGGTCCCAGAATTTGTAATAGCGCGTCACTGTGATCTCATCTTCCCGCCCTCAATCCCATGCACAGACACGGTGTATAGGCAGCTTACCTCTCTGTGTATCCCCCACTTCCTCTTTTTTACCCCCCCCCCCCCAAAAGCTTTAATCTTGCATACAGTAAGTGTGCCTGGAGAGTTAATGAGCTTACCTGTGTCTTTATTAAATTTCTGCAGCTCCTGCACAGGCTGCTTCCAAAGATAGATTTCTGATGAATCTGACATTCAGCAAAGCAGCTTTTCTCCCTCTCTGGAACACGACAGATCTCATATTTATCAATGAGGCTTGTAAAGGAAACCAAAACACTCAACGAATGTGGGCATTCGGTGTATTAAATAACCATATGCCTCAAAAACCCACCGGCGGCCATTCAAGAAATACAGCAGATGCATCTTGAAAAAGGAAGCCTGGAGAGTCTTGTGTCCGAAAAACGTTGCATCTCTTCTGAAAACAAACAACTCTGACAGCCGGCGCTTACTTTTCTGTTGCACTTTGCCTGTGTGCTCCCCTGTCAGAGGGAAAGTTCTCACTGTCCGCTCCAACAATTTACAACTGCACACATTCAGACTGTTAAAACGGCTCTCTGGTCTACCGGCGAGCAGCGAGTCCTTGAGAAAAAAAGGGGAAGAAGGTGAGCAAAAGGTGAGGAAAAAAACCTCACCTTTAAAACTTCCCTCCTTTGAAAATGTAAACTCCAACAGCTGGTGCAGAAAGCAGAGGAAAGGTGCAGTGGCAAAAGATTTTTTTACTGTATCTCTAAGAAAGTTGAGAGTGCGCAAATCTCTACACGATTCATATCTAAGATTCCAAGATGTTCCACGGTTTATTTAAGTTCAACTGACTCATCCACTGGACCAAAAGTGTAACAAGGACAGAAAACTGCCAAAATAATCAGATATTGATGGGATACAGCAAGCAATATTCAACCTAACCTGTTACTGCTTGATAAAAACATGAGATTATTCTACGAGTGAAAAACTTTGACCGTAAAACTCTGGAGACGGCACAGCGTTGTACCCAGGAATGTCATTAAGCAACACTTCCAGGGAAACTGTTGGTTCATACTTCACACAAATTAACAAGCGGCAGCTCAGTCCTCTTTCCGCTCTGTAAAAAGATATTTTACATCAGTGGATAATTTCTTTTTATTCCAGTGCCCCAAAAAACTGCCTCAAAGAAATCCTGTGGACGCATCATTTTGTCTCTGATCACAGTTAAGTCAAATGAAGTTGGATGCGTCTCTCACTCACACACACACACACACACACACACACACACACACACACACACACACACACACACACACACACACACA
>JASSRZ010000080.1:18334605-18354574 GCA_032164315.1 Malacoctenus gilli
GAAAGAGCGAGAGAGAGAGAGAGAGAGAGAGAGAGAGAGAGAGAGAGAGAGAGAGAGAGAGAGAGAGAGAGAGAGAGCAGCCTGACATCTGAGACACCACATTAACTCCCTGAATAGGTGTGATATTATAATCAAATTGGCAGTGGGCTCTTTGTTCTCTGCCGGCCCTTCAGTGACGCGCGCTCACCGCACCGAACCACCGACTATTCTTGAGACTTCTTTTCAAATGCTGAGAGAAAATGATGACAGACATGGAAAAAAAAAGAGGCTTAGGTAAAAAATATTAAAAAAAGGTGAGATGAAAACCCACGAGTGACACTATTTCCACACGAGCAACATCTTTCTTTACGCCTTCACCTCCTTCCTATTTCCTCCCGTCCCCGCGTTCGTTTCCAGGTCGACGGCACACTCTTCTCTTGAGATTAACCCCTCCGTTGCCTCGACTTTGAGAACCAACTCTTTTATAAGACGAGAACAGAAGCTCCCAAACTCTCTCTTTAAACTTGGAGGCCTAAATAACCTCCACGAAGAAAGACTGTGGACCCTCGGTTGATAAACCGAAACATTGCAGTGAAGCCAAACACTGGCATACGCACACTTTCTACAACTCAAATAACACTGAAAAGTCTTCAAAATATCAGCAATCAGAAGTAGATTTTCTGACCTGCTTTAGATTCGATTAAGTGTTTATGTTTGTTTTGTTTACTAGTTCAGAAAACCTAAACTTAAAACTGAGATTGGCCGTATTTAAGAAGGAGCTCCAAAACATTTATCTAGTGGTACTTTTTTCTCAATATACCAAATACACGAGAATGAAACGAAGGACCCGTTGTAAAAATCGATAGTTTGCCTTTGTGCCTCTCTTGATATTTGCCCGTCTGGCGTCGCCATCCATCACTGTCGGCGCCCATTGACCCTCGTTGCCTCCGTATCGGTGTGATGTGCGAGGAGCTCCCCGCTCGCACTGATGTCTTTAAGAGCTTTCGGACTGCGGACATTAACCGACCCGATTTCTGTCGCCATCACTTACGAGCATGCGGTGACGGCCCCAAACGAGCCCGAGAGCGACACCCGAATTATCTCTCAGCGTGGAACGGCGCCGAGCGGCACGCCGCGGAGCGCCGGAACACCGGAAAGACTTTCTCATCAAAACAATCCGACGGAGCCGTCAACAAGAGAGAACCAGCTCGACATCCTTTCAGCTGCTCACTACATTTCATCTCAAAGGGCCTTAAAACAGGAAGCAAGACTCTAAAATCTGTGTGGAATGAAAAATACGAAGTCAAAACTGTGATTCTGGCTTGAAAAAAGGAGCGAAAGCGATGACACGTGATTGATGAGCTGCTTCAATACCAAGTATCGGGTGATTAAAACTGCACAGCGTTTGATGCGAGTGTTTTGTGACCACCTGGAGTCATGGAGAAAAGTTAAATATGCATCACAGATAGAACACCAGATGGTTTCACCAACAATAAATAACCAAACATTTATTTAAATGCGAGTGGTAGCTGGAGAAGGACTGCTTTTCATTTGGACTCTCCCATTAGTTCTGTTCATTTGCTGCATTTGTTGTTTACGAAACAGCTTCTTCACACCACAGATCAACATCAGTGACTCTACTCTAACCACTAAAACAGCCACAACACACTTTAAAGTCCTTCACATGGATGAACCTCGCACCTTCCACTTCTAATCCTCTACCTTCAATACTATCACACCAACAGGGAGAGACTGCGGAGAGCCAGTCGAGCTTTGGTGTCTGTTGACGGGTTTTCGCCTCAGAGAACAGGAGTGTGTACACACACACACACACACACACACATACACACACACACGCACACACACACACACGCTAATGGTGACCATGTTGGGAGCAGTTCACATTCAGTGGCACAAAAAACAGATGGCGCCACTTGCAAGTAAATAAGCCTCAACTAAAGTCAATATTTGTTAAAGGGAAAAATCCAATTTGTATTTTGGAGGGAAAATGTGTGTAAATGGGTTTTTATTAACAGTGTGAGCTGCTTTGGGATCAGAATAAAGCTCCGAAAAAGTGCTCAGTTCGGACACAGATGTGTCCCTGCGCCGAATATGTGACGCCACATGATGGGAACCGACGCCGCCCGACAGGACCCGAAGCCACCCGACTCCGCCTAATGAGACCCGACGCCACCCGACAGGACCCGACGCTACCAGGCATGATGCAACACCACCTGACGTGACCCGACTCCACCTGACGTGACCTGACGCTGCCTGACGGGACCCGACTCGTCCACAAGTCCACCCGATCCAATAAGCTCCGCCCTCTCACCTGCAAAAGTTTGCGCTGGCTAAGAATTGCAGTCTGTAAAACATCCACAAGTATATTTGAACAGCAAACTACCGAACCAGCTCGCTGAGTATCGCATCAATTTACCAAACGCAGCCAAAATCGACAGGTGCCGTGCTCTAACCAGCACCAGTGTTTGTGTGAAACCGCCACAGGAGTGTTTTTATGAACACCTCTTTCTTTCTTTTCCCCCGTCATGATTGGCTCCACTCAGGGTTTCACCTCACAGGTCGCCGCCAGCCTCCTGCACTCCACCTCTATAGACATATGATTAATCACTTTGACAATGGTTAATTACAGCAGAGCTGGAGTCATGTGAGGGCCCCTATCTGGGCCACCACAATCTGCACAAGTGATCTACTTCTCCAGTCCGCCTCTTAAGCATGAAAAGCGTTCGCCCAGAAGGAGGAAGCAAGAGAAATAAGGGGGCGGTGGGAGCAGGGTGACACGCTGATAACAGTCTTTAATCATTTCTTCTGCCGCTCCCTTCGCATGTGCGACTTCCAACAGATTTTCTGACATCTGCTGCATTGTGCCGAGCGAAAACACCTCAGCCAGCTTGTACATTTCAGAGGCAGGAACAGAGAATTTGGTCCGCTTCACATTTGACATGAAGCAGAATTCAGACAGAGAAACGTGTTGAATTTCAGAGTGAAGAGCAGATTCCTCGCAACAAATTAGAACGAAAACAGTCAAACGAGAGTCTCCCAGCTCGACTCAAGGTGAGTCCCTTGAACATAACGATGGGACATTAATCAGTTTGGATTCCTAACATGGCCACAACATGAAGGGAGTGATGCAATAAGTTGTCAGCCGAGAAACGTCCAGATTTTTACCTCCTTTGATTAAAAAAAAAAACACATTTTCTGTGTCCGAATTCATCTGCACATTCATATTCTGCAGGGGTGCGAGACTTCAGTTGATTAATGCAGAATATTTCACCACACAGGTTCTCTTATTAACCATTTTCAGTTGGATTTGAAGACAATATTGACTCCTTTAGTGATTTGCAATTCAAACACGCAGCTCTCTGGTAGCCTCAGGCGTGTCCCTTTAAAACTGACCCAAACTCCTCTCATTAAAATGCCGTGTTTGGCTCCGAAAAGTGAGGCGTGAATTGATGAAATGATTTATTTAATTGTGTTTTCAGACATCGAGTTGCGTAATTGCGCGCCTGTGCGCAGCGTGCAGATTTAACAGCTACGTCCCGAAACCGAGCGGGAGTTGGCCTGACACGGCGGGCTATTATCTTGACCCCACACGCCATCATTTTTTATAACCAACCGAGCTGCATATAAATCAAAAGACTGTTAAATGAACATAAAAATAAGCCCGAGTGATCCAGAACTGGCGGGCGGTGCATTACAAGCAGGAACTCCCAGCTTGCCGAGTCGCTGTTTTCTCAGCTTCACATGAGCATATTTCACAGTCGGTCCATGAAATCCCTCTGTATGTCCTCGGCTCCTCTGGGAGCACGACGTGCCAAAAAAAGACTAATACACAGGAGACACACATCAGCTGCGTTTCAGCGCCGCGCTGAACTGAAAAAGAGCGCCAAGCCGGCACAATGTGAAAGCTCAGCAGATAAAAGGAGCGGCAGGGTCACAGACAGCCCATCCATCCCACTGAGGAGGAGCCGCCACAATAGATTCTTATGCATAAACGTTGCAAAGTAAAAGATTAAATATGTAAATTGGCCGACGTCCAACAGGACTTCGACATATCTTTTAGAGATTTGACAGAAGTGCAGTTTCTAATAGTCTTTCCGGAAGCTCGCCCGGGACGGAACGACACCCAGTTAATCATCTCAGATGGTTCCTGGAGCTCTGCCGCAGGACCACCAGATCCGACAACCCTTTTTACCAGCACTCCTTCCGTCATCTGACTTATTCCATGTCCACCTGACGGCACAGTGACTGTGTGACTCGAACAGGAAGGTTTCAGGTGACATTTGTACTGGTGAACCTTTTACAGATCACACAAAAAGTACAAAAAACTTGGGATTATTTCTTTGTGGCAACAAAGCTTCCACTGGAAAGTGTGTTTAGTTCCTGGTTTGTAAGGAAACTGCATTTGTGGGATGAGCAGCATGGTTGAGACTAGGTTCTCAAGCCTTTTCTGGCAAAGTCGCACAGCGTAACTAGCCATTGAGTCTTGTTTGAAGGCTTGGAAGAATAAAACTGTGATATTTAGTATGAGGATTGCTTTCGATTGTGCCTTTAAAGTTTCCCTGATCACTGAACAATACAGCAGTAAGCTATATTCCTGTTTCCTGCGCAGCATTTAAGTGTTGCAGCCCACTGTGCTTGCAGAGGAAATCTTTTATTGTGAAATAAGTCACACAGATATCACCAAGCCAGCAATCAAGGAGGTTCCGGCAGTCCGTAGTTGGGCTGTCACTGCCTACCTGTTTATGCAGGAGTTGTCAAACAGTCGGCTGGTTCGCGAAGGGTTAATGTCAGATGGAAAGTGTTGTTATGTGGGCACTGAAGGCCGAGCTGTAGCTCCTCACCGAGCTGTCTCATCGGAAAACAAACCTCTGCTGCAGGCACCAACTGTCAGTGTTGTTATTTCTCCGTCCTCCACAGTCGGAGGAGATGCCCGTCTCGCGGCTCACTTCTCTTCGCCACTGCACCGTTGTCGTGACTGTTCTGCTATTGTACTGTTTAAAATATGTTTGCACTGGATCTGAAGTGCCTGCCATTCACTGGAAAAAAAAGAACGAGCCGATCCATTATCTTGCTTTATGGCGACCGATGCAACCGTTGTTTTTCTTGTGCGGGGGGGGGGGGGGGGGGGGGCACTGTCCTTTTTCTGGTTGCATTCAAGTTCTTTGGACAAGCAGCAAAGTGTTGCTGAGAAAATGACCTTCTTGCACACACATGTGGGTGGGAAGCTGGAAAACACTAAAGAAAGTCCTTGTACTCGCTGCCTTCCGTTTGAAAATAACATCTCTGCTCAGTATAGCGATCGGCGGGCACCCAGATCGTCGATCTGCGCTCCTTTTTTGTAATAAAGGGATTAAAATGTAAAAATGGTCAAGCATCCTATTTTATGGAGCCAGTGGTGATAAAAAGCCGTCCAGAATTCAAATGAGAAGATGTGGAGTGGAATAACTCTGGGATATTCTTCCTATTTTCAGTCATGGAATCATTAGCCGGGCACTTCTGGACCAGAAACTTTGCAGTCAGGCTGAAAAAAAGAGAGATCATTTTTGTGCCAGTGACTGTTGATGAAGTAAAACATTTAGTGGAAATCACATATTTTTACTCAAAGTAATTCTGGCAATTTTGAACATAAACTTCGAAACAACTGTCCATTGTAGTGGTCTTCAATGTGGGGCCTCGGAACTCAATGGGGGTCCCCAAAAACTCTGCCTGTCGTGGAAATGAAAAAGAAAATGAGTTGAAAGAAAAGAATTAAAGGACTTCTTAGATTAAAGAAACTGATCATGCTTTTATTTGGAAGTTCGAGTTTTTGTTTCTTGTGTTTGGTGTCACTGTGATGCTTATGCAAATTCAAAGTTCGTCTACGGGTGTCCAGAAGTTCTTGTTTTGAGGCTGTTTCTCCAATAAATTGAGGTTTGAGAAGTCTTCCATTCTTCGGCTGAACCACAAAAGTCTTCCTGCAAATATTTATTGAAAAATCGGTTTCTTCTTTTCAACGAATCAAACCCTTTCAGAGACGCTGTGAGCTAACTGAGCTAGCATCGAGCCAACAATGACGGCATCACACAGACGAATACAAAGCGAAATTCATGAGCCGTTGCCGCAGGACTCCACTGCTCCATTACAGCAAAATCAAATCAATGCACACAGTAAATGCTGCATTGGAAATACGGACTTGACAAGTACAAGTGTCAGGCTACTATGATTTCTGCTCCTCTCTGCAGAGAACAAAATGAATAGTTCAAATAATTCAGCTGGAAAGAAACTCCACAAAACAGAGAGCAATTCAACATGCATTCAAGTGAAACAACTCCCAATTTTCCCCCACGGCTGACGCTCAAAGGACTGTCAAGTGTGCTCTGTAGTTCTATATTTCTTTCCCTCTTCTTCTTCTCCTCTTTTCTACTATTCTCCGATTTCATCTGTTTCCCTCTTTTGTGCACAACCCATCCAACATGAGCTCCTGTAACTGCAGCTGTCGGAGTGAATCTTTTCTTCCCGTCTCCTAACCGTCTTTCTCCCGTTTTGTCGACGTTCACTTGGATATCTTTTTTGAGGGATGTGAAGCGCCGCTCGCGGTTCACGGCCCGTGCTCCTCCAGGCGAACCACGAGCCGCCTCGAGTGGATTCGAAAAAACCGCACGCACACCTCTGCCGGCATTAACGATCCAGGACCGCGGCGATAATCGTGCGGTCGCAAAGACGGGCGCCCCCTCATCCCGAAAGTATCCGTCTCCTCCCGAGCAATCCCTGGAATTGGCAGCCCTGGAAACGCTGACATACTAATCCCACATACAAGACACATCTCCGGGCAGGATTAAATGTGATTTCATTAGCACTCCACAACACACGGCGATGCCCCGCAATATACAGGCAATCCCTTATTCCCTGCCCTCGGCTAAATGAATGCTGATGGGATCTGTTGTCCTTCAGGAGCCTGCAAGGGCAAAGTGAGCATGTAGTGCATGGATGGATGGATGCATGGATGGTTGAATGGAATTACAAAAAAAAAAACCACCTTATTTTGGTTTTGTTTCCAACAAAACTGATAATCACCAATTTGAAAAAAAAAACCCCTCCAACATATTTCACTCCTACAATATGGATCGGAAGGCTGATGTTGGTTTGAAATTTTAATGTTTAATTGAATTTACAGTTTCAACACATTTGTGTGACCAGAAACCTCAAAGTGGGAACGAAATCACATTTAAACCTTGTTTTTCGCAGCAGGTAATCTACCAAAAATGTTAATAATCATGATTAAAACTTGTAAAATCTAATAAACAGGGTTCAAAAATCTCACAGCACGTAAAAAAGTTGTTTTAAACTTGCAGCGCCGCCTTGGTTCCCCTCTGAACTCGCACAGTGTTACCTATTGATTTGGGGGGGGGGGGGGGCTTGCTTTGCAGCATTGACCATATTTATCCCACCTCATCAGGCCAATTAGTGGCGGGATGATAAGCCGCTGCAACACCGGCGTCCCTGAGCGCTCCCTGATGAGTGCGGGGCTAATTGGGGTCAAGGTTGGGTTTAAGGCTGCGCCGAGTCAGAGCAGAAAGCGCAAGCCGGGGCTAATCTAATCAGGTGCACCATCAGACCACAGTCTAATCGCGTCATTTACTGTGCAGTTAGATGTATATTAGGGACTGAAATAGTCCCCCATTACCACATGCCCCCCACACCAGGACTGGAACATGGATTTTCAAGCGTGTGTGTGTGTGTGTGAGCATTGGAGTTAAGTGCAATCATCATCTCGTGGCTGCCACCATCAGAGCTATCAGATGCCCATCTGGGGAGCACGCGTGCCCATGTTTGCATGTGCATGTCGCTGTGTGCACGGCTGGCTGCGCCCGCACGTGTGTTTTTGTGTGTGCGGATCCTTCAGTGGAGAGCCCAGGTGTTCCTGTTTAAGTGTTAATTAGATTAGTGCAGATCAAACGGGGGTGCCATCCGCTGGGGAGCAGAGGTGGCGGGGCCGTCCCGCCGGGGCGCCGCTTCCAGATACTTCTCGTCACCCGTCAATTAGAATGAATTAATCATTTACTGGACTCATTTGATTGGCTTCCCTGCACCGCTCTCACTAAAGGAAGTATACAGACCTGGAACAGGACACAAGGAGGTCGGAGGAGACAGAAAACAAGCAAAAGAAGAGAAATTCATCAATAAAACGAGCAAAAATTGGAGAACAGACGATGGGTCCAGAACAAAGATAAATTGAGCAGTTACTGAAATTAGTTTTAGCGACCATATGTGTTGTGAAAAAAGGCAAATAAAATTGGAAACCATGGACAGGTTTTATTCTAGAAGTTAGCCAACAGGTGTAGCCAGAGGCGCAACGGCCTCTCCGGTGGAAGGTCCCAGTTTATTCCCTCTGTGTTGGTGTTAGGAAGTAGTTTTTACCACAGTGTAGATGTAACACAAAAGGCAAATTGTGTCTAATAAGTGCGCGCGCACGTGTGTGTGTGTGTGTGTGTGTGTGTGTGTGTGTGTGGCTGAGAGAGATTTGTCGAGCAGCTAAACCAACAAACAACGAAAAAAAAAAACCCTAAAAGGAACTGAATGAATGCAGAAAAATTCAGAGCGAAACTCTCCGGGACATATTTTATATATGAACAGCTCAAACAAAGCCGTGTGCAAGTTTGCACGAGTCTATAATTGGAATTGTTCCTTCTTGCATTTCTCACAATCGAGTGAATTAAATCTTATTTAAAAAACCAGCAGTTCAAATGCTGTTTTTTTCCCCCAAAAAAGCATCTAATTCACAACATTACCACAAGTACAGCGAGTCAAAAAACCTTCAATAATGAAGAAAAAAAAAAAAAGATTAATTGCTGTAATTTGACCCGAAAAATGCTATTCTTAGAATAAATGTGTGAGTATGTTTAAATACATCATAAGATCTTTAAAATTGCTAAATATCACAAAAAAAACGAAAGCTTGGACACAGTTTGAGAATAGTACACAGGCACACACACACAGACACACGCGCGCGCGCTCGATCACAAGCAGCACACCGCACTCGGTCTCGGCAGGCTGCCGTTGCCTTTATCGAAGCCCAGAAACGTTTGACAAACAAACTTGGCCAAGTGTGGCTGTGTTCCTGCGGAGCCACTGGGACTGAAGACCAGGAACAAGGACGCCACAGATCAGTGGTGGCACACATCAATTCCACATCAAGTAGTGGCTCCTAATGTGGGTGTTGCGTTGTTTTTTTTGTTTTTTTCTGGAGTGCACAACAGGGAACAACAACAGATGTTTTCTCAAACTCTTTAAATGTTTATATGTTCTTGCCTTTGCCGGTCTGTGATTACTCAACGCGGCGTTCCGGCTCTGCAGAGAGACGCTCTCTTGTAGTCGCGCGCAAACTTTGCTCGCCCAACACTTTGGGAATATGACCGCTTGTGAAGAGTTCTGCCTCTGAGGCACGTTGGAAATTCAACACGCTGGCACATACGAACAGGGAACATCTTGCCCAGGAAACGGGGAAAATTCGCCATCCTGGCAGCGAGTGAACGGGGAACCCGAACGCTCGCCGAGTGGAATTCATCGCGCAACAAACGACCACATCAAGCACGTTCCTACAATTGCGTTGGTCCTCACTGACCCCGAAATGACCCCAGAGGATTACACTTGGACAGATTCAGCTCCTGCATTTGAAACCTTCACTAAACACTGCCAGCTTGTTGACAGAAATCAAACTCTCTTGATGGGAGATTCAAAAGGTATTGACTGAGTTTTTGGACGGCTACAAAAACACTCTTATTGAAGCAGTGGTGGGAAGTTTTCACCCTCTAGTGAATCTCTCACCTGTGCAAAGGAAACCGACTTTGCAACCAAACAAAAGTGTTTTGGAAAAGTCTAACTGTTGAGACGGACGCTGCGATGATTCAGTGAGTTTACCGACATTTCAAGCGAGATATAACAATCATGTCAAAGCTCTTAGAACAGCATAATAAAGAGAACGCTCTCTCTGCTTTTCTTTGATTTCTGTTGCACTAACAGTCTGACACCTCCTAATAAAGATCATTTTCTTCCCCACACATCAAGGTGCACTTACAGGAGACGGAAAACTGACGTTTTTCCATGACATTTACAGCATTCAAAGGAGCAAAAGCACAGCTGAAATTATGAGTGACGATCACTCACTCTGTGACTGCTTTCTGCTGAAACATTTGACAGTTTTGGCTGCTGGTAAAAAAAAAAACAGTCCAGTAAAGGAAAAGTCGCGCTAAAAGTCACGTGCAAAAGACGAATGGCCCCCAAAACTCCATTGTCAGAGGAAGTGGAATGTGGAGTCAGTCGCTCCGATACACAATATGCTTGCAAAGACCTTTGTGATGTGAACTGTGGAAATTCCTCATTGCACTTGAACTGCTGAGTGGCAGGAGTCTAAACGGGCTCTCACAATAAGGTCACTTCTCACTCGCTCGCGAGCCTCCAATCACCTCCTGTTCTGTCTGGACACACCGAATCAGAAATGCCACCCTGGCGCTCGTCCTTTCATCCGTCCGTCTCCTGGACCCTCTGCAGGGGTCACGCACACGCACGCACACACGCACGCACGCAAACACACACTTCCATGCCTTCTGAGGATAAAACACTGACTTCCATTGATTTCCTTTAGGCTGCTTCTAAACTTAGTTCAAAGTCCTTCTAATAATAGCCTGAATATAAAAGGTGCCTTTGCCTCCGATTGGAATAATTTCCCCTCCAACACCCCCCCCCCCCCTCCCCACACACACACACGCACACAAATTGGGTGCATGCAAATAATCCATGGCTATGATGAACGTCATTCTACAGAAATTGAAGAAGCTTTTACGAAGGACGTCTTTCTGCTCGATGATAGCCGACACGAAACGGAACGCCTTCGAAAATAGAGGAAAAAAAACGGATAAGTAACCACTAGCCACCAGCCACTTGTTGCCTGTGTCCTTTCCATCCATCTGCATTCAGCAAACCCTCACTTGTGCTCCATATTCCCATGAATGCTTCCAGAAGCACCCTGAGAGTGACGCACGCCACCGGAGCGATGATGCATTCTCAAAAGCGACGAGCTTTGAACGTGCGGCTCTGCATCCGGGAGGACAACCGAGACTTTTTCTCTGTGTCTTCTTCTCATCAAGGTCCTCCTTCTTTGAGGGGAACGGAGCGTGGTGGTCCGACTCAGCACATGACTCACATAACTGTTGAATTCAGACAGTTTCACAGCCGTCTTTTCTCTCACGGATCATTTTAAATGGGCGAAAAAAACCCAAGACAAGCATTCCAGTTATCACGATGATGAAACTATTGATCTTGGTTATGATCCACGACGTCTCAGTTGATCAGGTTAAGGAGTTGAAGATGTGCAGTGGTGGCGTGGTGGTTGGAGGGGTTAACTTGGGGCTGGAGGCTTCGGTGGAGTAAACGCCACTGCTTGACCCCCCACCACCCCCCGCCCTCAACACCACCACCGTTCAACCTCAAGCAAGACCCCTGAACTGTAGGATCTCAGAGGTCCTAGTACAGTTAACTATGGGGCGGTTGGGTTTATTGCAGGCATAAATTAGTACTCAAGAGATCGAGGAAAGTATTTATCAGCTGCATGTTCAAGTCCAAATGTCCTCCAGCGATTCGAGCTGAATCTATTCTTACATTGGCTGCAAATGCATTGATGAACACACACACAGCTCAGCTGAGACATGACACCACACGGTCCTCCAGAGACATCCGGCAGTTCGACCCTCTGATGACAGGATTGTTTGATGGGATCACTGCAAACCGCTTTCTCAGAAATTTCCCATTGATTTTGCTATTGATTACTGACAGCAAACGAGGCGACTTGTGTTTCCCGATTCTCGGAGCTCCTCTCCTCCCTCTGCTGCTGCTGCTGCTGCTGCTGCTGCTGCTGCTGCTGCTGCTGCGGGTATCCCGTCACCCCCTCGATAACCTCTGATTCCCCCTGAATTCCGCTGCACCATATCCCGACAGACACCGCCGCTGCTGGTGCTTCCGCGAGATGCAGTACGTTTTTCAGAGGCATCTCCGACGTGGGCTGGCGCTCCGCGGCGCTAAAGACGCGCCTCGGGTCTGTTTTGGGCCGAGGCCACATCGAATCGCGTCAAGCTGCACAGTGGAGATTGAGGAGGGATGTCAGACGCGGGAATGCCGCCGAAAAAAGCCGGTGACGACTCAAACTCCAATGCCGGGTGCCGCTTTATGTTTAGGAAAACGGGCAAACGAGCGACTGGAGTGCCCACTCAGCTGTTGGGAACTGCCCAGAAAGCAGGAAACTGGCTCGAGTGATCGACACAACCGCATCACATGACCGCCAAGTTCTGAAATACAGAGAAAATGGTTGAGCTTCACTGACAGAAGGATCAAGGGAACTGAGGGATCAAGACTTCCAGGGGAAAAAGCTTCATGTCGTCATAACAACACAAAAACCTCCATACTCGTCCAGCGAGTTTTAGATGTAAGAAATGGGTGAATCGCGACACATGCACACAGCCAAAAATAACTTTAATTGCCTGTAATTCCTCACAGGTGAATAATTACTTTGGTTCCTCAATCGACCGGTGGCCCCACCTCACAGAGGAATTGATTCCTGCACTTGTTTCCCGGGAACAGTTCGAAATTAGCCGTTTTCGGATCAATTCCACCTGCTGAACTCTTCTATGTCTATTTTGGGAACCCTCTGGTCTCTGTGTGAAACGGCAGCAACGCGCAGACTCTTAAAGAAAAAAATAAAACCTAAAAATCGGACTGGAAATAATCAACTCTCTCCCACTGTAAACATTATTCATGCCGTCTCCTCTGCGATGAAATGTCCCCATCTCTCCTGGGAGTGATATGTTGTCACTGAGGCACTCTGGGGCAAGCGGAGTGATCCGTCTGCAGCTCCCGCTGAAACGGGGACAGCTTGCTTATAATTGCTGGAAAATGTCACCACAGTTGATTACCAGTGATTTGTACGACTGCAAAGGAAATCCAAAGGAGAAAAGAAAGAAGAAGAGAAAAAAAAAGAGAGAGAGAGAGTTGATGAGCGCATGTTTAATGAGACTCATGCATACTAATGCAAGCATCTCATTCCACTCTATTTCCTTGCATAAACACATGCAAATTCATGGGACAAGTCGGTGAAAACATAAGAAGCCATGCTAATGAATGCAATAAGTTGTTATTATCTCACGTAAGTGGTCAATGCTGAACGTAGCTCTGCAGGTTTGGCATTTGGAGCTGTCAGAAATGCCTGCGACGGAAGCGGCACATCCTAAAAACAGCGTTTGGACACTCGCCGACGAACTTTTGAAGGTTTTACAAGGAGAAGCAGGTGTACAACACGTGTGTGCGGATGCGCAGGGTTGGAGGGTGGCATTAAAGGATTAATACGAAAGGAGGAACGACACATTCGAGCATCAACGTTTGCTAAACTTGTAATTTTTTGCACTTTGTCTCCAATAGGAACCACAGCAGAAGGGCGCTCCGCTCCTGCAGAGCAGCGATTTGGCTTCCTGCTTATAAAACGAGTCGATGATGAGCAGATTATTGGTTTCAAAAATCTCTAAAAGAGGACAAAAACGGTGTTCAATTTGTGTGCCAGCGTTCCCACTGAGTCTTTGCCTAATGTGAAACGAGGACTCAACATAACACACACACACACACACACACACACACGCATCGCATGTCATGTTGGGAGAGACCCAGTCTGGCGTGTGTTGGAAGGGACACATGTAATGTCACCTGCTGAAGGCACATATAATCATCACTCTGGCGGGCGGAACGTTTGACTTAAAACGTCTGCGGCATTTCCAGCTCACGTCTGCACAGACACACACACACACACACACAGACAGACACACACAGGGCGACACGCACAGCCAAGCAGGATGGTAATCAATGTTATGGTGCCTGCATTGCTCCCAGAATTAAAACGTTATTGGACGAACGCACTCGAAGCCGCGATTTGACGTCGAGAGCGCGGGAGTCGGCGGCTGGTTTCGGCGGGTAGCGGTCCCTCCAAGCACAACATTGTCTCCAACAAGCTGTTGACCCGCCATGCTTTATCTCGCGTGCACCTGTTTGGGTTCTCCAACATGTAAATCTGCTGAACTCCGAGGGTCCATCAGCAGCTGCTGGGCGCCAGGCGGCGAATACAGATGCAGGCAGATAAGTCGTTGCGGAGGCTTCTCACGTCCGTCTACTGAGGAGCTGCACAACAACTTGGCCGCAGCCACAGCAGCGCCGACACTTCCATTCTTCAACCGGATTGATTCTCCCCAACCGCTCGCAATCGGACTCATCAATATTCAGAATCGCGCTGCCCTAAAATAGCTTCAGCCTGAGGATTTTAACCCCTTCAAGAGGAGCGCGCCGATTACGATCAGGGGGGAGGGAGGCGGATTGACTGGCTGCTGAACTGCACCGCGGGAGGACGATCGTTACGCCCGCACCCTCTTCTCCATCACAGGCAAATTTCTGTCCCGTTGAAAGCAACAAGGCGGATAAACTAATTACACGGGACTTTTTTTTAAAGAGAGCGAGAGAGAGAGAGAGAGAGAGAGAGAGAGAGAGAGAGAGAGAGAGAGAAAGAGAGAGAGAGGAAAGAGAGAGAGGGGTGATGCCAGGCGGACGCTGATGGGCTGAAACAGGAAATGAGTTGAAACAACGTCTGAATTCCCCAAACGCCGACGTCTGGGTGTGGGAAAAAAAGAGGCGGCTGAGCAAAATTGGGAAGACATCAGAGGAGTTTTGACTGCAGTGGCTGTCTGAGGCGAACCGGGGAAGAAAAAAAAAAAAGTTTGTTCTGAGTTTGTTTTCATTCAGTGTGAAATTAACGAGGGTCCTTCACAATTTCACTGGGCGGAAACAGAGTGTCTGTCCATCATCCAGGGTTTATGTTAATTATCTGGGTAAACAGGTCTCAGATGTCCTCCGTGAGAACACCACCAAAAAGACAGCGGAACATTTCTCAGTGAAACGGGTTTCAAACAACAAAATAATGCTAATTAATTAAGTTTAATGAAAGTCCCATGGGCAAAAACACAAATATCACTTTTAGGTTCAGAGAGTAAAAAATTGGCACCAATAAATACTTTACATTTCCAAAGTCACTCCCAAAAAAACCTCCTTTTTTGAGATAATTCACTGGAACGAACCTGAATTAAATCTGAAAATGTCCGAACCTCGTTTCCTCTGTAATCACAGCAAAACAACACTGACGAGTCAATAAACAAAGTCGTCCGGAACAAAACCACCAAATTCGCCGGTCACGTCACAACCAAACCCCTTTGGGTTTCCACGCCGACGACATCCTGCCGCAAACCTGCCAACCGTCGCTACGGCGACCTGCCAGGCAGCTCCTGCTGTTTGTCCCCGACATCTTCCTCGCCGCGATGACTAACTTGCGTAAGAGCCCCCTTTTGTGTCCCCAAACTCCACTCAGCTGCGGTGACATTTAGATCCAAACGGTGCACAATAACTCTCCCGGCGGAGGAGACAAAGTGTAAAATAATGACGTCCTCGTGAGTTTCGCTCTATCAGGAGAAATGGGGCTCATCTCTTTGTTAGTCTGGGGATGAACAACACGACACGCTGCAGCTTTAATTCAGCCGCTCACTATGTGAGGGGAGGACAAGTTGAGGGACGGCGTTAATCTTTTGTTTTACTTTTTATGTTACAAACGAGTAATAACGGCATATCCGGTCCTCCTCAGGCTGATGATGGTCCTCCAGGTTAGACTGGAGTCTTTTGAGCAGGGAGCTTTTCAGTCTGCACTTCAAGGCCGAAGTTTGTTCGTTAAGATGTGTTGCCGTCAGTTCAAACTGAATCTGAGGATCTGTCAGACGGCAACTGAAAGTGGAGTCTGTGTTGCGCTTCAGTCATAAACTACACGCACATAATTTAGTTGAAATTGGGGGGGGGGGGGGGGACAAAAAAACTCACAGGTTTGGGTTTTTTATCTCGCGGGGGGATTTGTGTCAAAGTCAGATTGGGCAATGTTTCATCCGCATAGAGAGTGTAAGCTTCTGAATGGGGATCTGCTCAAATCTTCATAATCCTTGACACTGAAATTTAACTGCACTGTTTGATCACGGAAGGTGTGCGAGCACACACACCCACATGCGCACACACACACACACACCACACGCAGGCACGCACACACCAGGGTAAAGCCGTTCCCAAAAGTATTGTCACAGAGCTGATTCCTCTGAGGAGAGCACCACATTATTTCTTTAAGCTTCTTCCCTTCAGATCTGTATTGGTTACAGTCCCATACACGAAGCTCTGAATACAATCATAGACGTCACATAACGACAGTTGGAAATAGATGATGTGTTTCTGGAAGACTTCATCTTTGATCAAGCATTCATGGAAACGCGCGTCATCCACCGCCGCCCTCCTATAGTCCCGTTCTCGCGGCGCCGTGAGACAGAATGGAACCTACGGTCGCCCGTGACTCTGACAAAAGCCGTCTTTGTCTGTGCAATACAACAGGTCCCGCATTGTGCGGCCCTATTTGAAAGAATGCGAAGAGATAGCGAGGAAATTCGCCGCTCTACGCTTGTGTGTGTGTCATTTCGAGAAGGTACATCGCTCCTTCTTCGCTCGCCTGTGGCCCAGTTTTTCAGCGGAAAGTGGAAATTTGAGCGAGAACCTTTTCATATTGCAAGTGGTCAAATTGAGGGAAGCTGGAGTGTGTGCATGTGTGTGTGTGTGAGTGTGTGTGTGTGTGTGTGTGTGCGTGTGCATGTGTGTGAGGAGCCTGGACTGGTCCTCTGGGGGGCATCAGCGCTCCGACCACACTCGCTGTTCAAAGTGCAGAATGAAACATAGAGCGGCTTGTCACTCAACCACTGCGGACCCTCGACCCTCCAACGTTCCCTGACGTCGTGATAGTGAGAGCTCTCCCTGTCATCACATGTGATTGGGTTCAAAGTCATGTGCACCAATACAACGGTCGGTGAGTGAATCGAGGCCATGTAGCTCAAACAGAGTCTAGGCAGAAAACTGACAGCACAGGAGACGGAGGACGAGGTGGAAGAAAGGTGGAGGCCAGCAGGAAGATCTTCAGGCTGCGGCCAAGCAAGAAAACGAGAGGCATGAAGACCTCCTTTCTCCATATTGGAAATTTTATAGTTTGCATTTTTCAGGGATGTTATTATTTATTCTTTATCTGTGCCTTGAATCATCGAGATATCATTGTCAGTAACTTCATCACACTTTGAAACTGGTTTAAAAGTCTAATCATCCAACGATTGAGCATCTTTCAATCAAGTATTTGGCATTCTACATAGACTGTAGGAAGATTTATCACATTAAAGATTGAATTGTTCAGCATCGTGTTCCTGCTGTGAAGCGTCGATGATTGTTCGCCCCCGTGCCTGCCATCAAAGCTGAAAATCATCGTTATGAAGCATCTTTCAGTCCTAAATGTATCTTTATCGAAGCCATATTCAACCATTTCATTCATTTTTTTTCGCAGTTTGAGTCGTTTGAATTTTTTCGATTGGTTCAGCGGTAGATAAAAAAAGGAGCCACAGGTCGGACGCCGTGTGCGAGCGAATGTGTTTACCGAATGTGTGTGTGAGTTCGGACAGACCATGAATTCATAAATGGAGGGTTAGTGAGTGACTTCCTGTCCCCCCACCCCCCACCCCCCCTCCTGTTCGGCTGCTGCTCTTATCTGTGTGGCCCAGAGGCCGCTGGATTTATCAGGCACACATTAGTTCATGCAGGTCACTGCCTGCACCCAGAGTCACAACCTGACAGCCGGGCGGTGGCTTCCGCGCGAACCTCCGTCACTAAGTTTGCAATTTAAAAGAGAAGAAGAAGGAAGAAGAGGAGGAAAATCATCAAATATTGACTTCATTCCACTGAACAAACTTCTGAGGTTGTTTCTCTGGCGACTGCCGCGCAGCGTGGCGGCTGTGCCGCGACCACTGTATCGGCAGCTTTCGGGGACCAAGGAGACCCCCCCCCACCCCCAGCTCTGTGTGCGCCCTTTGAACAGATGTCATTATATTCAGTGTTTTGAACTTCTCCCTGTGAGGTCAACGTGTAAATATTTCACAGTAATCTCACTGGGACACTGCAGCTTATTAAGTGACGGGCTTCGCTAGAAAGTGCGACCACGAAAACTCCGGACATAGAAAACTCCAAATTAGCGTCACATCTGTGGAGACTGTTCCCAACTGGTGAGTCATGTCATACATGTGTTTACACAAACTGCAGCTCAAACCCCAGTTTAGTGCAGTTCCTTTGAAGCCGAGTGTGCTTGTTCACTTTTTCTCTGCATGCAACTCGTCCCGCTCACAGTCAGCCTAAATCACACATGCTCGGAGCCTTAAGCAAAGGAAGTCCAGCGCTAAGGGGCCAGTCAGGCGTTTGGGGACCTACCCAAAGAGCCTCCAGGTATCGTGACACGAGTTGGGACAGAGACTCTTCCTGGGACTCGTACCGGCAACCTCACATCCGATGTTTATTCAATGTAATGTTGTGACAGCAGCACCTGCATTCATATGTGGATGATCAAGTAACTGAGACTCCCGCCTTAACTTCCTTCAGTTCAAGCTGGCAATCGCAGGTGTTTTGCCACCTCCACTGGCGGCGCGGTGGTTCGCAACGCCGCGTCCCGGCGTGGACAGTCGAACTCGATTCTTTATCTTCTATTCTTGCATCTTTTTCTCTCTCTCTTCTGTCGCTATAGCGATGCACCGACTGGCAAGTTCTGTTATTTTAACCGTTTGTTTCTTCTTAGAACGGAAACAAATGAAACCAATGCCTTCCCATCAGTAACTGGTGCAACACCTGAATCTACTTTACAGTTGGAGGAGCGAAATGTTGAACAGAAACGCAAAATAAGCTGATGCGATAAAGAGGATGAATATTGTCCCGATGAGAGATCCACTCAGGGACTTTTCCAACAGAACATTAAATCAGGATGCTAAAAATAAAATGGAAGCAAACGAGAGGACGGTCAAAATTGATTTTACTTCATGGTAAACTGTTTATTTTACAAACTGTTACTGCGGCTTATTTCCAATTCATCTATGGCTTCCTGTGGGATTCGCCTGAACACAGCGCGAGCAAAAGATCTCCAGCGAAACGAAGCGCCGTCGATTATTTTGTTTCTATTTTTTGTGTGTATGTCCGGAGAGAGTCGCGCTCATGAAACTGCAGGCGCAGAGAGAGAGAAAGCGTAAATACGATGACGACGCTGGTTTGAGTGCGTTCAGTCCGACTCGGACTCTGACTGACAACGGAGAGATTAAACGAGATTAATTGAAAAGCAGAAGGACGGAAAGTTAAACTCGCCGTTTGACAGCCAGCGGGGAGCAGGCCTAACAAAATAAAAGCCAATTTACAGAATCCCACTGCTCCACAAGGGGAATTACTGCCTGACCTCAGCGCATATGCCACAATTTATGATAATGCCAACTTCCTCTTCTCATTTTCTCTGCCGAGTAAAACCATCAAATCTGCGCTGCAGACAGCTGATTTATGGCTCCGACTAAAGGTAAAAAAAAAGGGGGGGGGGGGGGGTACAGATGGAGGGATCTGTACACTCAAGATGGTAACCCCAAAGAAAAGAGACGGGTCCCGGCAGCCTTCGGTTCTGCTTCAGCTGAGGAAATGAAGCGAAGGAGAGAAAGTGGCAGCGGAGAGAGGGGATAAAGAGAAGGCAAGAAGAAGCGAGCAAACAGCAACAGCAACAACAACAACAACAAACTTTTCCAATCAATGCCGTTTCTCACGGAGACGGGCTGAAATTAATTCTCGCCTCAAGGGCCATTGTTGGGGAAAGGAGGTTCACTGGAGAGTACGAGCTGTCGACAAATACTCTTTATCCTCAGGTCAGTGTGAGGAGGAAAAATAACGTGTGGAAAGAAGAAGAAGGAGCGATGGATGAAAGGAAACGGGGCAGGAAACGCGAGGGGCAGGAAGGAGGAGCCACCGAGAAGGGGGGGGGGGGGGGGGGGGGGTGGCC